>VWPU01005622.1:600000-826862 GCA_013398955.1 Callaeas wilsoni | reverse complement strand
TTTCCCCCGTCCCTCCCCTCCCCTTATATCAAAAGCGCAGCAATACTTTCATCTGAGCTAATTTTTTAAAATGTGAAATTCAGTATCAATTTGTCTGTGTCTTGCACAGCTTTTAGCATTCTGTAAACCTCTTGAAATAAGGGAAATTTTTCCACCTGCAGATCCCTAAGGGATGTGACAAGTGTGCTCTCCCTGTCCAGTGCCAAGCTCCTCCAAAAGCTGTTGTGTTTAAGCGGGTGTGTTATTTCTTCTTGGACCAAATGAACGCACACCCCACATGGAAGCTCATTTTACTATTAGATTTATAGAGCGTCACTAGATATATAACCCCAAATCACTGCAGTTAAACGGCCTGTGAAATTCCTGCAAGCATATGAGAGAACACATGAGTACAAAATGGTGAGCACAGGTTTTCCCTGGCATTTTTAATGCCTGCAGCAAGCATTGCTTCCCCAGCAGTCGGTGCAGAGAGAGCTCCCTCTCCTGCTGAAAATCCTCTTTAGCCCCTGTCCACTCGTGGGAGATGTTCTATTACCCAGCATTTACAGGGATCAGGTTTATAGCAATGTGAGATGCCATAAATAGAAACCTTTAAATGGACATAGACACACAGCACTGATAATTTTGTTCATCTTCTGTATTATTTGCAAGACAAAAGGTCATTAAATTTTTTTTCCTACTGCAGCAAGATTATCCCTGTCAACAGAAATCATCCAGCATGCAAACAATTCATCTGACAGCCTGTCACTTCACTAAAAAAGCCAAAATACCCTTGAAAAATCATATTGTCTGCTGCAAGGGATCAGTAATCTGACAGTTTTAAGCAGGTGAGATGCTCCTGTCTGCAGGCAGGTGACCCCGTGCAGTGCTGAGGCACCAGGTTTGCACTGTGAACTGCAGCTGACACAGGGAGGATTTTCCAGGAGCATCCACGTCCAATCTCATCCAGAGTTTGCACTGTGTACAAATGTCTCCTATAAATAGGGTAAATGCTCGTAATAGGTAGCAAAGTGAGTGGGATTTCAGAGCAGCTGGAGAAATAATTGAGCCTGCATGGAATGGCTGTGTTATACCAGGCTGCACCAGCAATTTCGACTGGCTGTTTATACTCCTCTGAGGACTTTGCTATTTCCCACTTTTTTCTTTTCATTTGACCTGATTTGTAATGAATAGTCCTGGTTTTATAAAATGAAAGGTGTTGACACATGGAACATTTTAGAAAGCTCTCTTTTCCAAGTGTCAGAAATCCCGCCAGCTTGCCAAAACATGGCCATGGGTGTAAATCCTCCTCGATAAAGAGGAGGAGTTCAGAACAGCAACTTAGGGATAACAACAGAGCTGATTGTAACGAAGGTTTTCACTTCCTAAGGACTTTAATATGAAAAAAAAGGAGCCAGTGACAGTAACTATATCAGGCTGGAAGGAAAATCAGTTGCCCCTCCAGGGCAGGGCTGGCAGCCGCCCTCTGCCTCCAGGATGCAGCTCAACCCTCCAGGCTGTCTCTGCTGCAATGTGCAACAAAACACGGAGATTTGGGAGTCCTTGGGGAGGTCTGAATGCTTGGGGGGTGCAAACAGTGAGGGTCCCATTGCTGTGGTGCAGAGTGAGATGCAATCCCCCAGATCCCACTAGGGCTCTACCCCCGCTCATCTGAACCTCATCCAAAATCCAAAGCCCTCAGCTCCCTCAAGGCCTCTGCCACCCTGCACCGTGACCATAGCTAGCTTGCCCTCTGGGTAAATCCGTGCTGTAGGACTATTTTCCATGGATTTAACAGATGAGTGAGCTGAGATAGGAGATGAAGTGTGTCATTTGGGGCAGAAGTGGAAAGGGAGGTTTGTCGTCCCACTCCTCCTCCATTGTGACCACCCGGTCCATCTGTTGACACTTCAGCACACGATGCCAATTCCAGTGTGACTCCGATTAGTCTGCAGAGTGCTGCATGTTGATGTTGTACTTGGAGAGCTCTGTGAAGATATTTAATTAGACAAAATTAATTCCTTTGAGAGCAACCTTCTGGCATCACTTTGGAAAGTGCTAGGAAGCTTCTGTTGTTCTGACACTTGTCAAAAATTGGCATTAGCCATTTCCTAATTTATTTTTGAAAGGACAATCAAGCCACATTGCTCTCCAGGTCAAATGGGAGCTGTGACTTGCCTGCCAGCAGCGCTATGAGAACATGAGGTGGCAGACCTCCTCACCAGAAGTCACTTCCCACAGCTGTTGTCACCCTGAAAGGTTTCCCATCTGCCTGAGCAGTCAAGTCCTTGGGCCTCTTTCTTCCTGTCCTTTTTTTGACACCTTCACAGTGATTGTGGGGTCTGATGATGACTAGACAGACAGGATAAGAAGGGGGAGCATCAATGGTGACCTTGCTGGCCAGCTCTGCGAGGTGACATCCCTTACAGCCACCTGCTGGGGAGTGGGAGGTGAATGGGTGCCCCTCTCCCTGCCCGCCTTCTCCTGCAGGCACACAGGGATACCGGAATCTCTTGTGGGACCATCTGCTGCTAATTCTGCAAACCTCCTACACAGAAAGGCCCAGAAGGGCAAAGTCTTATTATGATTAAACTTCAGGAGCTGCAGAAGTCTGCGGCTGTACCTGGCTTGGAGTGAGGAAGGAAATGGCACAGGCTGGAAGTGCTGTGCCAAACACACTTTAACCTGGAACAATGCCTGTAAGCCTCCTCCCTTTCACACTGCAGCTGGGCCCAGTTACATCGTGGAAAAGCCCTTTGGGGTCAGTGGTTGGCAGAAGGGCCATATCAAACTGCATATCCTCCCACCAGACACCACTTCTTGGATATCCATTTTCTGTCCCAGCTTCCAGTCCCCTGATCTTCTCCCTCCAGGCTTCCACATGGGTTTCTCAGCATCTTGTCCGTCAACATCTGTGCAAAATAAAATTGTCATTTTGAGTGTTTGCTGTGGCTCTGTGTGCTTACACTGGGACAGAACATTCCATGGCTGCCTTGTGAGAAGCGAAGGGTTGCAGCAGCACCAAAAAGGATGGTGTTTAGCCCTCTCCTGGCATAGCCTGGGCAATGCAGCAGCACAAAGGGATGCACAGCAAGATGTCCATTTTAGCCCCTCTCCTCCCTTCCTTTAAATTGCCTCCTTAAAAAATCCACTCATATCACACTATAAAGGAATAAGGAATCTATACTTAAACACTTAATTAGGGGATGTGTGCAGAGTGCTCTGCAAATGGGATAGTACCAGAGTGTGCTGCACATTTGTCATTTAAATATAGCTGTATACACACCCTCAGCCTCCTTCCTGAACGGCTGAAACCCTCCTAGCAGGTGATCACAAGCCTTTCTATAATTGAAATGAACTTAATCCTGACAAAAACGTAGCAGCAGCTGCTGTGAAAGCTGTGGCTGCTCTCCAAGTATTTCTTACATTCCCCTGATCTGTATATTAAAGCGAGACTGATTGCTGTGCTGCAGAATCCTGCCACAGAGTGTCTCTTACAAGGGAGCTGCTGTGGTTTAGATTTAAGGGCTTTGTTGTATTTTTCATAAGAATGCTTTTCTCTTGTGTGATGATTGTCACACAAGAATCTGAGCTGCTCACGTATTGATTACTTAGGGCCTGCAACAATACTCTAAAGTAAAAGGTAAATACAGATATTGCCTCTTCTTCTACCGTACACACTATAGAGCTATACATGGGTGTTGCCTGTGTGGTGGGATGAAGAAACAGAGCTGGTTTTGGAGGCAAAGTGAGCTGCCACTCCAGAGGATGTGTGCAGGATGCTGAGAGGAGACAGCAGCCAGCTGGAACATATGAGAAATGACTGTAGCTGCCCTCCTAATTTAACCTTCATGCCACAAATCTCTGCCTGAATCCCAATGTGCTGTGGAGGAGTGGGGCAAGGAGAGGCTCTTTCTGCAATTCCTGATTTTTCACCGTTGTTGATTTTTCACTGTCTGCCTTGGCTCCTTTGAGTCCTTCATCCTCTCCTGTCCCTGGATCTCCCTGGGCTTTGCCGAGTGGGACCTGGCATTCACGCAGCACAAGCAACAAGCAGCCATCAAGCAACTTCTCCGGCAAGAATGAATGTCACGACCTCAAAGGTGAGAAAACCCAGCAGCAAAAATCCAGGGAAAGCGCGGCTCAGCGAGCGTGCAAGACGGATTGTGCCGAGCAGCGCTGAGCTCCCGCTCCCTCAAAGCCACGGCAGAAGTGACAGGGTCACAGCCCTCGATAAATCCTCTGAGCAGGAGTACGACCACCGGAGCCAAGGGGCCTCAGCCGGGAAGCACTGGGCTGGGAGCGATTTGCCGCTGGATCCCAGGGCCGGCCGGTCCCTGCAGAGCTGGGCTCGGGCTTCCCATCTGTTGTGCTATCGCTGCTTTATGGCTTCGGCTCCCAGCTCAGAAAACATTAACTCGAAATTATTCAAACTGTTCCTTCGCCCCGAGCCGGCCGAGGCACACGCTGCCGTTCGCACTGTGGCATCCCAGGCTGTTCGAAGGGCAGGACAGAAGATGGTGCTGCCGAGCCAACAGATTTTAACAAGAAAACTTCCTGGAGCTGCTGGGTTTTTTGACAGCTCCTGTTCCAAAATAATCTTTGTTTAAACTAAAGAGTTGTCAAGGAGATAAGTTTCAGCAGCACTTGAGCTACAGAGAAACATCCCACAGCCAGATCAGGAGCAGATGTGGTGAAATATTGATGGACCAGGGCCCCTAATTACATCTCCTACTGAGGAGCTGGCTTGAAATCTGGAGCCTTCCTGCTTTGTATGCGGCACCGTCGGGATAAAGCGATGGGATCCCTTGCAGAGCTACATGGGCAATTGGGCTGGGATGTCTGCGGCTAATGAACAGGCGTCAGCCTTGTGGGAGCTAATGAAATGTTCAGTACAAAACGTGTCACCTCCAGGTACCGTCTGTGCCTCGCTCCTGGAGTTTAATCCTCCTCCCTGCCGCTGCCTGGGCAGCCGTGCTCCCTGCTTACTGAATCTTCTCCGTGTAAAACAACAGGGGCAGAAGAAAGAACAAAAAGCACCTTTGATCATCAAACTGGGAGAAATGGTGTGAAGCTTTTAGGCTGTGCTTTTTTTTTTTTAAATTTTATTTTATTAAGACTTACGCTACCCAAAAAAGGCAAATAATTTCCATCCATAGTGCTGGCTGCTTATTTTTAATAGGGAAACTTTAGCTCAAACTGAGAACGGGTATAGGAAACTGGTTTATGCTTCACATCCAGGGTACCCTTATGCTTCACAGTTCACCTGCCTGAGAATTTCAGTGGTTTGGTGGAAAGAAACATCCTAAATTCAGATGCCTTTTCTAAATCCGATTTATTTGGCAGCTGTAAATAAAGTGGCTGTAAAAGAAGGGGCTGTCTTGCAGTATTTGATTTCTAACTCACACGGCACCTGTAAATGTAACTGAGCACGGGGTGCTGAGCTTCTAATGCACGGTGGGACCATGTTCTGCTTTGTCCCTTCTAGCAACCCCATGCTTGGTGAAGCCTGTGTGGCTGACAGGGCTGGAAATCAGAATTCGAGCTGCACCTCAGCACATCTCGATGCTGACAAATGAGGCCTGTGCTGTTAATTCCTCTAGAAAAGGTGCCACACACAGGCACATCCATGGCAGCACAGAGGATGATGGCCATCAGCAGCCAGGAGCCTTCACTTCTGGCCTTAACATCAATTTTCTGAGTGAGCTCAGTGGAGCCACTGTGTCTTCTTGTTTTCACTTCTCTGGCTCCAGAGCAAGAATAATATTTGCCAATTTTACAAGCCACACTAGAAAGATTAATTAGCTAATGCTTGTTGAGTATTTTGAAGACAGAAAGCACGAAATGCTTTTAAGGGGCTGTGTTCACTGTGCCTGAAATCAATCCACTTGGCAAAGACACAAGTAAAGGGATTTGGAGAATGTGGAAACACGCTTGGATACCCAGGTGCTGGGTCCTAACCCACTGGGGAAAGCACATACATCCACACAGGTACCCTGCATCCCATTCCAAACACCCTCACTGCTCCTGCGGTGGGATGAGGGATATGCTGGTACTGCCTCCTCCTACACAGGATAAATCCTAAAGCAACGGCAGTTCTCTCAGACCAGGGTCGGGGCTCATCTGACTGTTCATGACCTGAAGCTGTCTGGGCTTGCAGGGGGTGGTGGATCACTCCAGGAGCCCAAGACAACTCATGGTTTTTCCCTGCCTCAAGCAGTTTTTCCTTTCCAGGCAGTGGATGTAGCATGGAGCAGTGGGAAAAGTTTGAGTAGGCACAACAGAAAGAGAGAGAAGAAGGAAATGTCTTGAGCTTCTGGGAAGCAGCTGGAGGATTAAGAATCATTCTTATTCAGTGCTAAAACAAAGACTCAAGGCAGTTTCAAAAGGTTCTCAGTGAAGAAATATAAAGACTAAGAGCAGTGAAATCCTCATGCATCTTTCTTTAATAAATGCTTATATGCCGTTCTCCTACATCTTCTATCAACCCAAACTCTGGCACTCTCAATATAGAATGGTCTGGAATTGCCTCAGTTTCCCCATTGTGTCTCCAGAACAGCATTAATTGGGATGATCACAAGCTTTTACTTATTATTTTGTCCCAGCATTCCTGAACAGTATGGGAATGGGTGTATGCAGATCAAACACAGAGACACGAGGCTCAGGGACTGGCCCTTGAGCCTGTAATCCAAAACCACTCAACAGGAGCCTACATTTGTTAAACGAGACCATCAGTCTTCAGCTATTCCTAGAAAAGCTGAAAGGAGAGGAAAAGGCAGTGAATCTTCAAAACACGACAGCATTAGAGGCCATCTTTTCCTAAAGCTCCCCTATTTCTCTCAGCGTTTTCTGTGCAGCAGGTCATTATGAATTACTAATTACCAGAGCAGGCCAGGTGGGTCTGTCGCTGACCTGCTGTGTAAGCTGGGCAAAAAAATGCGTCTGTCCCCTCTGCATTGACTCGGTGTAAAATATGTGCTCTGAAGAGGCTTGAAGCTTAATATAGGTCTTGTTAAGTGTTCATAAAAGATAGTGAAACCCTTAGATTAAGAGGTACACCAGAGGAGAATGATAGGGTTATAAAATCTATTTCTACACATAACTCATATTTATATAGGGCCTTTCAATCTAACAGATCCCAAAGCTTTTTTCAGCGTAACACCCTGATATACTGTGTTCACTTCACCTACCAGTTCAAGGCAACCTCCTCTGAAGTGAAATGTGGCAGCTGTTTAAAAGCCTCGAGCAGTAGTAAGTTTAATAATAGGAAGGCATTTATATGGTCTTACAAACTTCAAAGAGTTAATTCTCTACCCCTTCAGGAGGCAGACAAGGTTTATTATTCCCATTTCACAAAGGCAATATAACAAGAGTGGACAAGAGTGGAGGAAATCTGCACTCCCACAGATTTATAAAGCAAAATTCCGTGCATGAGCCTGAAGTGCTTTTAATCCCACATAGAGAAAACATACCAACGTGTCTTATTAAAAAAAAAATTCCTTTTCTAAAAATAATGATGTGGAGAGAGCTCTGATCTGGATTCTAACACCTGCCACTTCTGGTGAAAAAAAAACCCTGCTGAAGCCCGTGTTGACATAGAAACATCATGGTCCACAAATGTTTCTGTGCCATGAAACAAATTGGGCACTCAAAATATACTGCCAAGAATCAGACAATCTGTTTTAAGAAGTCCCAAGAGTTACTAAAACCCTCTTGAAATAAAGCAGGAGAGAAAGCCGCAGCAGCCCCAGTCCCGGGGGCAGGCTGGCATTGTTCTTCCAGCACATGCGGCTCCACAGTTCTCCCCAGCTGGCCTGCATCACATGGCAATGGTGCTTCCAACGAGTGGGGAAAATTCCTTCTGTTGTCCCCAGAGGTTCTGCAAGATGGCTCCAAACTGGGGAAAAGAAAGTTACAAAATCGTTTGGATTTAACCACTTATTCATTGGGAACTGGAGTCCCACCCCCAGGTGGTATCACCCTTCTCATACGGTTTCTTGAGAGCAGTCCTGATGCAGGATGAAGTAGGAGCTCAGAAGGAACATCTGATCCCTGGGGTCCCAAACACCTTTTCACTTGGTAGCATAGAATTCTCCAGCTTTCATTCCTCCTGCTGTTTCCCAGCAAGGATTTGCCCTATTGCAACTTCCACTCTTATTTGCAGGCCAAAGTGAGAAACACCCTCTTTTAGACTCCTTTGATCCCTCAATTTCTTCTTATCTCCCCCAGATTGCATAGCTTGTGTCATAGTCCCTGCAGCCTCCCTGCAGCCCTGGGCAGCTTTCAGTTGGGGCTGCAAAGCTGCTTTCAGCTGTGCTGCCCAAGCTCCCGACAAATGGATCTGGAAAATCTTCCATCCAAAAAGCCAGTCTCCTGCAGATGCCTTGAATCACTCCTACAACGTGAGCGATGCTCGGGGCTGGTGGAGGGTGAGCTGTGGTCTCTGGGTCTGGCAGGCTCTAGGACAGGGAACTGGGCGAGATGAACTGACCCATGCCGAGCATCATCAATCCTCCAGCAAAGTGATTTCCATCATGGGAGCACATTTGCTACACGAATCACATCCCATTCATCACTGCTACTGTCTGGATGTAACTCTGCCAGCCGGGGCTTGGCCTCTCTCTCCAAAAAGCCCCTGATGTGCTGTACAGCAGCTTCACCGTGCAGGACGTGGATCAGTGCTCCCGCCTGACTCATTGCCCCCTTCCTCACTTCTCGGGAGCTGTGGGAGCTGCTCCCTTTCATCCCTCTGTCTTCACAGTCCCTGGATAAACCTGTGCCTCCACAGTCCCACTGCAGCTTCTGCTGTGGAAGGGTGGCCAGGGAAGGAAGGAAGGATGGCCAGGGAAAAAAAGGAAAACTTTAGCACTGTTGGCACCATGCTGCAGGCGGGTCCTGTGCCCTCCATCACCTCCCTGGAGCCGTGCAGCCGAGGAAGCTGGTCTGAGAGCAACACGTTATGAAAAGCTGCTGCAGGGCCCTGCCAAACCACCTGGCTTGAATTCACAGCCTGAGGCTGACACTTCTTCAGGCACACGAATGAGGATGTAGAGGTTTGGTGCTCAGACATAAAGTGTGGGCCTTTCTGACACTGTGAAACTCAAACTCAAGAGCAGAATCATTTCCTGCTGCTGGGGCACTGAGCTCACAGCACAGAGCCTCTCACCTTCACTACCATGCAAGTCAAACATGCCACCAATCTAGATGGTGGCCCAGGGGAGGATTCTCCTTGACATATTTGATGCCTTATGAGACAATGCAGATGTCGTGGAGCAGATCCAGCGACTTTGCTTCCTTGGCAGCCTCGATGTCAGGAACCTGAACATGCCACTGGCTCCATACAGCATCCGGCCACGTTCATCCAGTGCTCCAGCCCCGGAGGGGAAGCAGCCCAGCTCTGCTGGTGGCCTTGGTGGTGACAGTGGCTCTGCATGGGTCCGTGCTCTCCGTGTTCCGCATGCTCTGCGATGTCCCAGCTCCGCAGGAAGCGCCCGTTTTGCTCTCAGCCCTGAGGAATGAGTGTTATGAAATGTGTTCTGCCGGCTCTGGCTGACGACGTCAGTTGATTTCTCAGGCTGACAAGGAGATTTGCAAGCTTAAGATGGCTTACAGGTCCTTATTTACAGCTCAGAAGATGAAGCCCAGACCCACACACCCATATATTTGTGCTCAGAGGTTGAGCAAGTAAAGGAAATGTTTAAATATCTCTCTCTCTCCTCTTGATTCCCTGCCTGTGGAATGACTGTCCATCATAGGTACGAATGTGAGGATGGAGCTGCCTGTCTCTCCTTCACTGATGGCTCTGGGGAATCCCTGAATCCACATCTTGGTGGGTGAGTCACTGTCCTTCCCATGGAGAAAGGCAGCTGGCTGAAATGAAGGGACAGAGTGAAGCCTAGGTCATTCTGGCCACAATTTATGGGATGAGACAGTGGAGCACAAGATGCTCCCAGTCTTCAACTGGTATTAAGTCAGCAGAACTGCCCCTACCTGAGAAGTAGGATTTTTCCATTAAATAAATCCTTCAGCTCTTTCTTTCATTTTTCCCCCTTTCCTCTTTAACTCTGAAAGAATCCCATTTAATCTGTAGGGAGCTTTTCCTGAACAAAAATCCCCACCAGGCTTGACCCTGACCTTTGCAAATGGAAATATGATGTAGTGAGAATTGAGAGCTGAGAGTCAACTGGCATCTTTGCTTTTGCTGCTGAAATAGAGCAGGTCGTTTCACATTTCTATTATGAGCCTCAGATAATGGGGAAGAAAATTAGGTAATTCCATTTTTTGGATTAGTTGGTTTTCTTGTCAGCTGGGAGATGGGATCTGATGTATGTGGAGAATGACTGGAGGCACAGGATGAACAGAACAGCTGGTCACAGATATTGTTTGGGATTCTATTTCTGCATGACCTGCTCCAGAGATATCAAAAGAGATTGTGGCTGTCTCCCCTGACATTTATACCTGTTTTCCAGTGCTGACTTCAAAGCAGTTGCTCTGCATTTACCCATATTTGAACAAGTTGAGAATCTGGACCATTGTTTAAAGGTAGTCATGAAGCTTACCTAAGCTTTGAAATGACTGAAAATGAGTTACGTATGGAGACCTGAAAATTAAAGTGCGTCAGGGAACCCACAGGCAATAGCAAGATGTGCAGGACAGGGAGCCTTGCCAGAGCTGACAGGTATTTGTTTATGGAGAGAATTAGAAGCTCTAGTTCAAAGTCTGCAAATTGCCCCATGAAAGCAGGGCCTCCTCATCACAGAGACTGAATTCTACACACAGGCACGTGTGAAAAGAAGAGTTTGTAGAATCAAGAGCCGTGTTAGTGAAAAAAAAAAGAAAAAAAACCCCAAAGATCACTGCATGAAACATCAATAAGCACAGCGAGAAACAACAGGATACCAGGCAATCTTTAATCTGAGAAAAAAAAGACACAAACCCAATGTCTAGAAAGCAAAGCCTGATTAAATTTAACGATAAATATTTTAAAACAAACAAACAAAAAGCAATATGTGTGATTAATGAAACAAAGTGTTTGATTTTTCATCTCATGGAGTCTTCAACTCTGGACATTCTGGAAGAGATGCTTTAGTGGTACCTTAGCAAGCTCACTTGAGGATTGAAAGGAGCAGGTTTGATGTTCTCATGCTTCTTTCTGAAGAATTGGTGAGCCTTTTTGGATTTGGTAAAGCACTTGATAACATATCACAAAATTTAGCTCTTTGGATGATCCAAATGCAATAATCCATGGACCAAATCACAGCCGAGTGGCTGCAGACAAAGAGGAATACTAAACAGGGAGTGATTCTCTTACAGAACAATGTTTATTAGAGCATCACAGAGATCAGGTCTTTGGTCTTTACTGACATTTTTATTGATGACTCTAAGGAAGGATTAAACAAAAGGATGACAGGCATTCACACAGTGACATGAAGTTGAAAGGGATCACAAACATCAGGACAAGCTGAAAGATAATGCAAAGGAATCTGGATAGACTAGAAACTCGGGGCAAAAATTCCCCAGTGCAGTGAATCTGCGACCTGAGCAGATTGAAAGTTTCATGTCTGCAGATGCCTATAGGCTTTAAAGGTGATGCTCATTAAGATCATGCCATGGGGTGAAAAGCCTAAAAAGTGCAGTGTGTGGGGAGATGTTCCATATGAAGCCCTAGAGATGTGATACAGCGAGCCAGAAGGAAAACAAAAGAGTCCTTTAGCGTTTCTGGCAGGCAGGTCATTTAATAAACATGTCTACCACGAATCTCCTCTAATAAAACTCGATGTATCATTTCTGTTCACCGAGCTGGTGTCATGTCTGCAAACTGCACACGGCTTTGTCTCCTCCATGCATGAATTTCCATCCAAATGCCCAGGCAGAGCCTCTATTAGCCACCTCTGTTGACAAGAGTGGATTATTCAGGGAAGCGTAACTAACTCTCTCTTATTTCCCTGAAATCTACACTCGCTCCTCTGCTGGCAGATGAAAATTTAGAAGTGAAAAAGTCTACTGCATTTCCTGTGGTTTAGGTGTTTGGGGTTGGATTTAAGGAGGGATTCTAGAGATTCCAAACAAGGTTTAGGCCTTGGAATCTGCCATGGGGTGCAGGCAGTTTTGAGTTCCCTTAACCCATCTCCCAGCACCTCTTGGCTGGAAGAGAAGGCAGTTAGGACAGAGAGAGGACTCCTAGGGACACTCTCAACTGCAAATGGATCATTGAGCTGTAAGCCCTGGGGAAATTGGGCAAATGTAGCCAGTTAGAGCAGCTCTTCTGTGCAGGTTTCCCTGCCATGCTGTGGCATCCTTCCCTTCAGGACACTGTGCCAGCAGCCAGGGAAGGACATTCTGGAGGAGAGGTAGGATGGAGCAGTGCAGCCAGGGAACTGGGACAAGAGGATCCGATGCTAGATTGCTGCAGAGCACCCAGTGCTAAAGGATTTGGAGTAGGTGGGAGCAGAGGAATGACGTTTGCCTGTTGGTTCCCACCACCCTGCCTGGCTTTAGCTAAAGCCCAGGTCCTGTGGAGCAGCTGTCTGCATGATTTCACTGTTCTATGACCTACAGGCCCTTCCCACTTTGCCACTGACATTGCTCAGCTGAAGCTGATAGCAATCCATGTGCAGAGCATCCCTGCTGTCACTGCAGCCTCCCCTGGCTGGCACTGCTGCCCAGCATGGCTTTATCTCTCTGTGAAATAAAGGTCATTTTGGTGTTGTGCAGGTAGAGAAGGCTTTGAAGAGAGGCCTTGAAGTACACTATAGAAGTAGGCATTATTACCCACTGCCCAGGGATTTGGAGAATGTTTAGTCTGATTAAAAAGGCTTTGCATTCTGCAGGCAGGAAGCATGACATAAAGTGGAAAATTTTTCTGAGCTGAATTCAAATGAATTGATTTTTCTATCAGCCCTTCTCCTAGAGAATGGTTACGCTGTTCCCTGCACTGGGTGAGGTTTCATGCTCTAAAAAGGTTCACTTTACCAGTAAGGATGTAAATTTAGGACTGAAATTTTAAGGGGTTTGATTTGAAATGAAGTTTATGGAACACTGGAAGACAGTAAGTACATCTGGCTCGGGAGAAGGGCTCCTAGGGTTTTTGGTGCTCAGGATTTAGAGGCATGGCAGATTTGGCAGAGACAGGAGTTGGAGTAGGGACTAAATTAGCAAATCTTCATAGCTAGAACCCCAGTGCATCCTCAGGGAGGACTGTATGTTATGTTCGGCTCCAAATAGTGCTATCAGACTCCAACTTCATAAACACCACATTCTTTCACAGGTGTTTGGGTTGGGGAAAGAAAATTGGGGGAAATGGCATAGGCTTATGGACTGGACATCTTTCATCTGAACTGCAGTAAACCTATTAGCATCCCACAGGTGAGGAAGGGTTTGTGGCACTCTGCTGATAACAGCACTGACGGCAGATGTTTAGTGCCAGGCAAATTCTTCACAGCCAACCTCATTTGAAGAGCTGCTTCCAAAAATCATCAGCTGTATTTGGGGTGATGCTGAAAATATTTTAAATGGCATTTCAGGAAGCAAAAACAAGAGATGGGTAGAAACGGCAGCTCACAAAGTCTGGCTTAAGTGACAATTTGTGTGCTAGGAAGTGACATTTATTTAGTTGGTTTGAAGGGAAACAAATATATTTTACACCTCTTGTGTCAAAATTTAGTTGAAAAAACCAGCTTTGCTACTGGAGAACTATCAAGACATTTTCCCTTTCTGCTTTGGTTTTTAAAGGGAGTGGAAAGTAGAGGTGAGGTTTTCTCACAGTAATGAGATACCTCAATCTTCTGAGCAGCTCAATTCCTACCCCAGGTGTCTTTCTGATATTTAAATTAAATAGATGATAACAAGCAACAGAAAATTTTTAGCAATTTAATAAATAATCCTTCCTTTCCTGATTGCTTATCTTTTATCTTTGGATCTAGTAACGTCATAATCCTACTATTTCTTCACTCATCCATAGAGACCCTCCAGCCACACAAAGATAAGGCTTCACGATGCTAAAGTAAAACCAGAAAAATCCTTTTCTGGAAATCTCAACAAAAACAACCAAACAAAAACTCCACTAACAAACCACAGGGTTCAGCCCTTTTAGAAAGGAGCAAACCGCAGTGAGAGCTCGCGGATTTCCTGCTGTCAGCACACCTTTTGAGATGCCCTCCTCCTGATATCCATCTTGCCACGAAACAGTCTTAGGTCTGGTTCGCACTGGGGATTTGGAAGCCTGGCTGCAGATGTTAACAGATGTTTCCCTACTTTCCCCAGAGAGTGGGTGCCACTTGCTCATCTATAATCCCCTATGAGCTGATCCCTGTAACAAGATGCCACAAGGATTAAATCTCACAGCTTCCAGGGGAGCTGCTTCACACAGAGAATTATTCCAGGCAACTCAAGATCACTGTCATTCCAGGGAGAAGGCCGGTGCTGGGATGACAGTTACAGGCACTGCTCAGTTAAACCAGGATTACAGGCTGCTGCTGCTGAGAGGGGGATGTGTCGGAGAGCCAGGAGGCAGTTTGCCTCATCCCTGCTCCCTGCTCTGCTGGGTTTGGCATTCCTGGGAGCTGCAAACAGACGTTTGGCCAGGTGTGTGACTCCCAACAACTCCCTCTTTCGTAGCCCTT
Organism: Callaeas wilsoni; assembly: GCA_013398955.1. NCBI lineage: Eukaryota > Metazoa > Chordata > Aves > Passeriformes > Callaeidae > Callaeas > Callaeas wilsoni. Next base: position 812,262 of record VWPU01005622.1, on the reverse strand, counting down.
TGGGATGGTTCACGATTTACAGAAGAGCACCAAGGAGCAGCAGCTCCAAATCACGGGCACAGTGTGGGACAGGGAGGGTGCATCACCTCTCCAGAGGCACTGCCAGGGTGAGGTGTCCCACATGGGATGGACAGGGGAGTGACAGGGCACCTCTGGGCCCTTCAGCCCTTCTGGAGACCGGCTGCACCCTCCAGAGGGATGTCTGCTGGTGAGGGCTGTACACACATCCCGAGCTGCTCTCCCAGCAGCAGTGACCACGATGTGTTAGAGCAGCATCCCACAAGGGCTCAGGTGGATTCCCTGCTTCTTCTGCCTGTGTAGGACTTCTGAGACGTGGGTAAGCAGGTACTGATGGATGACAAACAATATTACAGCACAGATATTTCCCCTTTGAGCTGGTCTGGCTTATTTTCCTGCAATGACAAAATAAGTGCCATGTCTGACCATGGTTCAGCTGGACTGGGAGATAGTGTAGAGGTTAAATCTAATTCTGTTTATTCCATATCCCGGTCACTTGCAATTCTGGTTGGAGTCCTGCTACTTGGCAATCACTTTAACATTATCAATGAACCTCTAAAGCCATCTGAGGCTGCAAGATTAGCCCCTACCACCCAACGAGTTTATTTCATGCAGCTGAAATGAAGAAAACCGGTCTAAGGACACCATTTGCAAATTATCTTAAAAAAAATAAGGGGGGGGGCTTGAATTATTTGTCAGCTTCCTTCAGGTTGCACTTCAGCAGGCCAGCCAGGACAGACTGCATGAATAGGCAGTGAAGCAGTGGGAGGCGAAGTCATAATCGGCTTTTGTGTTCTTTGATTATTGTTATCCAAACTAAACAAAGATTTGTGGTTTACTGCTGTCCTTCCTTTCCCTGGTTTTTTTAGATTAACTGCTGCACTGCAACGTTGTGTGTATTAGCAATATTGTAGAACCTGCTCAAGAGATAATCTCTGCACACCAGCTTAATGACTGCACCAACCTCATTTAAAAGGAATCTGCTGCTTATCATAGACTTAAATTACAAGCCTTTTGCAGCAGTAACACTGGCTTTTAATGTCTGCAAAAAGCCATAAATGCTTTAGAGGGTTATAGAAATAACAGGCTAATGTAATGTGCTAACTAGGAATGTGCAAAGACTTGTCCAAGTATATCTGAAGCTCCTGCTTGCTCTACACCACTGGTCTTTAATTAGCAACAGGACATCTTTGCAGCCCTTGGACCACTTGTGATAGATGAGGCATTGCAGTTTTACTGCACTGCTGCTTGAAGTTATCTATCGATAGTCACTGGAAGAATGATTAAATCTTGCAATTACCCTGTGCTCTCTTGTCTGACATCCAAGCTCAAACACCCTCTGATGGAGAGGTGATTGCTCCTTGAATTTATATCTCTGCTAGTAGCCTGGCTTTTTGGTTTTGAGATGTCAGAGGTGGGCTCAGGGAGCACTGATATCTTACCAGTTCCATTTTATTTCCTTCCTTACTGGACCCTGGTCTTTTCCAGAAGGCATATTACTTCTGCAGCAAATCCTTGGGAATGTAGTTTGCCTCATTTTGTACACATTTCATTTCTCTCACAGCAACACTTATTTATTCCTGCAAATCCAGCCTGCCTAAATCTGACGACTGAGCCAGCTTCAACTCCTTTGCTTATTTCTTCTCTGCACAATTTCTTGTAAATTTTCCCATATTCTGAGAGCTAAAAATACATCTGGGTGCTGCCTGGAGGCCATCTGAGAGCACAAGGGAAGGGGCAGCCTGAGCCTCATATGCATTGCTAAGCAGTGCATGAAGAGCCTTCCCCACAAACAGGGTTGCTCCTGTAACAGGCATCCATAAATACAGAAATCTGCCATTCCCAGAAGCAATTGCATACAGAAACATGCTTGCTCCTTCTATTTAGCCAGCACAGACTCTTCTACAGAAAGTGCAATTGCTACTGAGAGCTCCAACTTGTAATGACACCGAACAGGTGTAAACGGGAAGAAAACTCAGCAGGGAGAAAAGCTACACCAACTCCCACCCCTGTAACCCGCAGAGCCTTCTCCTCCAGGAGTGTGTTTGTGTCAGGAATGAACGACAAGCTTCATCGGAGGGGAAACCAAATACTTTCTGCATTTTTCACTGTCTGAATTTCCTATCGACTTCTCAAAGCCATGTTCTTCTACCAAAGCTCTCGGGAGCACTGGCTTTCACAGCTGCCACTGTTAAGGGGGAGATGAAACCAAAACGTTGCTTCCTTGTTATCCAAGTGGGACCCTTTGTCCTATATACATAGAAAACATGACTTACTAGGTAAAATCTAAACCCCACAAATTAGTTCGGATCCCTGAAAGATGACTGTTCAGATAAAATGTTTATTATAGAAGGGCTGGTAAACTCCCCTTGCTCTCATTTATTACTGCTTTGTTCAGAACAAACCACATGATGTCATTGAAGAACAGAGTTGCGAAATCCCGCATTCCAGACCAGGACCCAGGAATGATTCCCAAATTAGGCAAATGACATGTGAAATATCAGTAAAGCATCTGAGGAGCAAAAAAATAAACCTACAAAAAAGCCAAACCGAACCAAAACAAGAAATCCTGAAGCCACTTGAAAGAAATTATGCTCTCCAAAACTGTCGTGTTAATGGCTCTTCACCTCTGATACATTCACTCAAACTGCGGGAGGTGGTTCTTGCTTTGGAAGTCCTTTACACGTCTTCCCTCATCCTATGAGGAAGCGCTGCTCTGCCAGAGGGATCTGCCAGGGGCCAGGCAGCAGCTGGCAAACATCTCAGAACAGGCAGGGCCAGCAACAGGGTCAGCGTTTACACAGAATAACTCATGTGAGCAGCGCTCACACCAGTGTTTGGGAAATAGCCCACACCACCGATCTGACCTCCTGCCCAGATGGAATTTTTACTGATTTATTTATTTTATTTTTTCTGAACAGAAATAAACCGAGGCCCCATGTTGGAAACTGGGAAACTGCACAAATGTCAGCAATGAAATAAAGCCGGAACAATGCCCAATTCAGACAGTCTAGGGGGCCTTCTGCACAGTGTCCATGTCAAAATTTCCTCATCCCAAAGAACTTCCTGCAATACACACAGAATGCTTTTATTATCGAGTGGGTGGCATTTGATCCAGTATCCCACATGGCCAGGGAGGCCGATGAACCAGGCACTATCTCACTGCCACCTCTCCAGGGGGACACTGCCCGCAGGAATACACCTCTGTCACCTCCCGCACAGCTTAGTCACCCGTTCCTACAGATTATACCCTGCCGTGCCAGCCCTCAACTACAGAGTTTAACAGGATGGAAATCAGCTCTTTCATCTTTTCCCTCTTTGTTTCACGTCATTTCAGTGCCAACGTGCCCATTATTTAGCAGTGGTGAAGCTCTTTCTAATACTGAACACTGAAAGCAAAAGTAAGTTTGGCAGTTGTATTTGTTGTATTTGGCAGTATCATGGCACAGGCATTTTGCTCCCTCATTTACTCCTCACCTCAAACACTGTGCAGTTTTGGGTGCTACAATATAAGAAGGATATAAAGCTATTAGAGAGTGTTCAAAGGAGGGCTATGAAGACGGTGGATGATCTAGAGAAGGGTGATTGGTCACTGCAACAGGGCAGTGGTCACAGCACCGAGCCTGACAGAGTTCAAGCAGCATTTGGACAATGCCCTCAGGCACAGGGTGGGATTCTGGGGGCTGTCCTCTGCAGGGCCAGGAGTTGGATGATCCTTGTGATTCCCTTCTAGCCCAGGATGTTCTACGATTGCTATAATTCTATGATTTATGCTCCCTGTCTGGCTTGGCTGATGGCACCACTCACATGCTCAGCGCCCCAGGATGGTTTGCAGAACCACGGCTGTGATTTTCACACATCTTACATTTTTAAAGATGTGAAACATCTGTAAATACGTTACCCTGGAAGCAGAGCCCTGGTGATCAGCGAAAAGGCAAAAAGACATAAATCTGGTGTAGGAATTGTTGATGTAGCAGCTGGGCCGTGCTGACCCAGCAGCTCGGGAGGTGTGTGCCTTGTTTGATGGCAGTGTGAACCCTGTGATCGTTTTGCAGCTGTTGGGCCGATGTTGTGTGTTGTAACTAAAAGTGGCCACAGAATCACAGAAACAGAATTTTGTGGAGGGGACCCACTATGATCATCGAAGTCCAACTCCTGGCTCTGCACAGGAGAGACTCCAACCATCCCACCCTGTGCCTGAGACTGTTGTTCAAATGCTGCTTGAGCTCTGGCAGGCTCGGTGCTGTGACCACTTCTGTAGGCATCCTGTTGCAGTGCCCACCAACCTCTGCGTGAAGAACCAGCAAATATCCATCCTGAGCCTCCCCTGACCCAGCTCCAGCGGTTCCCTCGGGTCCTGTCGCTGGTCACAGAGGGCAGAGATGGGAGCTGCCTCTCCTGGCGAAGCTGCAGCCCGCGGTGAGCTCTGCCTTCTCTCCTCTTCTCCAGTGCCCTCAGCCACTTGCCCTCCAGATCCTCTCGTGTGGCCCCTCCAGACCCTTTCCCACCATCGCAGCCCCCTTGGATCCTCTCTAATAAGAGCTGTTCGTGCTGAGCGAGGGAGCAGCGCCCGTCCCGGCAGCAGCGGGGCCCGAGGCAGCGCCGCGGCCGCGGGCAGCTCCNCACCATCTTCACAGCCCTCCTTTGACACTCTCTAACAGCTTTAATTACAGCTCCTTATACCGTGGCACCCAAAAGGAGCCAGGAGGATGGAAAGGCAGTACCAGTTTGCCGTAGAGAGTCTTCTGGGGAGCTGCCTCATGTTTCCAGCACAGACATCCCATTAATATCTGCATTTTTTGCTGAAACAGAGATGACACCAGGGCCTCTGTATGGAGAAGGGGATTTCTCTCCCCTTCTCACTGTGCATATTTTAGCTGCTAGGACCATTCTCCCAAATAAAGGGAACTGAAGTAGGTATCTCTGCTCACTCCAGCTGTCAGACTGGCCCCTCCTGGCAAGGGTGCCCTGAACCACTGCAGTTACCTGAAGCTGCAACGCTCCTCGCTCCTTTGGAAATCCCTGGTTGTGTTGAAGAACATTAAAGCATTTCTGAGATAGAGCATTTTAGATCTAGCAGTGCAGAAATTGTGATTTCAGCACTTCTCTGTAGACTGTGATTTGAGAATCACTTTCTGCTGGAGGAATTGGCCACATAAATAAGAAAAACACATGATAATTTAGGTGGCAAGACTAATTACATGATTATTTTCATTCTCGTAAATGTGTGTAACCTACAGTGGAATATTCAATAAAATTATAGCTTGGGCACTGAAGAGATTTCCTTATCACTAAAAATATGCGCTAACCGTTCTTAAAGAAAGGTTTAGTAAATTGCCTCTAAAGTACAGGAAATTGGCTTAGCTCCTTCTGTGGAACATTTGTCTTAAGAAGCACATCATGGGCAGCAGGGCTAAAAAGAGTCACCTAAGGTCTGAAACACATGAACTCCTGCAGCAACAGTGTAACCAGCCCCTCTAAGAGAACTTATGGGACTTAGTTTTGCTACAGATTCTCAGGAGGATTATCAAGAAATTGCTTTATGAGTTGAAATACCCATGCTATTACACTTATAATTTAACACTGCAACACTGGATTGCAGTCACTTGTGTTTCTGCAAGTCAGAATCTCTGTTCTATCTCTAGTATTTTTTCAGTGTCTACAATATAATACTCTAAAGAAGAGATAGTGACCAGGATAAATTTTGCTAGTTGTTCAGTGTAATGGGATGAGATGTTTCAGGACATCAGTTCCAGAATGTAATAGCAGAAATATGTTATGAACTTGATTTTTCTCTTGTGGTAGTTGTGACTTTACAGATGTTTCAGTGGTGGAATTATTTTAAAATGTTATGTCAGAGAATTCAGGCTGCTAATAGCCAAGATGGAAGCATCCAAAAATTATTTACTGTTTGGTGATCTATATGTAAATAGATATATGTAAATCATTTTGGTCTCCCAAAATGATTGTTTTCCATGAGTTGGGCTGCTTCTCCCCAGATCATCCATATTTGCATCCATATACATTTACCTTACTAAGCTGAATTGACAAGCCAACACCTGCTCAGATACAATAGCCAAAATAATTTCTTAGTCTTTTAGCTGGTGTATTTTGTGCCACAATGCCTTTAGTCAGGCTGGAGGGTAAAAGTGCCATTGGGAAAACATGTGTTTTTACCACAGAGGTGCAGGATAAGCAGAATTCTTGCATCCTTAGTTTCCTCCAGCAGCTTCCAGCACTAATTATACTCCCATGAAGGACTCACAAAATCAGTCAGACTTCTTGTAGAAGAGCATCTGAGTTGGCATATCCCTCCTAGGTTATTAAATAAGAGCTACACTGTATTGTCTTTGCCTCCTGTTTGAGTTGCAGTGCCTGAATGCTTCCTACAGGAGATATTTAAAGAGTCAGAGAACTTTTCTCATTGTACTTTTCCTCTGCTTCCTTAATCGAACATCACATTCTAGTTAATGTGCAGTTTCCAAGGCAAACTCAGTTTTGATCAAGTTGTGCTAACTTTGAAATGCTGACTGACTCCAGCTTAAAATGGATGCACTGAAAGGGGGATGAAAGGCCTTTTTTATCAGTGTTGAAGGAAGTAGTTCAAAAGCAGAGATGGTTTCTTTCTGAAGACAAAGAAGCTCTTTCTCACCCACCTCGTGCCATGAAAGAGATCCTTTGCAACTAACTGCCCATCAGAGAAGAATTTGATGAACTGGAGATGAAGTGACAGTGCATTGGGAATTTTATTACTATAGCTGGAGTAAAGGAAATCATTGTAAGAGAATGCCCCCTCATGCCCCCCAAGTGTCCTCTTGCTTCAGTCCTTTTTTCATTTGTGTTTTTCTTCCCCTCTTTGAGCGTCAATCAGTGTTTTTCCTTTATGGCTGGACAGAGTGAACTTCTGGTGTTCTGCTTACCATCTCCTCCTGTGAATAACCCTAGACAGGGATGGGGAGGGAGAGAGAAATATAGAGGCAAAAATTCTACCAGCTGTCGAGGCAACCAGGATTAGAGCCTCAATTTGGAGACACAAACTTTTTATGTGGGTGAGGCAATTATTGGTGGAATAGAGCTTTTTAGAAGGCAGAATCCCCAGTGACTTGATTTCCATCAGTTCCTAAATGAATATTTAATTGTTGCCTATTAAGATGCTCGTTATCTATAAAGCCGACAAAACCACTGTTGCTGGGTTTGCCAGCTGGTGAAATTGGTGACATGTTAGATTAGAGCAATGGACCATGACTATGTTGGAGTGGTCTGGTAGATTATAAAAATTCAGCAGAACAGTTTGGCTTTGCTAACGTCCACAAGATACAGATGCTTAAACCAATGGGACCGTAAGAGACTGATTTAAATTCCTGCTCATGCTGAAGATAGCCTTAAAATTTACCAGCTTTTCCAGAATGGGCATTTAAGACAATTGAATTTCTGAGGTCCTTCTCTGGGTTACATTTCCCTTTCTACATTAAACTTAGGGAGATAACTTCATTCCTCAACCAGTGTCTAACATAAGATTTCTTTGCTTAAATAGCTTAAAAAATGGGAAGAGACCACAGAGACACACAAATACACACAGAGCAGCACATGAGCATATGAAGTGTTCTCATACAAATTGTTACAGGCAGTATCACACTAAAGTTGGCAGAAATGTTACCTACATATGATCTGGTAATGAGGAAAATTAACCACTGGAACAAACTAAGGAGGGAAGTTGTAGTTTCTTCACCTGAAAATCTCTTCAGTTCCTAGACCAGATGCCTGGACAGCTTTGACAGGCAAAAATTCTTATACTCAACAGACATACCAGGGTTGAATTCAGTGGTCTGCAATCTAGGGGATCTTAGACAGGGATACTTTCTGTTTTCAGTTAAGGCTCTTGAGAACTTCCTCTTTCCTGGTAGATTTGATATAGATCAAATGGCACCCAGGAACCTATTTAAAAGTAGCATACAAGACCTCGAACAACCAGGTTCCAGGGTTCCAGGGATCAGAGCAAAGAGCAAATTCCCCCTTTATTTTGGGTGCTGGTCTAGGTCTGAAAGGCAGCAGGCTTTGAGATACAGATAACAAAACCCAACAGCAAAGACAGGAAGGAATAGGTACAGCATCCTTCCATTGCTCTTTTTAGCTAGAGGCAATGCAACCACAATCATCTCCTGCTACTTGATCTGAATTTGCATAATATCAGATTGTATCCATTTACCAGCTTGATATACTTCACCCCTCCAATACATTTATTTAATGTATTTAATTCCTTTTGATGCGCGAACAGTGAAAAAGCAGCCTGATATGAGTTCTGAGTGCCATGTCAATTATTTAAAATTACACCCAGGCTGCACTGTAATCAGCTTATCCCACCTTTCAGCAACAGCTTGTTATTAAAGATAACCATCACTTTGCTTCTCTTCAGTCCCCCTTCCTGCTCTTTAAAGAGCTGAGGAAGTCCAGGTGCTGGGTATAGTGCCTGAGGCATTGGTACCCGTGGTAATTTTTGACCAAAGCCAGGAGAGATTGAAGGGGTTCAGGGTTTCCATGAAGAAGGGTCCTAAATATCCCATCTCTTTTTACAGGATTGAGGGATGACAGGCATCTGTGTCAGAGCCAACTCTAGCTAAAACAAATTACCATGGGAAGGAAGGTGTATTTCCAGGGGACAGGAAGGTTGGAAACTGAACCTGTGCCTCCTGTAAGTGTTCTCCTTCACCTCAGGCAGGCCTGCTCCCATGTATAGTTGGTGAGGGACTGGCTCAGAGGGTGGAAAGCAGCAACCAGTGTGACAAAGCGTCTTCCCCCTGTTCCTGTCCATGTTCTGGCCATGCTCTGCAGGCTTTGGGAGCCTTCCAGTGGCTTATTTGTTCCTATGTATCAGCCAGCTGAAGCATCTTACCATCCCCTTGAAATCCTGCCCACACCAGCCCTCCTACACACACCCTTTGATTCCAGCTGCAGATGGGAACGGGAGAGGAAAAGGGCAAAATCGTGGTGGTGAGGAGGTGGAGATCAGAGACACAGATGAAACAAAAGGTCTAATTACATGTGCCCTCTGCTCTGGAGCTGCAGCCTGGGTTTTGTTATGCACATGGTTGTACAATGGCTTCCAGGTTTACAAAAGAAGATGCTCTCCCAGCCAGTGCTGGGGAAGAACTCTTGCCATCCCCTAACCCGATAAGATGGTTAATGGCAGCATCTGCTACACTCACACACTTCTGCTTATTAATTAAAAATACACAGGCTTCAATTTGAAGTTAAAGTGACACGTTTAATAGTATCTTTCTGAGCTTGTTAATGCTCAAAAAGGACTTGATAGTCACAATAAGTTTGTGTAATAAAAATTTTGGTCCTGATGTTAAAGTACTACACATTATGCAACATGCATACAGATGAGGAAAAGAGGAAACCTCTGAATAATGTGTTCCTCTGTCTTCCTAGAGCAGCAGCAGAGGTGTTAGTCAGGGGCACTTCATCTCCAATTTGTGTAAAGGCAGGAGCAGCATTTATTTCTACCACAGGGTTATATGTGCACCCAAGTATCTGCATAACTTGATAGGGAGGGCAAAAGTGTAGGGAAGATGAGAACCTGAATGTTCAGCTGTTCCTGGGGATGTGCTTTCATTACATCTCTGAAAAATCTTACATTAACTGCAAAAGCAAAAGGGGGCTTCTGAGGATTGGATCGTAAAAGTGGATTCCAGAGTTTGTGTGAATTTGGAAAGTTAATTCTGATTTAGGCAGGTTAGGAATTGCAATAAGTTTTAATTGGGATAAACGTAAAGTTAGTAAGGTCTCCTCTTACCCCAAAATTACAACACTTCTACACATTTACTTTTCATAGCCACTGCACAACATGATGGGTAGACAAAAATGTGTAGCTTAAATTAATGATAATTTTCAATGTTAAGGGACCCAAAATAATTTTAAACCACTTTTTTTCTTTTTTTTTCACTGAATTTCTCTACTTATGCACTTGTGTTAGCTCAAGCGCTTGAGAAACCTGCTTCAGTTTCTGTTTCATGTCAGTTTTGGTGTCTGCTCCTCATTGCTTTTGGCAATTGGTTCTCCAAACTAGATCTGAATTTTCTTCTGTGGGTATTATGTTTATCTGATTCCTCATATTAAAAGTTACAGCAGAATTTGTATAGTGAGAGGCTTGCTAGTTTTAATAACAGGTCACTAGCTGTTAAACTTTCAGAAAATCTAGGAAGTTTTCGTGCTTTTTATGGGTAATGTGTTTTAAAACACTAAGAGAGAGCTCTCCCTTTACAAAGAGCAAAGAACATTTTGTATTAATGGAAAATCATCCAAAGCTTTTGTCTTTCCCATATATTTAGTAAATCTTAAACAAAATATAAGCCCTGTAGTGTATTTCATGGCTTATTTTCACACTAAATACTGTTTTAACTAAATGCTTTTCTGTCATTGCATACTACTAAAAATAAAGTCATAAAAAGCAACTGTGCTACATAGTACAGGCTCCTTTGTTCTCAGTGCTGTGAGGTTTGACGTCTGCACTAAAGATGAATTCACCATGCTTAGAAAAGAAAAAAAATTTCTCACTTCAGGAAAAAAGATGCATTTCGAAAAGTCTTGTGTTGACCTCAACTTTGAAGAGCAGGGCAGCTTTCCATCTATTCTCCAAGGCCAAATTTCTCCTCTCTGATTGAGCCTGTGCTGCAGATTTCTCCTAGAAGGGTTTTTGGTGTGTGGCTCCCCGAGGGGTGTCTGCTGACAGCCTCACAGAGCAAACCCCGAAGGTTTGGGGTTCCCCTGCTGGTGGTGGGGGACGTCGGCTGCGGGAGCTGTGCCCTGGGACCCTGGTGCCAGTGGAGCTTCTCCCCCACGTAACAAGGCTGGAGCCTTTGTGACCGTGATCCCCCATCCCAGCCCAGCTCCAGGCACATTCAAGGAAGATCCAGCACGAAGGAATAACTTTCTCTGCGGTGTGTGAGCTGCCCCATTTCCACCGGGGAAGGCTGAGGAATACATTGATCAGCAGCTTGCTTTTCCATAGTGTGAAACAGAGCCAAACCCTACCTGGGACCTATTCAAACAGGTGTTTTTATAGTACCCATGTGCTTGCACACACACTCGTGTTGAGGCAGCCTCATCTGACTCTAAAAATGAGCTTTCAAGCAGTGAACAGAGGCAGCTGTGCTCCACCCTCAGCAAGGTGATCCTTGAAGGGTCAAGGTATGGGCCTGTGTGAGCTGGCAGTGCTTCACTGTCATCCAGATGGCTGCCTGCAAATTTACGCTCTTGTGTTGGCTGGATGGAAAAAACCATGTCAGAGTTCCCAGCAATCGCTGGCCAGCAGTGCAGGGTAGGGTCAGACACACCTGCCTGCAAAGGTTAACAAGATGCTGACTTGCACTGAGGTGGTGGGGCTGAATCAGTTCCCTGACTTACCACCGCCCCTGGGCTTTTTATCCTCTCATACAACAAGATTTTGTCTCAGGGTACTCCAGGGTGGGGTGTTTTTTGTGTTGTTGAAGGTTTTGAATTTCTGAGTGAATGAGTAGGGATGGCAGGATAAACCTGAGATCGAGACACCTGATCCTAAGGTATCAGGAGTTATGGAGAGGGAGGCCTGAGGAAGCTCCGTGGGGGCAGAGGTGTGCCTGAGGGGCTGTGTGGACATCAGCAGGGTATTTTAGGAGTGCAAAGTCGAAGAGATGAGTTTTGCATTCAGCCCTAAATGACATAAGGCTAGGTAGCATCGTTTGTTAGTAGACAGCTCACAGGAATGCAGGAACAAGGTCTTCACCAGTAAGTGACCTACAGCAGGGCCTCCCCACCTCCACAAGCAAATCAGCCAATTTCACAGCCTCCAACAGTGCTTTCTTTGGGTGGAAGCAGAAGTGCTCTGAGAAAACAGTCCACTTTTTAAGTACAGATAGAATAGGTTTGAGCTGCAAGAATTGCAGTTTCATTCAGATTACTGGGGGCATAGGCAGCCTGGGGCCTGGGGCTCCTTAGAGGCAGCTGAGAAGTTCATCTCACAGACCAGCTGCTCCTTGGTAGTTTGGCTTAGGGGATCACAGAGAGCCTGCCTGAAAACACAGGAATTTGTCAGAAAAACACAGTTTGGGGCAAAATGAAAGAAAACAACCACTACAGATCATCATGCAAAAAACTCAGTAGGATACAGCTGGAAGGAGACCCTCTAAGCAAATAATAGGGTGATAGGAGAGCTGTGTCTGCTGAAGAGATAGGGAACATTTAATTGATGAAGCCACTGAGGTGAGGGAAGAAAGGAGAGGAAAGCTGGTACTTGGATTTCTTCATTCCAGGTCAATAATCTGAGACTAAATATCCCCTTGCACCTTGTGCACCAGGAGCTCTCCAGCATGTCAAAATGGAAATTTAAGGATATTAAACTCAGCTCCTAGTGCAATTACTATGCAGATGGTGGAAAATAAGTGTTGGCAGATTTAGTGTGGGTGCTTGGTGAAGCTTGTATCTATTGAAGAGGCAATGGGCAAACACTAAAGGGGAAATTTCAATTTCTTCACAGCTCTGGAAGACCTGAGATAATCAAAATATCCATAGGAATGTTTAGATTCTTCTTTTAGGAAAAAAACTGTAAGCTGCTAGTTCCTGTCTGTTTTGCTGTCCTGTACAGGTTAACTGTGAAGGGCAGATTGTGGCCTGGGGAGTTACTTGTTGATTCAGAGTGTGATGTGGAAAGCAGAGGCTGTGCCAGCCCTGGGTCAGCCCAGCACTCACAGTCCTGGTGCTCCACAGCTCTGAAGCCCCATCACTGCTGATGCCACCTCAGTCCCCTCGTCTGGCGGGTGCCTCGTGTCATCTGGTGGCACTCCTCAGTCCCAGTCTCCTCTTGACCAGCCTTGCTGTTCGGCCATGCCAGAATTGTTGCTGACAGTCAGACTAAGCTGATCCCCTTGTGGATCTCTCATCAGGCAAAACCAGCTTTTAGAACCCAGGTTTGAGTTCAGATGTGCAGGACATTATGTGAACTCCTGCCTTTCTCCCCCTACTGCATCACTGTCTCAGCTGAGTTTTGCTGTGAGTTCTCTTTGCCATTTCTCATTCCTCTGGAGAAGAGGTTGCAAAGCTCCCCCTTGGATGGAGATTCACCAGGGGCTGGTTTTCTTTGTGTTCCTATTTACTTCCAGTCCAAAGCAGGTGCTCTTGGTAGGCAGCCTGACAGCATGAGCTGCTCCCTTGCTTGAGCCCTGTAACAAATTAATAAATACTGTCTAAGGTACAACATTTTCTGGTGCTGATTAACCTGAGCTGAAAAGATGGATGCCAGCTCCTGCAAGCTGTGCTGTGAGGGAGAACAGTGCTGGATGAATTTTGAGTCGTGGTTTAGAACCAGACCTCGGTAGCTAAGTGGGTAACAGCACCATCTACCATTGAAGCACTTTATATCCCCATGCAGCAAAGTCACTCCAGAAGCACACGGGAGGTGCTCAATGGCCATGCTGTGTAGAAAATCCATTAAAGCCCAATCAAGCTCAAGTTTGAAATCCAAGCTTGGTGGCAGCATAAAAAAACAACACTTGAAGTGGAGAAATAAATCTCTGCTTAATCTCTCAGAGGAAACCAGAGTGGCAACTCAATGCAGGCATGATACAGTGCAGCAGTGGCTTCCTCTGACAGTGCAGGGGGGGCTCAGAGCTCTGCAGAAGGCACCCACACCCAGGCTATTTAAAATGCACTTGAGTGCTGTGTACAATATACCTGGGCATGCTGCAGTCCTGAGGCAAACTGAGAGAGAGGCAAGTCCTGAGAAAAGGACTCTGCTTTCACTGCTCAGGGGTGGCACTGCTTAAAGGACACCTGTTTGGTGGGATTCAAGCATCCCAAAAGGAAAGAGAAATGGGTGCCAACACAGAGTGGAAAAGAGGGCATGAGTGACAGCGCTGGAAAACCATGGCCAGCAGCTGCACTGCCCATGGGATGGGCAGGGGTGGGACAATCTCACCCCACGCACACATTGTCATATCACTGCTGTCTCAAGAAAGGTCACCTCAGGAGTAAGAAAGGGTTGTGACACCCATCCATCACTCAGTGATGACTTTATAGACCAGTCAGTACATATAGACCAGCAGGGCCTCTTGCAAACACAGTTGTTCCCCTCCACTGACTTCTTTTTTTGCCTTGGAGACAATATTCAGATTTTTGTATTACTGTGCTGGAACTAATGAGAGCAGGCTGGTCAAGCTGCCAGAGTGAATCAGTGGGATAATGTTGCACCGATATGCTAGGCCACAGCCTATTCTTTTCCTAAAACTTCAAATTGGTTGAGATCCAATTTTGTCTCTCATTTTTACACTCAGTGGGAGAATTTTCTGGCAGTGTTTTGGTGTGGATATTTTGCTTCCTGTGTATCATACTCCTTCCAATCATAAAGTTGGAGAGAGGTCAAGCTGAGCAATATTGCCTTGGTGTGTGAAGAGATGCACAAACTGTTTCTCATTAGAGAAGAGCCAGAGTTTGGAACCTCAGTTCTGAACACCTCAGAGTTCTGAAAATTAACCTTTCTGCAGGGTTCTGGTCCAAACCTAGACTGGACTAGCTCAGCTTGAGAAGCTTTGGAGATAAAGGAATGCAGTGTTTAATTTAGCTCTGATGCTGGAAAACCAGCTCCATCATTTTGCTCGGGATTTGTTGTACAGCCATGGATTGACCTCGAACTCACAGCAGGAGTGATAGCAGCAGATCTTTTCCTTGGCTAGAAATGCAAATATGGCTTGCTTTCAAAATGCAGCTTACTTTTGAATTGTTACAACTGGGTAGGAAAAGGTAAGCAAACAGGAGGTACCCATTTCTTCAGTACTTATCCACCGTGTGTCTGAAGAAAGTACCATCACACCAAGTCCACAATCCACCTGGCACCTTTTAAATTGATTCAACTGATCAAAACCATTAAAGTTCCGTCCTGCCTACAAACGTCTGTAAGATTGCCACTATTTCCAGCAAATAAGTAAAGCTGAAGCAACAGGGATCCTCCTTGCTGGCAAGTCCTGATAGAAGAAGAAAAAAAAGGAAAAGAAAAGAAAAGAAAAAAAAGTGTTCTTTAACTACTTTGAAGGAATGTTTAAATTCTGTTAAGTAAAAAGATTTGGAAGCTGAGTGAAAAAATCGGAGGATGAAGATCCCCAAAGAGTAAAGATGATGGATTTGACCCGAGTCTAGAAAAAACATGTAAGATTAACATTTAGTTGGCTGTTGGATCTTAAAAAAATGAAAAATAGTTTTTTACTTCTAACATTTGTCTTCTCTTTAAAGTTTTGAAATAACCCAAAGGAATGCAAGAACGAAGGCCTAAATATACTGAGCTGACATAAGAAATATTTTAGTTAATAAGTAAATTTATTTTTCACATGGACTTGGGCTTCTCTATCCAAAAAAGCAAAGAGAGAGCTCAGGGTTGGCATAGTTCTCCTACATCCAGTGCTGAAATAAAGTGTCTTAAATTTGTGTCTGGAGCTGCCTCTCATGAATGTGTTTGTTATCTGGTAGCATGTTTGTGGGGTTTATGACTCAGGTCTGTGAGATTTCCTTCAGAAGGGAACACAAAGGACTGGAGTCTGAGCATGACCTGCAGAAAATGCCTGTGGTGTCACCCCATCACCTCTTGATGGACATCGACTGGCGTTTCCTGTCCAGGCAGAAATTGCCCCTATTTGCCTTCATTATTTATCCTGGGATGCCAGAAATCCTTCTGTGTGCTTGGACTTCTCTTCCTCTGACTGGATGGGGAAAGCTGGATGTGTAGACCTACCCCTGATTTGTAGGTTATGTAGGATCAGCAAGCAAACCAAGGGAGTAGAGGTGCAAGAATGGCTTGGAGCAGGTCCTGCTGGGGCACTTCTGCTGCCCTACATGAAGTTTGGGAGTTTTATTTCTGGTTATACCTAGTCTGATCCCATGGACCAAATGTCTTCATTGTACATGGGATCCAAAGCTCTCTGGAGGACCAGACATCAACTTGGCCATTATGTCTTGTGTCTGCCTCAGGGTTTGGAGCACATGCTGCACATTTTGGTTGGAGCTTCTGGTTTAATTTTCTCCAGAAGGAATCTAGTTCATGGGCATCAAAACAGCTCTGCAAATGGAGCCAATGCATGGTAAATTGATGACTGGGAGATTTACTTCAAAATCCCTCTCCTGTTCTGAAGCAAAATGCTAATGTAGAGGCAGCCTTATGTGATGTGTGGAAACAATTCATTTGGTCCTTCCAAATGTAAGTTGATTTGTTTTTTTGTGTCTGAAAATATTTCCCATGGATGAGATTTCTGTCTCCTAAAGAGCTCTGTCAACCCATGAGGCTGAGAGCAGGAACTGATGGGGAGAGTTATTTCAGCATCCTGAGGAGGGAGAGCAGAACAGAGATTTAACAGCCCTTTGTAATAGATGCCTCATCTTTCTCTGAGGCTGTTCCTCCTGTGCTGCTGCATTAGTGGCCATTCCTTCGTGTTCTCTGCGGGTAAGATTGGCCGACAAGCTGCGTCTGAAGAAGGCAGCTTGATTTTCTCCCTGTCTCCTTTAGCTGGATGTTGTGCTCCTCCCAGTGATTGTCTGTTTTCATGACTATCTGAGTCAGTTTGAATCCTTACAAACTGTTTGACTTATTGACCTGCTGCAATAGCTAATTCCACAGGGTGTCTGCAGCGTGCTGAAAAAAAATAAAAAAGACAGCTTTATTCTCGTGAGTTCCAAATTATGTGCCTTTTTAGTTTAACAAAAAAATTCTCCATCACTCTAGGAGGAGGGCAGAAGAGGAGCATTAGGTCAGGATTCACCACAGAGTTAATTTTCTTTCTTAACTGCCAAGCTCTCAGTTTACAATCTCTTAAATTCTTTAAAATTAAAGATAAAGCACCTAGTTACTCCAATGATAGCAGGTTTGTGTTTTTATATGTGTCCTTTCTGGGTTAAAATCACTCCCAGCCTTTGTGATCTCTTCACAAATAGAAGCTTCTGCTCCCAAAGGAACTGCCACAAAAATCTGGCTGCAATCTGTCCACATGCTGCGGGGCCTGTGACTCTGGAGATGCACTCAGTGCATGGCACACCCAGGAAACATCTCCTATTTCTCTGTTGCTCTTCTTCCCCCTGGTCTTATACTCAGAATTCATATGGTTACCTCTGGTGACTCCTATGCCTGTCCTAGGGAGAGATGGGAGGTGACTCTTGGCTGCTGAAATCTGTGTTTGAGTGAAGGGAGGGCAATACAGAGCTCAAAGCTGTCCCTGAGGGGGTGGGCACAGGATGGTCACCAACTCCAGGGGGGTCCCCGTGTGTGGTACTGCCAAAGGCTTCACTGGCCATCCCTGACTGTCTGCGAAGGGCTCACTTGTCCCTCTCTGGGGCTAAATCCTTGAAATAATTCCAGTAAATACAGTGCCTGTGCCCATGACCCGAAGGGCTGTGTGCAATTAATGAGCTTTCCTGTGAACAAGGAGGAAATTGCTTTTCTGATCTATTTTGTTATACAGCTCCTTGCAATGGAGATTCTCTCTTTGCATAGCCTTAGGTGACTACTTTTGGTTCAGTAAGATACAATAAAAATTGAAGGTTCACAGTATAGGTTATCTGTGCAAAGAAATTTAAATATTCACAGGAATATTCACTGTAGCACTCAGAGCTGGTTTGTTAGCATCAATTTTGAGTCCAAGATCTCTGAGAGGGACAGAGAGAAAAAGCAGGAGGGAGAATTGCAGTCTTCTTAAAACGGTGAATCGTGTTCTAGTCCGGATTGGAAACTGGTTTGTGGGAAATGTATCATGGCTAGTGCACCGTGCTGCCTGAAGCAGAGGCACCCTAGCACCCACATACGCCTGTGCATGCATCCAGCACAGCACCGGGGTTCCCAGCACCATATGCCTGCCTTGGCCAGGAATAGTCCTCTTTAAAAAGCAGTCATTAATCTGGGAATCACACTGACACGGATCTGCTGCCTCTCATTTCAGAGGCAGAGTACAGCACAGGCAAGCCCTGAGATTCCAGTCACTGAATCAGATAGGAATTACAGTCCTTGTGGCATCAAAACTCTTCAAAAGGGGTTGTTTTTCTTCTCCAGTGTGGAATAAGAATGGCTTTAGTTCTGGAAATTTGTCTGCAGGATTGGAAAGACTTTTCCTGTGGCTGTTGTTTGTGGTCTTGCATTTCACAGCGCGATTACAACATTGCACCGAAGCTGAGCTGAAGTCTGTTGTGTGGAGCAGCAAAACAACAATATCAGGGTGGCTTTGTTCTGGGCAGGCTCCAAGTCCTGGACCGTGCTTTCAGCACTGAAACTGAGTAATGTGTGAAAAGCAGGAGGATGATGGGATCTTGGCACTTTAGGGAGATGTGGTGTGTGAAAAGCTGTGTTTACATAAGCTCTTGCTATAGTCCTAAACTCCTGTGGGGAGAGACAGTGTTGTTTAACGTGCTTTGTGAATCCTCTGTTCCTAAAAGGGACATCTGAATCTGCTTTGTGTCACAAAGCAGTTTATAAACATAGAATCACAGAATTGTTTGGGTTGGAAGGGAATTTCGAGATCATCTAGTCCAACCCCTCTGCTGTGGTTCAAGGCCAGGTTGGATGAGACTTTGAGGAACCTGATCTAGTGGAAGATGTCCCTGCCCATGGCAGAGGATTGGATGTAAATCATCTTTGAGGTCCCTTCCACCCTAAACCATTCTCTGATTCTATGATTCTTTGTGCAGGGACACCTTCCACTAGACCAGGTTGCTCAAAGCCCCATCCAAGCCTGGTCTTGAACACTTTCAGAGAAGGGGCATCCACAACTTCTCTGGGCAACCTGTGCCAGTGCCTCACCACCCTCACTGGGAAGAATTTCTTCCTAATATCTGACCTACACCTGTGCTCAGAAACTACGTTTGTGTGGTTCCTGTCAGCAGCTATGTGGGAAGCAGTCCCCAGGAGTGGTTTGCCTGAGGTCTGCTGAAAGGTTTGGAGCCAGGTCTTGTACCTTTATTTCAGGGGTGGTCTGGGACTGCCACGTGCATTCCTACGGAAGGAAAATGCCCAGACTTAAGTAAGCAAGGTGAAAATTTGCTGTTCCTTAAACCACAAAGTCCCCATCATTCAATCTTTCCTTGTCATGGCAAGCTTTGCCACAAGGTTTTCATGAGCTGAGAGAATTGGGACCAATTCAGCCCAATCACTTCTTCACAGCAGAAGGGCTGTGTCATTATTAATCCAAACACCACCTATCTCTCTCAGACACCTGCACAGCACGAAAGAAATCTTTCTTTTTACGTAGTCTTTCCTATTTTTATAGGTTTCTTTGTTGGATCAAAAATCCTGGGACAAAGCTGTGGTTGTTTGAGGGCTGTGTGACATCCCAGGTTTCAGTGGGTTGTTCTAGTGGGGCTTCCATGTTTTCTAGATATTTCTTCTGGTTCTCCTATATGCATCCATTAATTATGGAGGTTTTTTACTCCAAGGAGTTTGAAAAATGTACGAATTCATACCTGTTTTCTGTTAAGAAAAAAATAATAAATTTATATCCTTTTACAAGCTTGGTTGTTTGAGAATGTTTTTAAAATGACACAAAACCCTGAAGTGTTTCTTTAAATGTGTTTTAAACTGTGAGCAACATGAAATTGTTGGAAAATTAATATCTCCAAAATCAGTCACTTAGAAGCATCTCCTGTAGTTAAATAAAAGGTTATTATTATATGTCAAGTTAAAGAGATTTTGGAACAAAGGCTTTATATATGGTAGAAGAAAAATTGCTTTTTAATTCTTTTACTCTGCAATACTGGTTATCTATATGTTATGTGCTATAAATTTATGCTTCATGTGCTGTCTCTTCTCCCCACAAAATTAGAATATTTGGGATTAAGCATCAAGTTCAGAAATGACACACACAATAACTAACGAAATACAGAATTCCCCTTTAATCTTGTTGTGCAAATGTCCCTTTCTGTCCCTCTCCATCCCCTTGTGGAGCCAATCTGGTGTTAATCTCACTTTCACTCACGGCAGAACGTGCCAGAAATGCACCTGTATGTCATAAACTCACACTGCATGTGCCTTCAGCTACTCCTAAAACTTGTTTTGGGTGTGTGCAGCGATGCATTGCACCACAATGGCAGTCTGGGTCATGTTATGTACAGCTGATAAACGGAGATAAAATGTCCTCTCCTGTTTGGTAGCTGGATGATGTAATTGTCCTGCCTGCCCTAGTAATTGATCAGACAATGGAATGCACATTTTAACTGCTTATAAATGTTGGCTGTCAACAGTGTTTGGTGTACTTGATTTTCATAACTTATTACTTTGGACGTTTGAGGTAGATGAGATCACATGCCACAAACTGGTTCCTACACAGGATGGACCCAACTCCTTATGTCAGATCTCTGGACTCAATAATGGCAAAAGATGACATGATGACTCATTTAATAGTCTCCTTGGGGGGAGTATTTGATTATATTAGTCTCTGCTACATTCCTGTTGTAATTGCTTGCTGGAATATTCATGCAGAAGTAGCACTGCTGCAGTCAAAACAGATCCATTGTCAGGGTCAGACCTGGTATTTATAGATTATTTTGTCTGAAGGAGCACAAGGTGACACAGGAATTCAGCTGTATATATGCTATTATACATCATATGATAATCAACACATGTTTCATCTGGCACGACAAGCACGAGAACTCACTTGAGGTTGATGAATGGATGGTCCAGAATCTGTGGAATTTTTGGAGGCCCACCCGAGGCTGGAGAGATGTGTTACACAACATTTGGAAACATTTGACCCTGCTGGTGTTTTGTGTTTCTGCCTGCCACATTCACGTGGGGAAGAATCTCGGGAATGACGAAGGTAATGGAGAGATGGCAATTGCATCCCTTGAAGGGTTCAGCTCTGGGCACAGGCCAGCTGGGGGGAGGTCAGCAAGACCAGGCCTTATCTATACTTGAAACATGCATTGGTTTTAAATGTCCCCCAGTTGATTTAACTCTTCAGCTTGGCAGGCACCAAGCTGAATTATGTGGTGCTGGCAAATATCCAGAGCCTCGGTGCTGAATTGGGATCAATCCAAAGCCACTGAAGATGGCAGAAAATATTCCATGGACTTCAAGAGATAATGCAACAGGTTTTCAAGGGAACACTCAGTGATTTTCCTCTTTCTTGGGCAGCCCTGGTAGAGGAAGTTTTCCAGGTTTAAGAGTGGGACATTGAGAAGAGGTTATGGTGTGTGTGGGAGGAAGATCAGTCCTCTTCTGCCATTGTCACACATGGTCTGTGGAGAAGAGATAGACCCAGAGATGTGCCCAGCTCACATTTATGGCTCCTCCTCTGACTGTAAGCTACAGAGCTACAATGCACATTTACAGAGAGAAAATGTTGTCTTCCCATTTTTTGTGCAGCACCTCAGATTTGTGCAGCAGTCAGGCAGCGTGAGCTTTACCTTCTGGGTGAGACATTGGGAATCTTCCACAGCAGGGTTATTCCCCTGTAGTCATGGACAGTGGAGCAATCTCATCCATAGCTCAGTAACTCTTGTGCAGCACCTGATTTTAAGCAGCTGCCAAGATTCCTCCTTTCTGCAAAGCTAAGAAGATACAATCCATAAAAGAAGAGGAGGGTTTAAATAAAATATATGTATATACAACTGTATTTATATACATACACTGAAAGAGAGGACAGGAGGAAGAGAGGAGAGCAAAGGAACACGTGAATACCCGGAGCACTTTGAGATGAAAGGTGCTAGAAATATATTATCACCATTACTTTTATCAATGGTACAATATTGCCAGCTCACTTACTTCATTATAGTCCCATTGCAACATTGATGTTGTTACCTTGCCTACTTTAAAATAGATTGGAGTTTAGTTTTATCTTTTGCTAGGTAAGAAACCACTCTGAGAACTCCAGCTAATGTGTTTCAGAGTGACAGAACAACTATATTTTATGAAGCCAAATAAAAGTTTGCTTCATCAACTACTGCAGGGTATAAACAACCGTCAGCCATCTTGGAGAGCAGACATCCTTTTATTTAATTGCAAATTAAAAAACATAAACCACCTTAAACACAGAGCTAGTGTCACATCAAATCAATACAATAATTGTGCTCAAGCAGTTGGAAGGCACACGATGCTCAGCTTCTTGCATACTAAAAATAAATCAATCACCAGAGCAATAAGCAAGTTTTATAATATATGAGCAGATGATGGTATATTAGCAAGTTTTGTATTGTTTGACTGCTTTTTCCCATTTCCATTGAATAAAAAAGGGAAACTTTGTGATCTGAAAGTTGCTAGCAATTCCTTTTGTGTTGGTGAATTCCTGTTGATAAGAAAGTCTCTGGTTTAAGGCAAGAGAGTCTCAGGTCATAGGCAAGTCCAAGAGCCAGACTTTGCTGCCTGAATGTGAGCTGTTCTTCTTTATTGGTTTTAGGCTGATGGATGTGAGGATTTTAAATTCTTTTCATTAAATGTAGTAAGGAAGAAAGGTCTTAGAGACTGAGATCATTGACCTGCCTGAATGGCTATCTGGTAGCTTTAAAAAAAAAAGTTCTTCAAACAAATTCCCAGACTTTTGCACTAATTTGATGAGTAACCCAAGGTTTGGTGGTGTTGCTGTGACTTCATCAAGGTTTGGTCTTTTCTTCACTTGCACACCAAACGTGTCTCATTGCATGGAGGGAGAGATGCTCCCCCAGGCAGATGGGACAGCTCCAGGGATCACTTTGCTGGAGTGCTGAGGGAAGCCCTTGCAGTGATGCCGAACAAGGGAAGCAAAGATGCCAGATGCTCCAGGGTTCACAGCTCACTGGTGCCTCTTAAAAAGGCAGAAAATTTCTGCCTTTCCCCATGACCACTCCCAGACATCTCTCAGCTCTCTCTTCTTTGGCAACTGTGAATAAACCCCTTACTGACGAGGCTGGGGAAAGGCTGAAAAGCTCCTGTTGGCGCTGGGAAGCCACCGGCTTTCACAGCGGTGCCGCTCTCTTATCAGTACTCCAAAGACTGACTGATCCACAGCCTTTTTTTCATGCTGCCTGTAAACAAAGCTTTGCAAGTGCTTAGCATTTGCAGGTCTCAGCCGCAGGTAGCTCCTGCCTTTGTCTTGCCCTCTATTCTTAGCCCCTTGCCCTCCCACTTTCTAATCTCCCTCTTCAACCCCGGAGTGGCCGCAACAAGTGCATTGGGGTAACTCCAGGCTTATGGGTGCATGTTGCTGCTACATGGAGTGACCTGGAGGTTGGAGAGCAGTGGGCTTTTTTGACTTGCTCTTTGCCCACATTTCTCACCACAGCTTTCTCCCTGAGCTCCGGCTTACAGTCACCAGGCTGGAGAAAGCCAAGGGATCTGTCTCAGAAGAGCAGCTCCACCTCCCTCCCTGCCAGCCTCTGCAGCTAGGGAATTTGAAACTCATATAAAGGGTAATAAAAGGGAGATTATTGAGGTAGAGCTGGAGAAAAGCCCAAAGGAAGTTGTTGTACCAGATGGAAGTCAATTCTTTCCTAGTGTTAACTATTGCTGCCTTTCTCTTTGTATCGGTACTTTATTGCCCTGATCTGAGAAAGACAAAATATCTCACCCTGACTTTAGTGAGTCCTTGCTGCTGTGCATTTCCCATCCACAAAGCTTTCAAGTATTTTACGAAGATGGCTGCAAGTAGCTCCTGAAAAACCGAGGCATAAAAAGCTTATTTAAGTTCCCCTGAAAGCCAAGGCAAAACCAGGTGAAGAACCCAGGTTTTCAGCAGCTCCCGTGTGTGTGTTGCTGCCTGTGCCACTGTCGCCTCGCTGGTCCTGTGAGCCTTTCAGTTTCTGTTTGAAGGTTGCACCAGGACTTCCAACTGTGGGAACTGCCATGGCACTGCTCTAAAAAAAGCAAAAAATACCAACCTGAAAACAGAGATTTATGGGGAGAGGATAAAAGTATTAGCGAGGAACCAAGATGCCTGAAGAACAAGCCCCAGAAGCATTTGGCAGCCAGCCCTGTGTTCTCATCTTTAGCCTGTTACCCTACTCACGTTTCTGAGGCTGGAGAGTGATAGACCCAGTTTATCCAGATGATACCGGAGAGGTGAGAAAAAGGAGTCACCACTTAGCTCCAGCTACAAGTGCTGTGCCATCGGAAGCATTTAGCCCTGCAGGGAGTTATTTGCCTGAGAAAATACTCAAGCAAGAGGTCAAGCGCTGGCACTGCTGCCAGGCTCAAGCAATGTCTGTGTCAGAGCCCTCTCTCCAAGGCTCTCAGCTGAAGTCTCATCTACCCTGTCAGCTCCTGAAGATGGGCCGAGAGGACTTGTCCTCGCAGCAGTGGCCGGTGCCCTCTTTGGAAAGGACCAAGATCCTCTTTCCACAGGGATTGAATTGCAGGTGGTTATGCCTGGGCTGGAACCTGAGCTGGGGTCACCCTAATTTGTAAAATTAGGCCACTCGTTGCTCTGGGCTGGGAAGGGTGCCCAGGGAAGGGAGAAGGTGACAGGGGACGCATTTTGATCCAGGAGGGCTGGGCAGACCCCAGCTATGTATGCTGAGTGATTTGAACCACTTTCAAGTCAACATCTTAATCTCCTGAGAATCAAAAGGCTGTGAAACAGCAAGAGGAGCAAATTTCAGCTGGGTTGGCTTTGATTAACATCTTCTTTATGAGTTGTGCTCCATGGCAGATGCCATTCATTAGCGTTATTTACGCATTAGGAGACCTATAATTGGAGACTAGCAAGTGTCCTCATCATAGTTGACCTTATGTATGGAGAAGCTGACATCTGAATGTCAGATTTGCATCTGTGACTTTTCTCCTCCCAATAACCACTCTAATATGCAAATACGGAGTTGCAAAAGAATGGAAATAAATAAACGTGCTATTTCAGTTATCTCCGGGAAGATTTGTGTTTGCTGTGGCTTTGGAGGCTGTGCTGAGATTAGACTCTGTCACTTAATCAGCAAGTAAGTGAGAGAGAAAGACATTTCAGATGCAGGGGTATGTGGAATGTGAATTGTAGACAGCCTGTAGTGCAATCTGGGAGAAGAAGCAGGTATAAAGTCCATTACTGGGCCATTTGCAGTTCTTCATTCAGGTATAACTGGTGCTTACAGTCATTTCATTGAATATTCTGTTTATGTCCTTTTCCATCCTCAATAAGGAGTTATCCCAGTCCCCAGAGGGAAGGAGACTCACAAAATACCTGCATTCATGTGCTCAAAACAAGGCATTAATGGAGCCATGGAAGTAAAGGGGATGAGGCATCAGCAGGGAGAGGATCAAGGGAACAAACCGTTGCCTGTTGTAGTGCTGGTTCTCTCAGGAGATGACACACCACAAGGAGAGAAAAAAGCCTTTGGGGCTTGCCATGCTCTGTGTAGGAGACTTGGAGGGAAAGGCTGCTGGCTGGGAGCTTGCTGGCTGAATAATTTCACACTGGAAGAGGTCAGTCCATGGCAAGTCAAAGACATGAATCCTACATCTCAGACAGGTTTGGGAGGCCCTGCTGTGGCACACGTTTGGGCAGAAGGTCCTTTGCCATCACAGAAACAGAGCCCATGGTCCAGTGGCTCTGCCATGGCTTAAGGTCTTGCTCTTTGCTATGACTTTAGCCTGTGGTCCACAGGGACCAGGGAGATTCAGTTCTCTGTGCTCTGATTGCCCCAGGCTCCCCATAAAACCAGCGCTGACAGATAAGCACTTCTGGAGTGTAATTTGTATCCTAGGCAAGCTGAAGTGCCCTTTCTCTTTTCCATGATTATCTGGACAGGTGATAAGACTTTGGTGGTATGAATTGCTCCCTCGGGGTTTGCAGTTACATCTCCAGGGACACATGATAATAAAACAAACAGCCCAGGATTTTCCAGGCACTCCTAGTAATTTTATGAGAAGAATATAAACCGATTCATCCCGGAAGGATAAACCCTGCCTGCATTTGCCTGCTCTGTTTGCCTGGTCACTGTGCGTTTGGTCAGAGTCCTTCTGAGTCCTGAGAGCCTGCTTTGCAGATGTGGTTTCTTTATATCACCACCTCTTTTTTGCCCCCTACGTCCACCTACAATTCAGCTTCCTTTTATTCCAGCTGGTCCCACAGCCATGTGCCATCCCCAGTGCTATGAGAACCCAAATTCATTGCTCATCTCTGCTGCTTGGTGAGTTTTCCAATATGAAGACCCCACTTTTCACAGCTTTTGAGGTAGTGCTCCTTCAGGGGTAATCTCAGTTATACCTAGGTTTGCAGGAAAAGTGGGGAAAAGGATTAATTCTACTGTTTTTGAGGGCTAAATGTGCCTACTCCTTCCCGAATCATAATGACAGTCCTTTTTGGTGATGGGTGAGCAGACACTGCCTTTGCCGAGTACAAAGTGCATGTTTCAATGGGTAAAATTTGTACAAAGAGATCCCACAAAGTACTGTATTACAGATCTCACAACTAATATTTTAAGGAATAGCACTGAAATGGTCAAAACGCTTTTCTCCTAACACTTGCTGTGAATTTTTTTCTTTTTTTATTCACAACAATGTTTTTTATTTCAAAACTGTAATAAATTTGCATGAAGAAGGTTAATTGCAGGAAACACCAGAACGCAAACATCCAAACATTGTAACATTTCACACCTTGATGCTCTGGTGCTGACTCTTTCCCTCTTTAATACTGTTTTTGTGAAATTGTCAGAAGTGTGACTTAAGAGGGAAAAAGCTTTGGCACCTTTAATTGTGTGAGAAGTAGAAAAATACATTGGCTGGTGGTCTGCAGGGCCAGATTCATGTACGTGATAAAGTACCAGGCACAAATTCATTACTGTTGCTGTGAGAAAAACCAGGCTCTGTCTACTGCAGGGGTGTAATTCACCATTAAGTTATGTCAATGACCAAGCATCTACAGTGTGAGAAGGCTGCTCATGTAGGCTGGGTTTAACTTAAAGGGGATGAGGGAGAGCATGAGAGGAGCTGGAAGAAGAAAAGGACTGGTTTGACCACGTTATTCCCAGTGAGTTTATCTGCTGGGCTTGCAGGCGGCCGAGTGGAGATGCTTTCAAGGCCTTGCTGGCAGACTCATCCCTGGAACTGAAACCTGTCAGCATGTGATAATTTGTGTTATTCTATATTTAGAGCAGCAAGTCACAGCCGCAGTTGTTCACGGCTGGTCTTTAAACCTTCAAGGAGAAAGCAAGGCTTCCTTAGATGGGCCTGAAAGTCCCTGAACATTCTCTGCAGGATGGATTTCGCCGCTTCATTTCACCCCTAGCCAATCCCAGTGTTTATTTTGGTGGCCAAGCTCCAGGTGAGGCAAGGGTCTGTTGTAATTAACAACTCCAGCTCTTGGGTCCAGAGCTCCCCGTGGCACATCTCTTGCTCATCGATACAGAGCTGCAGACCCTCAGCTGGGATGGATGGTGTTGGATGGCCACAGGCTCTTTTACTGGGAGCAGCCCCACTCGTGCTTCCGGACCCAGACCCCGTGGCTGACTCATTTCTGTACATCCCAAACCTAAACAGCAGTGATGATCTGCACTGTATCTAATTGAACAGTTTTCTTCCAAATTACTGTCTCGACAAAATCTGGCTGGGATCCTGATGCTCTGCTTGAAATTTTTTTAATATTTTTTTCCCTGATTTTGTCACCAGACTCAGATAGGACTGAAAAGACTGGAAATACTGTACTAGAATCATAGAACTAAATGAATCCTTTCCACATCCCACATCCCCATTGATCCTGGGTCAAAGTGTAACATTTCAATATGATTGAAACATTTAGTTCAGATGTCAGCTCTTTAAAACAATGTTTTTTTTCAACAAAAGAAACATCCATTTTCTTTTCAAAAGCATGTTTTGAGCAACAACATGACAGCTTTCAATTCCATGACTGTTACAAGTGGGACATGCTGATATTATCTGTTTCATTTTTTGCAGAATGAAATCTGATGACAATCAGGAAACTGTCACATTGGAAACAACTTTTTGCAAACCTTTCCCTGTCCCCCAGCAATCTGGCAAATAAATTCTCCCCATTTCACCCCTCTCAACAGTGCTTTTTTTTCTTTTTTTTTTTTCACCTGTCAGTCAAAGTGAGCTTAAGCTTGGCAGCCTGGCTAATCCTTGGCTTTTTTTCTGGGATCAGCTGTATGGCAAACCTCTGTGCTATGCATACCTGGCCTCCAAATAGAGGCCTGAGACAACCAAGGCATTTTCCATGAGTCATGGAGCAGCCACCAGATAGCAGTGCTATTCCATCTGTGTGGACCAGGGCTAGGCAGTGACCCAGCTTTATCTGTCACCTCTGTCCCATTGGCAATGCTAATCCATCCATTTCTGCGGTTTCTGAAATCTTTCAAGTCTCAGAAGCACATGAAAGTGGGAAGAAAATGGAAATATTACCTCTCTTACTTCTGCCAAAAAATATGAATTTAAAACTATTCACAGAAGAGAAAAAATGTAATCATGACAGCACTTGGTAACTGCTGAAAATGTTGAGTCACAACAAGGGATCTGTCTGTTTTCCGTTTGTTTCAGTGGCAGGTGAAGGAGGGTTGATTTAATTATTTTTTAAAGAGAGTGAGACAATGTCGATTTAGCAGTTTACTCATCAAAGTAATTCCACTTATAGAGCTGCAGATTCCAGAAAAAACATGTTCACAAGCTGGAATTAATGTCCTGCATGCAGCAATCTAAGAGCTTTGCAGAATTTACCCATAACATAAAACAAAAAGTTATTTTGTAAGGAGGCTTCTAGAGAAACTGGATTGCAAAGTATTTTTTAGAATGAAATGAGGCAAAGCAGTCATAAACACATTGTCTGGTGAATAAATTTCAGTCAGAAAACTCATAACAGTGTATGAGCCAAATTAAGAGGTAGATGCAAGGAGAAGAGAGGAAATTAATTTTAAAATGAATGTGGAAAAGAACTGGAGATGACGAGGCAGGAACTTCCCCGAGAAACATCACATCTTCTGCTCTGAAGGAAAGAGTCTAGCAGGTGCAGGAAGAAGAAACCACCTCTGACAAGGTTGGCACAGCAAGTTCCTGCACACTGAAAGTTCTATTTTTATGCAAGGTACCGCAATGTGCATTTTGTGCTGCCTCAGAGAGTGCCTAGAAATGCTTCTGGCCCCGGTGAATCCCATAACAGCTCTGCAGCAATGGTGTGCAAGGGAACGTGCTTGGAGGTGACAGGGGCCAATTTCCAAAGCTGCTGGCTCCTAATTTATGAGCCCGGGGTGTGCTTGCCCGGGACCTCCCCGGTACACTGGCTAGCTGGGCTCACTGGCCCATGGCATAAAAGGCACGATTTCTACAGGTGCAGCATGCACTGAAAGGCAGAAATATGTGGGCACAACTATGCCTGTCCCATTTAGAGATGATTTACGGGGTAAAAATCTACCTCCAAGAGAGCAGGTGTCAGGGAGGAGAGCAAGTTGCTGAGTATTTCTACTGTTCATCCTGTAGTGTCTGGTTCCTTTACTTAGCTCTCTGCCCTTGCCTGGAGAGCTGGGAAGAATCTAACAGTGAAAAAGAGGGAAATTAAGCTGACTGAAGATCAAACTGCTTGGAAGGGATTTAAGATTTGCAGAGCAGCTGCAGGGAAGGGAGCGATCCCAGACTCATCATCATCAAATCATAGAATGGTTTGGGTTGGAAGGGACCTTAAAGATCTTCGATTTCCAACCTCTCTGACGTGGGCAGGGATGCCTTCTCCTAGCAGGGACACCGTCCCCTAGCAGTGACGCCTTCCCGTAGCAGTGACACCTTCCCCTAGCAGTGACACCTTCCCCTAGCAGTGACATCTTCCCCTAGCAGTGACGCCTTCCTCTAGCAGTGACGCCTTCCCCTAGCAGGGACACCTCCCCTAGTAGGGACACCTCCCCTAGTAGGGACACCTTCCCATAGCAGTGACACCTTCCCCTAGAAGTGACACCTTCCCCTAGCAGTGACGCCTTCCTCTAGCAGTGACACCTTCCCCTAGCAGGGACATCTTCCCCTAGCAGTGACGCCTTCCCCTAGCAGTGACACCTTCCCCTAGCAGTGACATCTTCCCCTAGCAGTGACAAACCTGTGTCCTGGCTGGGGGATAAGCTCAAGGGTCAGCATTTGTGTGCTCAGATGGGCTGAGGGTGAGGAGCAATGCCCAGCCACATCACACCTGCCTGCGTCCCCAGGTCTTTCTCCTCCGTAGAAAGAGGAGCCCAGAGACTTTTAAAGTCACTAAAGCTCAAATCCGTGCATCACTGAGAACAGCCAAGAGGCCCTGCAGTACCTGGTGACACCGAGCACTGCGGATTAATGCTGCACAGAAAGGTTTCAGGTATTTTGCAGCATTTGCAAACCTCATATTGAGGAGAAAAGCTTTGGCAATTAAACCAAATGTCCCCAGAGAGCTTTTCACAGCTGTGCTGGTTTATGATGTGTTTGAGGTAAGGCCAGAAGAATGAAGACACTTGCCAAGGGTGCACATTATTTACATTCAATGTTTAATCCCTTCCCAGAGAAACAGTGAATTTTTTTCTTGATAATATCTGTTGAGCTTGACTACATTTTCTTTCTTCTATATGTGAATATTTGGGTCAATTAAGTCTTTCCATATGTATTGTTTATTCCTATTTTGAGCCTCCTTTTCTGTGATAAACAGAGGAAAAAAAAAGGAATCATGAAGGAAAATATATCAGAAAAAGAAAACTGAGGGAAAAGGGAAAGAGAAGAATATTAAAACTAAGTGTTTAATATAGAATTTTTATTTAAAAATCGAATAAATGAAACTATGCTCTGGAGAATAAAAATATGGTTTGCAAAGGAGATATTTCAAAGATGGGGCACTGAGGGATGTGGTTTAGTGGTGGGCTTGGCACTGCTGGGTTAAAGGTTGAACTCAATGGTCTTTTCCATCCTAAATGATTCTCTGATTCCATAATTCTGTGACAGTTTTCACAGCACTGGGTTTCAGCCTCACTCTCACAAAACACCCTCTGATTTTGTTCGTGGAAGTTGAGAGCAAAATCCACTGCTCATATTTGCTCCTTACAGGTTGGATGTGAGATATCCATCCTAGATGGAGCAACTGCTCTTCTGACTAACCCTCATTTCTGTCATCTTCTTCCACAGTTTAAAGCTATGCTTGTTTAGAAGCTGTAAAACTTGTGATATCCTCTTTTTCTTTTGAAAATTCTGTACTTCTGTTGCTGCTTAAATAAACAAGAGAAAAGCTCTTTTTGCTAATTTCTGGCTTGAGTGGAGAAGAAAGCTCCCAGTACTTAAAGTTTTTTTGTCTGTTAAAGTAATTACAATAATTACATGATAAAAAACTGCTTAGAAATAAGATAGATTAGCTCAATAACTGCTGTACTGCATTTGCAGTTGATGAGGCTTATTGTATTAATCAATGGCCTGCAACTCAGAAAAATGGCAGAAGTGGGATGGGAAGTAAATGTATCTAAATTTCATCATTTGAAAGACTCTGGATGGAAGTGCCTCACTGCTGAAACCAGTCTGGGCTTAGGAAACAGAGTGAAGCACGAAATATCATTTATCCTATAAAAAAAGTGGAAATATGTTAAACCTTCAACACTGAATTCAATTCAGTAGTCCATGAAATGTCAAAGTGCAGGTGCACATAAATAAACGGAATATTTCTTTTTAGATCCTGCATGCAATTTTAAACATCTGCAGAAGTGAAATGCAAGCCTTGCAAGCTGAAGAGGTCTTGAAGATCTGTGCGTCTGGAAGCAGCACACAATTGTAAAATTCACCCCTGAAACCTCTGCTGATCCTGCCAGTCTTTGCAGCAGTGGTGTAGGAAATGGTTTGGCTAATTCAAAGAGGCTCATGAATTTTCAGTGAAATCCACCTAAAATCCTCCTGAGTATTGTGATATACTCAGGGAAGTGAAGTCCACTTTCAGTCTCCAGAAAAATTGGAGTCACAAATGCTGAGATGCCATAATAACTCGATCTTACAACGTTTTTTAGCACCTATTTGAACATTCCTTGTGACTCTCACTAGAAAGTCTGCTTTCAGACCACCAACAGCTCTACACTGTAAAGAAATCAAATAATCAGTGTTGGCTGCAAACAAAATTTCTGGTTAGCTGAAGTTTGTTTGGAACAAACCTGAAAGGAAACCTTCTCCCACAACTGCTGTGGACCCATCGGTTACTGGGTGCTCTGGAACAGGAACAGGTCAAAGCTTTTCAGTGAGTCTAGCAAAACAACATCTACATTTCTCTCTTTGGCATGGGGAGCCAGAGCTTTTTGTAGCAATAAAATGTGTTATTTAGATTGCTTGGATATCAAGGTCCTGTTGTCTCCCAGAGTATTTATCAGAACATGGATGTTGTTACACATCATCTGCTTTTCCCCGCTTCTCCGTGTTAAATCCCAGCATACCCTCCTAGAGGAAAAAAACCTGTGATGGAGCACATTTTTGGGGACAGTCTTCTTCACAGCACGTTGCATCTAGGCTTCAACAGGAGAATTTCACATGTCCAAATTATTCTGTCTGTGGAAACTCCCCTGAGAAGATAAATGGGTATTGACTTTATTGGGATTCTCGGTGGCCCTCAGTTAAACACTGTGTGTATATTTAATGGGGCAGGGGCTTTACCTCCTTGTGGCTGTAGAACATAGAAAGCATTTGTCAGTGCTTGATCAATAATAAATAATGTTGATAATAAGTGCCAGGATGCAATGAAAATTAACCTGCATTTTCCTTGCCAATTAGAAGTATTTATTTTGTGCAAGCGGGGTGGGCCAGGACACTAAATCACCCAGTGATAATTCCATGCTAAGGAACTACGTGCAGGTATTATTTGTGACTGTTATGGTGGGAAGAATCAGTTGGGACAACACTTCTTCTCCTCTTAAATTTAAAATGTTTTGCAATACTGTTATGACATGTATTTCTTTTGTTAAATATGTTCTTGCATCTCAGGATGGGGCAGTAATCTGTACCCCAAAGGTGCAAGGGTGACAGTTTCTGACTGTGCCTTTTCCCATATCTCTGGGCAAAAGCTGGGCTTCATCTATGCAAGTCCTAAACTCGCGAGCATCTGACTTCCACTATCAGCAATAAAAGTGCACGAATTGAAACCAGGAAGCTCCTCTTTGTCAAAAACACTCCGAGCCGTTAAATCACTGAACAATGCGGTGACACATTTGTTCCTACCAGGCCTTGAAATGTGAGACCCACTTGTGATGCCACCAGGCAGTTCTCCCTGCTGTCACCCAGGGGTCCTGGGGGCTCAGCCACAGACCTGCCCATGTGTAGATGCTGAAATGCTGTTAGCAGGGAAATTTTCTCTTCTTGCATTCATTCTGTGAGAACTTTTCCTTTGCTGTGTAAGCTATGTAAACAATAGACAGGGTTTTTGTAAACAGCATTCATATCTGGTATCTTCTGACCTTGTGTACATTATATTAGGAAAAAACATTTCTAAGTGGGTGTCTGAGATTTTGACCAATCACCCTAGGAGAAGTGTGGACACTGTTCAATTGCTTTATGGAACTAGAATATATAAATGGTAATGTAAATTTCATAAATAATTCATTCCTCACTCTGACTCCTGCCTCGCTGCATCTCTGAACCCCTGCTTAGAAGCCTACACCCATGGATGAGCTGCAACAGCAAAGGGCCTGCCCAGCACAGGAGACAGGCTCAGGGAGAGGAAATCTCGATCAGGAATACCTTGGAAACAGGGCTATTCATCTCAGCAACTTTTCCCTCCTGTCACCATGGAGCTGTAGAGAATTGCTGCTGCCTCCTGCGCAGATGAACCTGAAACATGGGGCAGACAGCTTGAGGAAACCTATAAAGCCCAAAGTGTCTCCCTGAGCTGCTCCATGTTGTCATCAGCCACACAAGCATGGTCTGAGGTGGGTGGTGGTACCAGGGTGCTCCTGCAAGGAGCAAAGGGCACAAGTGAGTGTCTGTCAGGGCATTTCAAGGTCCTGTCACTGCCCTTGGGAAGAGGAAGGGTGTCGTTCCCCACAGCAGGGTGTGGCTGTCCTGGGATGGGGAGCAGCACAGATTTCTGTATCGCCTCAGCTGCAGATGTGGTGGAGTAGGGCTGGGTGAAGCTCCCCATGTTCTCCCAGGTGAACCTGCCTTGGACTTCCCACATGGCGTTGTGTTCCCCACGCAAACACAAGAGCATCCACTACATTTACTCCCCTAAAATCACCCCATCAGAATGCCAGTCCCTTTTCCATCCATCTGCATCTTGGGCAGTTACTAGAAATAAGGGACATACAGAAGCAACACTCTTCTGAATTGAATCAGTGTGTCTCTGCTCTGGAAAGGTGTAAATCAAGAGCTGACGGGTGGGGTGGGAAATGGCAGAAGAATCAGGACTGGGAGCTGTAAGATCAGAGCAGTCAAAGCCAATAAAAAGCTGATGCTGGAAGAATTAAATCACCGCAAGCCAAGGTGAATTTAGCCTCCAGTGCAGCTCTCGCAGGCAGTGCAGCACAGAGCTCCTCAGAAGCTCGCTCCAAAGAGGGACTTTCATGTCTGTATCGGTGCCCCAGTTTCGCAGAAGTCAGCAGTATTGCTGAGGCACTGAATGTCAGAGGTAGAGGGACTGGCAGAGCTGGGACTGCAGCCAAACCAGCTAAAACACACTCAGCCAGCAAGTGCTGATTCCATCTCTATCAAGGTAACTATCCAAACAGCCCAGCATGGAAATCTAACTGGTCCAACCAGTTATGCTGGAGAGCTGTGGTGTAAGGATGCAAACCGGCCTGCTGGCCATGCTGGCTGAGGAAGGATTCAGACTGGGGCATCTTTGTGCACCTTTGTCTGTGGTGCAGCCCATGGTCAGCTGCTTCTGTCTGCACGAATCCTGCCTGTGAGTTACTGCCAGTAACCCATCCTAAGGACAAAAGAGAAAATGGAGGGAGCCTGAGCACTCCTGTGGCTTGGAGAAGCTCTCCTCGGAGGCATCAAGTACCTTGTCTCTACCTCACAGACTCTTAGTGCAACCCTGTCCTGGCACTGAGTCAGAAGCTCTGAAAGCAAAAAGGGCACCTGGAGCACACGTGATATTGCTGACTCAGCACTCTCGATACTTTTATTTTGCAATTTCACAGTGCTGGCATTCAGTGGCTGCAATCCAGCTTGAGGAAGGCATGCACAGACAAACAAAGTCTCTGCCCCAAACACATTTTCACTTTACAGCTCTGCTACTACTTCGAGCCACTGTTATAGATGATGTTACAGACTAGCAAACAGACAAACAGATGTACTTTTTTCCCTCCAGCTTCTGCTGAAGTCCTTCCTCTCTTTGAAAAACCATTTATCTTCTTCTGAGGCAGTTTTGCCATTTTTTCTTTTCTTTTTTTTTTTTAATTGATCAAATGTCTTTTGAAACTTCAGGTCTGTTTGTCCTGCTTTGTCGTGGAAGCAAATAAGACAGGTTTATGGCACCATGTAAAATTTCAGCCTTGTTTATAAATTGCTCGTGATTGATTAAGTAATAAAAATGCTTTTAAGACAGGGAGGTAAATCTCCCAGCTAATTGTTTAGTGCTTTACATTATAACCTTGTTACAGTGACTGGGCTGAACAGCTTTGCTAATTCTGTCTCTTAAGAGTCACACTGGAGCTATCATCCCAGTTTGCTGCTCTGCCCTGACCATCGAAAGACACAGACCATAATTAATGGGTCAATAAACAAACCAAGTGGTGCATCTGAAACATGAGAAGAAATCTTTCCTTTTTAAAGGTGATTTCTGAGGTGGAGATGATTTCTCAGGCAGGAACACCACCAATTTCCAGCCATGGTCTGGATGAAATACAGCAGAAGCATGGCCCTTCTGCCCCTCAGCCACATCTCACCTGCCTTTGTCATGGAGCCTTGGGCAAGGAAATCAACACCTCTGAGCTGGGTGTGCCAAGAGTGGGTAAAATGAAGACTAAATTGGGGAGGCTGGTGTGATTTATATACAAAACGTCTTCATTGCATGTTGTTTTCTCTTTTGGATACAAAGCAGTGACCCAGGTCACGCATAGGACTTTAGGACCATGAAAATACCTATAATAAATAATTTAACAGGAGTTCAGTAATCCTAGATTTATTTCTACCTTGTCAAACCTAAACTACCAGAGGAAGCAAGTGTTGTCCACTAACTGAATGCTTGAGATGGTTCCTCTAACAAAAGTTGAATCGAGAGAGAGTTCTGATACTAATTTTCATATAGTTCAGTAACACGTGATAACAACCGTGCTCCTGGTTTCAGGCTCATGCACAGCTAGATCAGATCAGCCTCTTGGGCGACACGAGCCAGTGCAGCACAACAAATATGGAGCTGCTGNTTGGGCGACACGAGCCAGTGCAGCCTTTGTGCACAACAAATACAGAGCTGTTGCAAATTCAGATCAGCTGTGAAGGCATCAGCAAAGTACCAGCCTCCTCCCTGGGCTCCCCAAATCTGGGGGCATAAACGAACTTTCACCCTCTCCTCTTTTTGTTGTGTTGTTTTTTTAACAAAGTGGTCAGTTAGTCTCTTGTCTCCCAGATCCCTTCCAGGCATTCATCAGCGGCAGAGGCAGGAGGCTGATTGCTGGGTCTGATGGTGGTATCGAACAGCTGATTAGGGGGCCTTAATTGTGAGGACTAGAAAAAGACTAAAAAGCCACTAAGCCTTAAAAGTTTTAGAGAAGATGTGCCTTGCTTCTGTGGAGCATTAGGTGGCATCTGGACCAGCATTTCTCCTTCCTTGATGGATGCTCACTGAGTGCTGAGATGTGTCTGGGTGAAGGTAAGCTCAGAAATGAGCCACTTTTTTGAGGATGTTTCTCTGGGAGGGAAATGGAGGTGGTTTTCTCCTCGATCTGGTGTTCTCAGCTAGGCCCACACAAGCAGCCCCCTCCTGGTGCTGCCAGCACCTTGGGCTGACACCCTCCCTGTGAGGTGATGCTGAGGGAGGTGGTTGGGACCACAAATGGTTGGATGCACCTGGGCCAGGTGGCCTCCCTGTGCAGGCTCACATGTCTGAACAGGTACCTGAAATTAGTACTTTGATTTTTGCACACCTGCATGGTAAAAGATAAATGAGAGGAAAAGGAGCCGTTTTTATCATTAAAATCAAAGCAATGCTCCGACACACAAAACCTGCCAGCAGGCAGTTCTGCCTTTCATGTGCTCACAGGCTCCTTGGTGTGGCACGACACAGTGGTCCCCCAGTGCTGAAGCTAGAGTCTTACAGAAAAGAGTTTGAGAGACCTCTGTACGTTCTTTCATACACCTTGTATCCTGTTTACGTACAAATTTCCCTAATCATGTACATTCTCTTACCCCTTTTCAGTTGCAACAGCGTTTACTCGTTCAAATTTGTGTTGTGTTTACATTAACCCCACTGTCACAGCTTCATTATTAAAGCTGATGCTTGCGGGTGTCTTATCAAAATGCCCAGAAACAAAACTGTCTGAGGTTTGGTTTATCAGAATTCTAGTCTAGTAAGCAACCAGGTCTTTATAATCTGCTCCTCAGTTAATGCAAGGTTAAAGCCAAGCTTTCAGTTAATGCAAAGCAACGTTACCTGATCTAGCTGAAAATCAAGCAAAAATCATTATCCCCGTTACACTTTCACCTATTCTAGGTGATAAAATTCCTAATGAATGAGGCTTCTCGGGGGGGCTGTGTTCTCTGCAGCACGGACTGCTCTACTGCTGGAAAACCTTTGTGTCATCGCTAAGACCCAATACAGCCTGACTTCAGAAAGCACCAGGAGACTGAGTGCAAAATGCAGTTATTTTCCTGTGCCTGGCTTTACCCAGCTGCCTGCACACACCTCAGAAAAGTCTGTGTCCTTACTGGCTGTTTTATCCCTCTCCTCTGAATCTTAATGATATAATAACAGCACTAATCAGTCCCAGATGTAATAAGTCACAGGGGAGTGTTTTGTTGCCTCGGCCCCCACCTTGCACATGCTGGTTGATGCGATTAAGCAGCTCTTCTGCATCCTGGTGCAATGAATACATGACAATGTCTCAGTCACAGAGCTTAGGCAGTGATGCTGCCTTGAACTGAGAGAGCTGTCTGCTTACTTTCTTGTGCTCTTAGAGAAGATTAATGAGAATTCATACTGAGGGGGGAAAAACATAATATTTTATTTTGCTGGCAGCATGCACATATAATAAAAATATATTTTTTAATAAAAATCAATGATGACTTAAAATACACAATAAATGTTTTAGCATTAATAAAAGATGCTACACATAAAATTAGACTTAAATGTGCAGTTTTCCCAGCTATTTACAACCCACATTTCAGATCTGATCATGCTTCCAGCAGAGTGAAATGGTCTAAAACAGCTGTCAGATGAAATAAAATAAATACTGTCTCAGTGCAAATAAAGCAAAACAGCATCCCAAAAATTCCTGATTGAGCTCCAATGTCACCTCCCTATAAACTGAAGAGGAGTCAGGCTGCAGGTCTCAAGCACAGATGAAGGTCACCACCAGCAGGGTTCTGTTGTGGTTTAACCCCAGCTGGACACTCCACCAGCTCCTTGCTCGTGCCCCAGTTTATGAACTGAGCAGGACAGTGGGTTT
This sequence comes from Callaeas wilsoni, assembly GCA_013398955.1. Taxonomy (NCBI): domain Eukaryota; kingdom Metazoa; phylum Chordata; class Aves; order Passeriformes; family Callaeidae; genus Callaeas; species Callaeas wilsoni. The sequence continues at coordinate 773,772 of VWPU01005622.1, read as the reverse complement.
TTCTTTCTCTTTTTGTCTTGTCCTCTGTGAGCCAAACAGCCCCACTGCCGTCACTGGTTCCTGTAGGTCCTGCTGTTTCCCCTCCAGCTGATCCAGGCGGTGCCTCTCACAGGCTGCAGCTCTCAGCTGAGCCTGCACCAGCCCAAATCCAGCAAAAAGCTGGTTTTGTGCATCCCACAGGCCTTACTGCTGTTTGTATCCCAGCATGGTTTGTCCCTTTCTCAGCAGTGTGACATTTTTGCCTCTTTTTCAGCTTAGTGGTCACTGCAGATCCCGTTCCATACAGTTATTTAACCAGTTGTTGCCACTTCGTACTTATAGTTTTGACCATTCCTGCTTATTGTGTCTCTGCTGAATTTTAAGCTTGTCCTCTGGAGTGAATTTACTTGCTCTGAATAGAATCTTGGGACTAAATTTAATACGTTTATTTTCTATTTTACCACTCAGGTTATTAATGAAAATATTGAGTAGCGCTAGAATTAAGAGGCACCATGTAAATCCTCCATGAGACTTACGCGGCTAGTTTAACAATGAACCATTTATTATTCTGGATATGGCTTTTCAAACAGCTCTTCGCAAAAAAATATGAGTATGTTTCTTTAGTTTGTCATGAGCAATGACAGTTAAAACCTTAGAAAGCCAAAATGCAGCTTAGCTACTGTGTTTGCTTCGGTACATAGTCTGTTACTCTGGAAGGACAGGATAACTTACCATGATTTTCTTAACATATATAACATATATACACAGTCCTTGTCTGGTAATACCCCAGCAGTGAAAGAAAACTGCAGAATGGATCTCAGTGCAAGAGGGAATTTCCTGGCACAGAAATGTGTGGATGAACCCCAGGGAGAAGGAGTGCCTAAGGGATGGGCAGAAACGAGTGAAGAAGGGACAAGCAGGTCTCTGTCTCTGAGAGAAACCTAGAGCTTGTAGTAGTAATTTGTGCTGGTACCATGGTATCTCTAAGGACACAGAGAAAAGAGTAGCAGCAAAGGCAGTGTGTACTCCGTTCAGTGATGTGTCTTACCCAAAGAAGCAGAAGCAGTGTGGAAGGATGGTGTGTCTCACACTGGGTCAGAATAAACTTCCCTGGTGCATCCTTCTGGCTGTGGCTCTGCCAGCTGCAGTGAGCTGCTGCTTCTGGGTGAAGAGACCAGGGTCTGGCTCCACACAGATACTGTCAGCTTTGCAGGGCAGACAGGCCACTGAGAGAAAAAGAGGGATGCCCAGTCTGGTGTCCTGGGTTCCATGTGCCTCTAAAGAAGACCCTGATGAGATAATTGTAAATTAGAATTGTCACCTTCTTGCAGTGGGCACTGCTGAGCTAGAGGGAAATTTCCAGGGATTTCAGTAGGCTTTAGTTCAAGACCTGGTTAAACAGACTTCAGTCAGGGAGAGAGAAGGTGATGTCCCTATTTTGTTTCCCCTACTTTCCTTATTTAATACCATCACTCCTAGTAGTGCGCTTGGGCAGTTGCCCTCTGTGCCCTCTAAATACTTTAATTCCACCCTTGATTATTTATACCCCTTGATACACAGGGACTTTTATCACAGACCCTGCTAGTCATTGCTTACCCATGTGGGCTATTTTTAGCAATGTTAATCTTTCCTCCAAAGTCTCTGCTTTGAGTACCCTGATCATTCCAGCTGCTCTTTGCTGAGCTCCCTCCAAGTTGTTGGCAGGACAAGCCCCAGAGCCTTTTATTTTTTTGAAGATCCCCTTTGTGTTTTAATTCCAACTAGCATGAGACAGCATGGAGATGCTGGGTGGTGTGAGTCATGGAAAATGCAGAATTAGGGCTGTGGGATATGTTCCAACCTTGACAAGCTTGGGGAGATGCAGGGTGTCGAGGGGATTAGAGATGCTGAGCGGGAGGAGAGTTGTGCTATTTCAAGCATTTGCAACAAAGACCTGAAGTTATAACAACTCACCTGTTTTGGGGCATTGTTCAGAACTGAAAACTGAGAGCTGTGGGTCATTTTTAACAAAAAGCATCACTGAGTTTGTGAGATTTCAGCATCACCTTGAGTCTGTGAGGTTCAGTGTGCAGTTCCCTGTGGCTTGTGGCTGGGCAAGGTCTGCACAAGGACCACTCAGTCCAACAGCAAGCACCTGCAGGTTCACACTTAATCTTGACTCTTTGCCAGCCTGCACTGTAAATTCAAAGACCATTTTAGGCCTCAGAGGAATTGTGTAAGTCTCACCTCCAGGTTTTTCAGCCTGCTACTCAAACTGAGATCTTTCACATCTTGCATAAGCAGGGTGGAAAGCAGTGCCCCTCCCCACCCTGCCCTCACTTCATTAGACTGGGATTCATTTAATAAAGAAAATAAATATGTCACATGTTTATTTATTCTATTTGTCTCATTTTCATGTTCCTTTTCTTTTCAAGAAGCAGACAGAGCCTGGAAAACTGTCCTTGTACTGTTACCATGGAGAGAGAAAAGCCCATTAATACTGTTATTTAGGCTTTTCATGTTATCATGAAAGAAGCAAGGGAGCGAGCTACGTGAACATCCCCGACATAAAACACAGGGCAGACATGCAGTACAGCAAAGCCAGGAGATCCGTCACCCTGTGCTAGTGCTCAGGGCAGCTCACCCTAAAAGCAGGTGCAAGATCTAAATGCTCCTGCTTAGCTCAAACCTTTAATGGAGTTGGAAGGAAGGACCCGAATCTAAGAAATGAATAATTTTGAGAGAGTCTGCAGCTGGTCCGGAGATGGGCCAAAATGATGCAATTTGGCCCATCTCTCAAAAGCCCACAGAGAAGTCAGTGCTCTTTTCCATTGTTTAGCTTCTTACTCTCCCACTGCTTTATATCCCAAGACAGTTCCACTTTGAAGTAGAAATAAAGACTGATGTTGTTGGTGCCCAATATCTAAAAAATTGTTACAGCCAGGAGTTCATCTCCACTTGCATAATTTCACTGATTCCAGCAGGATTTACAGCTCCCAGTCCCTGTGCTCAGAAGAATAAAGCCAGTGCAGTCTGGCTCTTCTTTATTATCCCTCTTAAAGTTTATGTCTTCAAATATGGTCTGGTTATGAGTTAACAATACTGAAAAGATCAATACCAGAGTCTGACTAGGGAAGCTCAAAACATGTTCATAAAAGTTAAATTAGAATCATAAAATGATTATGGGCTCCTGCCATTTATTTATTTCTTTATTTTTATTTTTTTTTCCTTGACTCTGCTGCTTGATTTGGGTGGCAGTTTGCTGGCTGCCAGAGAGGCAGCTCCCATCTGTCCTCCCCTCCTCTTCACTGTATCTTCATTCAAGACAAAAAAGGGCTGGAGCAGGGCTGCGTGGAGACCCCTCCAGAGGATTTCAGTGGGGTTCAGGCCACATTTAACTGCTCTCCATTTTTATCATACTTTTTCTGAAGCAGGACCTTAGCAGGTGGCTCACAGAAGATTCTCCACAAATCACAGGAAAGAGTGAGAAACACAAAATATATTCACCATCTTTATTGCAAGAGCATTGCAGGCAGTGCCTGACACCTCTAAGGCCAGGACAATTTCTACCCTCTTTTATACCATCTCCAACACTTGTCACAAAAGAGAAACAATTTTGCTATATCCTATTATTGTTTTGTTTCCTCCCCATCTTCCCTTGAACCACCTCAGTTTCATTAGGGGGAGAGGACAAAATTGAGGTTAAATCATAGAATAACAGAATGTTTTGGAAGGGATGTTAAAGTTCCAACCTTCCTGCCAAGGGCAGGGACACCTTCCACTGGACCGGGTTGCTCAGAGCTCCATCCAACCTGACCTTGAACACTTCCAGGGATGGGGCAGCCACAGGTTCCCAGGTGATGTTTTTGCAAGTCTAGGATGACATTTCTGTGAATAACCATATTATAAGACGTGCTGATAAATCTGGTCCTAGATGGTAGTTTTATGTCCATATCTGCCTTGTCTCCTTCTGTGCTTCCTCTCATTTGCTGTGTTTTTAACATGCTTGTCCTTGCCAAGAGTGGACATTACCCCAGTTTATCAGATGTCTGAGAGGGGCGTGGAGCAAAAAATGACCTTGTGGAGACGAGGTGGGAGCTCTGGGGTGCAGCACAGGGTGGAGGCACTCCTCAGTATCAGAGCATCTTCCTTTCCCATGCCATGCTTTACTTCTCCTAAGGATTCCAGCGACAGCCGAGTTTGTGTGAACTCGTGTGAGCTTCTGCACGTGGGTGTATCATGTGAGATATCAAAATGCTCTTGAGAACTACCTGAAATAACCTTGCTCTCCTTCTAACAAAAAACACTGCTCAGTGATTTACATTTCTTTGTAATCTGATGCAGTGATTAGAAAAATCTCTTCATTGTAGTTTTTCCCTTTAACACAGCAACCCATGACCCCTGTGCTGGGTTTGAGAGGGAAATGTCAGCTCTTCATGTGGAAATGAGTCAGCCATGCTGTGTAAACATCAGGGGGAGCAGGGAGCCGACAAGGACCTGAGCAGGGGAACATGAAATGGGCTTTAATCTGAACACGAATCTCCCTTCTAGGGAGGTGAGCTGTGGGCTGCCAGGTGCCCTAGATGGTAGAGACAAGTCCCCAGTTATGGATTGCAGGCTCAGGAGGATTAAAGGAAGGAGCTGGCAGGTGAAGATACTGTGCTGTTTTACTGTGGTTTAGCACAGAAGCCAGCTGTGGCACCCTCCAATAGCCCTGTTTCCCATCACCAGCCCTCTGCTCTTGCATCACCCCTTCTTCTCCCACAACCCGCTGCTTGGAAAGGGCGAGGTCAGTCTAAATTTCTCATTTTTTTCTGCAGTTTCTCTGTCATGAGCTACGACCAACTCCTCATCCCATTTAACCAGCCAATGGAGACTCAGAGAGGAAGTGCAGGTTCCTCCACCTCTGGGTGCAGATCTGCTCACCCTTGAGCAACCTTGAAGCTGCCACAGAGCCAGTGAGGCAGTTCTTGCCTCCTGCTCTGTTCCCCTCCCTCTGAGCCCCAGTGCAAACTCCCTGCAGCTCACGGAGGAGGGAGGTGGCAAGGCAGGGACCAGGGAGATCAGATGGGAGGAACACTCTGGACTCCAGAAATCCCATTTCCAAAGTGCACGGCTACTGGGAGATGGTGTCCCTTCTAGTTAACTCGAATGCCTTCAAGAACAGGAATGGGGAAAACGGGAAGAAAAAAGGACATGGAGGATAGGCAGGGGACAGCATGGGTGGTCCCAGGTCCTTTCTGGCATAGGAGGATGCAGACACTGATCCTGAGTGGACTGCTGGGATGCATGGTGGCAGGGGAGTCAAGGACCAGATTCCTGAGTCCCCCACTGAAGGAAGGGGAGTTAAGCAGGGCAGCTGCCTTGCAGGAGATGGGAGAAAGGAGAATCCCAGATCGTTTGGATGGGGCCCGATGGTCACTGCTACTCATGGGCAAGGGAACGCATCAGGAGCTGCCTGAGGAGGAGATTTTCAGGTTTCTCTTAAGACAGTGGGTCTGCCTTTGGGGAGAGACACAGACTGGGGGGCTAAAGGGTGCAACATCCTGCACACAGGTGCTGCAGAGCAGAGCTTTACACTACTGTGTGTTCAGCAGTGTGTGCCCAGGGCAGGCTCCACCTGGGCTGCTGCTCTCCATAACACCCACTGTTCAGCAACCCTCCTGCTCCCAGAGAAAATAAGTGAGGCAGTTCCTAGGTCAAGGGCTCTGCGAGGAGAAAAACCCGTTTGCAGATATCCACAGAGCTCACCCTGCTTCTGCCGCACACAGGGGTGGGGAGGCTCACTCTGGCTTTGGAAAGTGTCTGTGCAGCTCCGGCAGAGCAGCAAACACCACAGTGGGTGGTTACCTGCAGCCTGGCAGCCCAAGCAGAGTAATGATGATTAGCCTTGCAACCAGAGTGCTGCTGCAAGCAGCTTTGATCTTGGGTCATCTCCTGAGTGCTGCTCTAGCAGTGGGGAAGGGAGCAGCAGCAAAGCTTCGTGTAGTCCCACATTCTCTGGCTGAGCTCTCCAGCCTGATAAGGAAAAATTGAATTTCTCTTCTCTGACCTCTGGATCAGATTCTTTTCCCCACACTGAGTTTATTGCAGATCAATGATTTTTAAGTGCTGACATAAACACAAATATTACAGCTGGACAGTTGGTAATAGAGGCTGTTTATTACAGCAGCATTGCTCAATAAGATACAATTATGTCCACACTTACATGGCTCCTTTCAGCTGAGGAGCTCAAAGCTGCAAAGCCTCACCAGACCTTGTGATGTGAATCTAATGCTATTGTGGAAGACAAGAGAGCCCAAACAGGTTGAACATGACAGCATAAAGCCATGTCCTATGGATCTACTGTCTCTGATGAAAGCCTGTCTAGCCCAGCCTTGTTTCTCCTGTGGGCATGACAGTTTGAAACCCTTTCCAATCCCCCGAGTACTCTTTTCTTCAAACCTAGAGCCAGCCTCTGGTTTTATTTGTTCCAAACAGCAACCATGACAACCTATTAATGCATTCACAAAGATCCAATAGGATCCATGGAGCCAAGTATCATTTTAGTGTCAGCAACAAGGAGTTGATGAGGTATTGCTCAGTCGAGCCATGTGAAGAGGAAAAGAAGTCCTTCCATTTCACATCATACAATGCTCTTACCTTTAGGAGAAAGATACAGGGTGCCAGCATTGCTACCTGATTTTCTCAAGTGCTTCCAGACTCCCCGAGGAACTCGGTGACAATGCTGAAAATTAGACCTCTACCTGCAGATTGATCTATACTTTTTGTTATAAAAAGAGATCCACAACCTTCAGGCATATGTAGGAAGATATTTAAAATGAAAAATGATGAGAGTAGAACAAGTACCAAAGAGATAGAAAAGCTTTTTGAAACAGCACACTCTGTTCCCAGCCCTGTACTTAACTTGCCTTCTCAGCTAGTGTTGCTGGAGAGGGTTGGGTAACTGAAGGTCATTGCAGGTACTTGCAAAAGTGTCTGGGGGGTTGCTTTGAAATGAAAGGCTGCTTCTCTCATTTCCTCACGGACTATGGCCAAAGAGATCTGAAGATTGCAAAGCCCTGGGAAGGCAGCCCAGCATTGCCTAGGAGCATGAGCTGAAATTGTTTGAAAGTTTCAATATTCCCCTTTTTGTTGTGATTATTTTGCGACTAGCGTTTACAAAGAGCTACACAGCTCTTTGAAACCCAATTCACTGGTGCAAAGAGAAGAGTGATTAAAACAAATCCAAAGACCAGATGGTTTGGGGATTCGAGAGAGTCTAAAGATTCACATCTCTATTGTGAGGTGAAAACCACTTTTACTACTTGAAAATCATTAGCAGCTCATGGACTTGGTTCTCAGGGAAGCCAAGACTGCACTAGGATGTCGCATTGCTCGTCCTTGTGTGGTGCTGTCTCTACCCCTAGAAATACATCCACACACTCCAGTGTGTCACTGTCCCTTCCCCACTTTTTCCATGGGACAGCTGGAAACCTCCTTGTGTGGTGACCCACGCCAATCTTTGGTGTGTTGTGTGCTTTGTGTTGATTTCCCACTGTGTCTGGATGTGAGTTCCCAGGATGCTGGATGAGGGCACAGGGATGCTGGAGAAGCTATTGAGAGATGAGACAAAGACCACTACATTTTGTATTTAAGAAAAAAAAATAAGATAATTGTTGTCTCCTGTGTCACAGCACAAGTTTCACCAGCATAGGAGAACCTTCCCCATGTCACACTTCCTGTGGGAATAACAGAGCCCTTGTCAGTCACACAAGGCTTGTCAATCTGGCCCATTTCACCAAGACTAAATTTGTTTTCCAATGTGAATAAATTAAGATGGAACTGAAAAATTCCTGTATGAGGATTAATTAATCATTTGGAGAGACCCATGAGCTCCCAGGGCTCCACCACAGGGCTCCTGGAGCATCGTCAGTGTGTTCTGAAAGACGGCCAATAAGCAGGATCTGATTCACTGCCCGAATTAATCTATATGAATGGCTGTGGGATCCATTTGAAAGCAGCATTGAGAATTGGCCTATAAAAAGGCAGCCCAATTTTTAGAGGAAGCTCATTTGGGAAATGAATGAGGACTTTACAATCTCCTTCAGCCATAAAAAACCATACACATCTCACACTGCTGCTTGCCTATTTTAATTAAACCAATAATTAAATTTTAATGAAATGAAGGTTTTACTGAAAAAGAGTCAGCAGTGATTGACGAGTTTTCAGTTGGAGGAGGGAGGTGAAGTGGATATATCAAGCCACGGGGCTCCCCTCCCCTAACAAATTTTGGAGGAATTACATGGAGAACTGGATACACATAATGAGCTGAACAAGAAACACTTATGATAATGAAGTTGCAAGGCAGTTTGTTTCCCGTGGCTCTCGCTGGCTCTGTGTTTGTTTCCCCACTTTCCCCAGGATAAGCCTGAATTCACAAGGTTTTGACTTCCACCTGAAGGCCCAAGTCCATATTGATGCCAGCACTGTCCCAGCAGCAGCCTGCAGGGACACGTCCTGGAATAATCAACACTTGGCTCCACGCTGTGTTGAGAAAGGTGGAGGTATGAACCTTTGTGGCCACTCTTAATTGAAGCTGGTCTCTGAGGCAAGTTTTCATTAGAAATGAGTCGAAACCCTCATGATTTCACTGAGCCTGTCTCCAGAACAAGGCAGATGCACACAGAAGCTTGCTGGGACAAACCAAAGACTCGCCAAATGCTGCTCAGAGGACAGAAGGATGCAGATGTTCAAATGAACGCTCAGGCATCAGTAATAAGGTCTGCCTGCTTGAAACACTGACAAATGAGCACCTGGCCACAGCCTCTTTGACTTTTGGGAGAAAAATGCAACAGCTGAATAGATGACAACATTTTTTCCTTTCCATCCCAGATATTACTGCTTTGAGTTTTCCCGTGGTGGCACTGGGGGCACTGCGAGCTGTACTGTCCCCCTGCCTCTGCCACCAGTGCTGTACGTGTCCTTGAGAGACTCTTCCTTGGCTTTGCAAAGTGTAAGCTGGAAAAAAATTATCTCACTCCCTGAGAGGGGCTTGTGAGCCTTGATGGATTAATATTTGCTGCATTTCGCACACGTCAAGAGCTATTGATAGGCACACCAGGGAATGTACCAGGCACATTCACAGCTAAAAGGATGAGCTGCCACAGCTTGAACAAGAGGGCCAGCTTCGGGTTTGTCAGAAATTATGTCATGTTCATAGCAACCACCACAGGTCTTGGCAGGAGTGGCCTGGAACACACCAGCACCGGTGGGTCACATGATTGATGTGTTCAGACATTATGTGAAAATGGCATTGAATGATTATTATTCTAACAGCTGTTCTTTAATTTAGTTTCATTTGGAAACATGATTGATAAAATCCTTCCCTTTCTCATTTTGTTCCCTCGCCCTAAAAACTTACAAGCTCATTGGCCGTTTTCAAAATGAGTTTTACAGAGAAGCAGAAATCCCAAAGATAATGTTTTTCCTAGGATTTTAGGAAAAATAGGTGTCTGGGTATAAGTGAGACATGTGCAATGTGCCACCGGTGAGGAAAAGGCTTTTCTAGTGCACTCTGGAGGCTCTGTGGACCAGAAAAATGTGTGGAAAAGACTGCCCCAAGCACTTCAGTTGGAAAACTTGTGCTCTCAGCCACAGCTGGTCAGCTGTGAAACTGCATTCAGTGAGAAGCCAAGCGCCAGTAACTCTGTTGCTTCTGGAAACAGCTTTTGCCCAGAATAATTTCCACAGGGTCTGTGCTTTAACAAGAAGACTCTTCTGAAATTGTAGCAAACCATCTTCTTCAGCAGGTCTGCACGGGTTCCTCCAGGGAGGCAGAGCAGGGAAAACGGCTCTAGGATGGGGAGAGGAAGCAGAAGCTGGAACCACAGATAGGATCTGTGGGCATAATATGCCTGTAGTAGTGCGTGTTTTTACTAGGTTCATGGATGTGGGAAACTGGGCCAGGTTTTCTGAACCACTTCCCTCCTGGAGTGTTTGCAAAAAGCCACTGCTCTGCACAACTAAAGGGCTGAGAGTGTAAATACTTATTTCTGAGGAAAGTTAGAAGGACCTAATCTCCTAAGAGATCCTCTAGAGTTTCTTCCACAGCCAAGTCTCCAGGAACCCTGCCTGCTTTCAGTCAGTCAAAGCAGAATGTAGACAAATGCTGCCCCTTAGTCTTACAGCTTCTCTGTCTCTGAGATGATTTCCTTCCTCACAGTATAAATTTTCCTGCATATTAAATTTTGCTGTGTTCTGTATTCCTGTAGAGAACTATTCATCATTCAGGATGGAGAGGATTTTAATGATGAAGTATTGCAAATAACGGGCCATCCTCAGTTCCAATTGTGTTTCTCATGATGACAGCTCCTTCCAAGGCCTCCGTAGCGCTGATAAATTTATTAGGTCACAAACCATTATTCAAATTCAGTCTTAGCCAAATCTCGGTGTATGTACTGAGACTCCTCCAGATTTGGAGAGTTTGACTCCAGATTTAGAATAAAGACAGTTTTGATGGACCCAAGGGAAACAGGACAGGAATTCTCCCATCATCACTGTTTTTGTCATTGCTTCCTCATGAGACAGATGTCTGGTATTCATCACACCTCAAAGCAAAACAAGAAAAACAAGAAGGAGGATGTACTACTACAAAATCTGTGGTGGGGAATCCCTTTCAGAGTTAATTCTCTAATGGTATCATCTAAACCAGCCCAACTTTTCATGTTCTACTTCACTTGCAGGGCTCATTAAACTGCTACCGTGGGATTGCTTATTTGGGTTGAATTCTCTCTTTTTTCTTTGTTTCTTGCCCTTTCACAGCCACCTCTTTGTCTGGCACCTTTGCATACTGTATGTGTCAGAGAAGCTAAATTTGAGACAAACAGAAAAGACAGATATAACACAATTTTTTCTGCTAATGGGAAAGCTTTGTCTTCTGCTGCATCTGGCTGATGTAAAGTACACTTCCTTAAACATTGAACAAACCAGATTCTTCCTCTTTCTGCATGTGTCTGTGCTCAGTTTTGCAATGAGAGTGCCGGGTACTTTTCAATTAGAACAGAGACATTTTTAGCAGAAAAAAATGATAATGCAAGTGGCAAAGAAAGGCTGTCAAGGTAGGAAAAAGAATGTTTTCTTTTTATAAGCAATAGAAAAGCTTGATATAGTTATGTCTGTGGGAAAAGATGTTTTGTCCAGCAGAAACATTTACTGAGCATCAGGATAAAGAGAGCTTTGCCTTGTACTGCTGCCCAGGGATCTGCCAAAGAGGATTAAAGCATCAAAGCTCTTAATTTAAGTATTTTTCTATAATTTCATCCTCCTCTTTTGCTTCTTCAGTACATCTTTACTGTTATCATTCAACACGGAGGTGGCATTATGGGCTGTTTGGCCAGGGGTGGGCCAGGGAGCCCCATGCTGCGAGGGCTGGGTCCCCAGCCAGAAGAGCAGCAGCCCAGCAAGGGCTCTGCCTGCCCCAGTCTCACAGACCCACAGGCGTGGCAGGCGTCTCCTCTGCCAGGGCACTGGGTGCAGTCAGGAGCTCCGTGGGTAGATCTGACAGGAACACATTTGTAGCATTCAGTAGAAGGGCAGGTATTTTCCACCTGCTGTATCTGAGGCATTGAAGGACACAGCAAGAGCTTCTGTAGGGGAAAAAATGGGAACATCTCACAGCAGTCAAGTGATTAAATACATCCTTTTCAAGGTGAGCTGTGTATGTGTATTTAAGACGACAGGCTTTTCATAGAGTCATAAAATCATAGAATTGCAGGGGACCTTAAATGTCATCCAGTGCCACCCCCTGCCATGGGCAGGGACACCTTCCACTATCCCAGGTTGCTCCAAGCCCTCCCTGATCTGGCCTTGAACACTTCCAGGGATCCAGGGGCAGCCACGGCTTCTCTGGGCAACCTGTGCCAAGGTCTCACCACCCTCCCAGGGAAGAATTCCTTCCTTATATCCAACCTAAACCCACCCTTTTTCAGTTTAAAGCCATTACGCCTTGCCCTATCCCTGCAAGCCCTTGTCAAAACTCCCTCCCCAGGCCGTGCCATTGAGCTGTGACAAAATGGAAAGCAGGATGGATGGGGATGTTCCCAGAGAAACAAAGCTCTGACTAGGCCTGCCTGTTCCCCTCTCTGCCCCTGGTGCTCTGCACAGTTCCAGCCTCCCATTAAACCATTAACCCTAGCAGATTCCAGTGGTCTGGTTTTGACCCAGAAGATGTTATCTTCACATCCAGTGGCTACAGGAGCCTTGAGTCACTTCCAGCAGAATCTGAAAATCAATTTCACAGTCATGACTTGTGTTTTCACTTCGACTGTAACCCTTTCACTTGTGTAGAGGAGTAAATTATTTCTGGGGGGTGGGGGGACAACATGACATTATTCAGACTCTGCATAGTCATTCACAAATGGAACATCATCAGTCCTCCACATTCAAATATATTAAATTTGTTTTGGCAATCACTTACAATAAGCATTGTGCTTGAATGAAACAGAATGAAAATGAAGGGTTCGTTAGAGAGAAAAGCATCCAAATAGAAAAAGCAATATCCCTTTATTAAAATATATATATTTCTTAGCTACACATAATTTTGACAGGGGAAGTCTATCCTCTATTTAGTATAAATGAAATATGGACAGTTAACGGGGTATTGTACACAGTAATATTTCAATTGCATTTCATAAAATGCAGGCTGGCTTCGGAATGAATAATGTATCCAATTAGATTTTTTTTCTTCCCCTTTTTAATAGAACCTGGCCATTCTCTTATTTATGTCACTGGCTTAAAATGTGAAATAATCCTATTAGAAATCAGGTGTGCAATGTGAGTGCAAAAGTGGTGTCAATATTTTGAGAATGAGGAGGAAAATATCCTCAGGTTAATTGCAGGTTTCCAAGCTGATTTTGGTATTTGGACTTCATTTAATGCTCATGTCAAAAAAAAAGAATGAGTTCTGCAGTTCCTTAGTATAGACTCTGGACAGGAAATGTGAAGCTTGGCTGTGCCTGGTCCCTTTATTCTGCTGATATTGATTCTGGTGCTGCTTTTGTAGTGTTTAAGACTTCTTTAGGCTAATTTTGATTTAACCTGTAAATTGCTTTCAAATGCGATTCTGCAGGGGTTCAGATGGATGAGAACATGAATCCTGTTTCAGAGGTGACGGAATAAGTGGAAAAGTGATAATAACAGAGTAAAATGTTATTTAAATATGTTATATCTCTTTGTATGGTTTTCCTACTTTTAATAAATATCAAACCAACAACAATGTGGTTGCCAGATACCTGGCAGAGGACTTCTGTCTTCCTCTCATCACCTATTTCACAAGAAAAATTTCCAGATTGTCTCATCCAGGAAGACTTTTGACCTTTTATCATTCTAATGCAATGCTCTAGCTGGAAAAAATGTTTCTGGATGAAGGCTTACGAATTTTATAGCTGTACAACATCTCCGTGAGGAAAACTTCAGGCTTTCACAGGTAGAGAAAACATTGGTTTAGTCACAGGAACGAGTTTCTGTGCTTAATGTATAACTTAATGTCACCTGATCCATGGTAATGGTTTCTGCATATGCTCATAAAATGTGAAATAATTGGGCTGAGTGCTCTTTTAATGTAGGTAAAATGATCCTGAATTACCTTCCCTTTGCTATGGGCTAAATGTATTCACGCATATTTACAGGAGATCAGATGACATCTCTAGCTTGTTTGTGTGTCTGAGCCCTGGAGCACAAGAAAAGAAAATTACTGGTCTGAGCGTGTGCAGCACCTGCAGGGAGCTCAGAGGTCCTGCCTTTGTGTTTCTAATCCCCTCTGTCCTCCTCACAAGAACGTTGGCTTTAGTAGGAAGCTGCAGCCATGAGTTTAATTTTCATTTTGTTTAAGGATCACATAATCCTGAGGGCACAGGGGAAGCAACAACGACATCGATATAAACTAACAAGCTAATCTCCAAACTGAGTTTGCATTGTAATATGAATGGGAGAATCTGAATGCCTTAATTCTGGCATTTAGCTCTGTGTAGGTTTCCTAATTAATTCAGCCTTTGTGTTTTCAGGTGGGGGACCTCCTATTCTTAGAAACCAATAACGACATTGGAAATTCCACAAAATCTGGAGGAAATGGATTGTGAATGGTGAATAATTAGAAGCCTCCGTGATTTATAGCTTAAAATCTGCTTTCAAAGGGGTTTTGCTGTACACTATACATCAATGTAAACATCACTGTCACTGCTGGAGTCTTTCCTGAGTGTTTTATTTTTTAATCACTCTTCTCATTGTGCCTTATTTTCAAATCAAATGCAAGCTCCAGAGGTTTCTGCATACAATGTTTTCTTTTACTCTCTCAATACAACCAAGCTAAATACCCCCAAATTTTAAGGAACAGAAGAGATTTCCCCCCCGCTGAAGTTTTTATGTTGGTCTCCCTTTCCTCTTGGGTTGGTGTGTTTGCAGGGAAATTTTTGCAATTATTTCTAAAGCTCACACGGAGAGGAAGAACAGACCACTGGTGAGTTGGAGAATCTGTTACAGAATCCTATAACAGAGGCCAAAGCTGTGCTTTAGGCAGGGGATCAGGGCATCCAGGCTGCGTGCAGCCACTGCCTGCTCACATCCATCAGCTCTCGCTGCCTTCTGAAAATCCACACAGCAGGAATTAATAGTTCCACACAGCTCTGGTGACAGGTACAATTGTCACAAGAAAGAGAACGAAGCGACAATGTGGAAGAGCTTTCTTAAACAGCTTCTAATTAGCTCTGAAGTCATTTTCTGTCACTGTAATAATTTGCAAAAGAGATATGTGTTGGCACTGCTCACAAACCCCGTACCCACCTTCCTCCCACCCAGCACATTTGGGGACACTGCATTGCCTGCATTGCCTTGGTGCTCTCCCCGCCCCCTTATCTGTGGCCTCTTATCAGGTTTTATTGAATCCTGCTGATATGAAAGAACCCCCAAAGCTGTACTGGGTTTGTGTGGGAAAGTTTTGGTAGTGGGAGGATACAGGAGTGACTTCTGTGGGAAGACGCCAGAAGCTTACCCAAAATGGCCAAAAATTCAATGTTCTAATGGCTGAACACCAGCTCTATATCTAAAACATGGTATTTCATGAAGCACGAGAGATTTACTTTTTTAATGGAAATAGAGCATGTTTTTAAGAAAATTAAAATCTGAATTTTCATAGGAAAGGAAATTTCCTGTCTTATTCTGCCTAGCTGTAGAGTATCTTGTTCATCAATGAATGGTCTTCATGGCACTCTCTCTGAAGGGACTGATGTGTCTCCATAGTTATGACAAAGGCATTTTAATCTGTTTAATTTTATAACTTGGTAGTGACATCCTGGGACCCTGCTGGCACACACAGAAACCGAGGAATGTCATGCTTGTGCCATTTGTTCACACATTGCTGGGATGAGTTGAGGAGGATTAGTCTTACCATTTGCATAAAGCACTTATCAATGAAGGTTCATCATATGAAAATAGTCCCTGGCCAAGACTGGAGTGTTTTATTCTTCATTTGAGTGCTTCTTAGAAGATTAGGGTTTTATACTGACATCAGCAAAGGAAAAGTGTGTGCACATTGAGTGGCCGGTATGTCTTTGTGCGGCACTGAGTTCTGTAAGCATCTGCCTTGTGCCCAGAGACCCAGGTTCATGTTACTGCTCCAAAAATCCTTAGTTACTCTTTCAAAAGGGAGGAACTAAAAAGAACTGCACCAGAATAAAGTTATTCTAGAGGTAAAAGACTGAAATTAATGTCCCCAAATTGGAAAGACAAGAGTTAACCTTTGTCTTCTTCATATTCAGTAATTATCTCCACTGACAGCCTTCTAACCATCCTGGAGTGATGTCTCTCAGGACCAAAAACGCCATTCTGGTGTTGAGAAAGCTGAAAAAATACCTGTTGTGGGACTAATTGACCTTTTCACATGGAAAATATTTTGCTGGAAAATCCTCATCTAACCCTCTACTCAACTTCTTTATCTGCTCCTTCTTGTTTACCAAGCCCTTTGATATCACTCGGCTGAAGCTAAAAGTGGACTCCGTGCCCTCCTAGGAATTCAGGCTACAACTACAACTGTACTACAGCGTGTCTTGTGCACCAGGGAGCGAACCAGACTCCGAGCTGCTGTGCTTGTAGACAGATATAGGTATGTGTGGATCACTGCCGTGGTCCTTGGAGCAAACTCTGCCCCAAACCACACCTTGAAGAACAGGGCTTTCCTCCCTGTGCAGCCGCTCCGTGCCCCTCTGCGGTCACTCCCTGCCCCTCTGCGGTCACTCCCTGCCCCGCAGGGCACTGCCTGTGCCACGGCAGCTGCCACTTGGGACAATCATCGGGGTTGGAAGCCAAAAACCCTCCCGAGCCTTGCTCCACCTGTCCCTCATGCCGGGTGTATCTTCCGTTCGTTGTCAGCGCTCGTTAAGACCGAGGGCATCTCTCTCGCTCGCTTTGCCTTCTCCGTGTCTCCGGTTTCACTGGAACGGAGTCAAACGGAGACGAGTCCACGCAGGGTCTGGAACGGATCAGCAGGTCAGCTGGGAATGCCTGTCAGGCAGCCAGCGCGCTCCCTCCCTTCTCCCTGGCTTTCTTTGAGGTTTGTAGCTCTTCTGCTTTCTTGTTGCTATTGCCACCCTCCCCACACTCCCCTTAGCACACATCAAGCACCCAGACCTTTCCTGGGCACTTTACTTAATCCCCAGGATTCTTTATATAGGAATTAATCTTCTCGTCACAGTGGGAGAGCTGGGAGGGAGGGGGTACATTTATCTCTCCTGCTGAGGTCTAGAGTTGCATTGCTGTGATTATTGGTGGTAGCAGTGTGCGTGTGTCTGGGGATCTGTGTTTAGTTCTTCGTTTCTTAAACGACGCAGGGGCAGCAGCAAGGCAAGTTGGCAGCTTGGCTTTCGAGCTGCTTTGTGTCTGCTGCTACAAGGAGGGAGTGTGAGTGGGGAGCAGCATGGCAGAACAAGAAGCCAGTGGCTTGCAAGTCCTTCTTTCCACCCTCCAGGTAAGAACAGCTTGAACTAACAAGAGAGGTGCTTGGGCTTGTTTTCCTCTTTAATTCCCCATCAGAGACCTGTTGGGCTGAGGCTGTTGGTACGAGCTCCTGGCTGGCTTGGCTCTAAAAGCATCAGCGTGCGGGAGCCCTGACCTGCGCCTCCCACCCTGAAAAGCCTTTATGAATTGAAGTTTCACTGCTCAGCGATGAGTGCTGGCAATTACTGCTATGCATCAATCTCTGGGCCCCATCTGAGGGCAGAGGCTCCGCTCCCGAGGTCTCGCTGTGTTCAGCAGGGGAGCGGGGAGGTGTGAAGCATCGGCTGCTGTGAAATGAATGGGACCTGACAGCGCTGTCAGTCTGAGCTCGGCGCGGCTGAGGGGGACGAGTAAACAGATCTGCCTGCCAGGAGCAAGTTCCTCCCTGTTAAATTGTCTGCACCAGGACCCTCAAGCACCTCAAGGAAGTGCAAGAACTCTTGAGACTGGTGAGGTGCTGGTGTTGGGTGTGCTCAGTGAATGGTCCCGAGGACCAGAGGGAAGTGTCCCAGTCCAGGATCATACGTGATGGACGAGCTTGGCCATGGGATGAAGCAGAGGCATCTCTGGCTCTGTTTTCCCACCGCAAGGATGTGTTTCTCCTGGCAGGAGAAGATGCCCAGGTTGTGGCACGAGCTACCCTATGAAATAGGGAGCAGGTTCTGGGAGGGAACCTGTCCTTTTATAAGCCTCGTTTTGTCATGAGGGATGGGTGGGAACTGCTTTGCCAAGACAAGCTGCTTGCATATAAAGCAGCTTTTAGACAGTCATGGTGAAATGCCATTTGTGTGCACTCCTCAGGTGCCCTGAGCCCTTGTGAGCAGCTGTGCTGATGTGGGCCAGAGCCCTGTGGGAACAGGACTTTCATGTCTGAGGCAGCAGCATCCTCTGACTGCTACATGTGCCATCAAAGCCTCATGTATTGCAGATGCAAAAAATGAGGGAGAGGGTGTGCAAAACAGACTGACCCACCCGGGTCGGCCCAAGGATTCAGCATCTCCCAGCCCCGTGTCTCAGGAGGTCTCTGACCAGCTACAAGCCTGCAGAGGAGGTTATAAAACCCGATGATAGCAGTTGGCTTTGAAACTATAGTTGTGGGGGCTGATCAACCTTGACATATTTATCCAAGCTTATGTAACTGTCAACAACTTTTACTTCTCATATCAAACACTGGTTTGCGCTCTGTAGCCCCTTATGTCAGTGAGTTCTGCAGGTAAACTGGCATGCTGAAGAAAATTATCCTGCTGTCCTTTTATGTTTTGGCAGTGTAACTTGTTTTCCCTATGTTGCTACAGCTTATTTAATTCATATTTTATAGTAGATCATGTTTGTGCTGTATCCAGGGTATAGTCCTCTCCGTCTTTCTTTGGATAGTTGAGAGCTGAGTGCACATCTGTTTTTTCTTATGCTCTCTGACATAACGGTCCTGGTGTTCTCTGCATAATCTGGGAACAGAATTGGACAAGACCCAGATCTAAATTGGAACCTATAGTTCAAAATCACATACACAGTTCATTGACAAAGCTACGTGGAGGTCTAAACTAGAAATAGTTAGGAGCACTGCAGGCATGGTATTGGTGAAACCACAAGGTAGCACAGCATTCATCCTCAGCATTACAAAATCCCACCCCATGCAAGACCTTTATTTCCAAAAATTCTATATTCACTTGGAGGAGATCAAAAATCTTTCTTGTTATATCTTCAATTTGATGCGGAGGCTTGAGTGCTGAAGGGCAGAAAGTAAGGGATTGATGACAATTGCATGTTCTGATTCACTTCTTTCCCCTACCTTCAGCCAAAAAATTACCAGCATAACTTTGTAATGCCATTACCTATCTCTGCTAAAAAAATCAAGTGATAAAAAAGACCTTTACTTGACACAGTTGGAAAGTATTGGCTCGGGAAATAATAACTTTGGTTGATGTTTGCCTTTGCTGATAACATCTCTCTACACTTTGTTATTTTCTGCAACAGCTGTCCAAAACATGGTTGCTTTGTTTTTGTGACCTGCTGGATTGTCAGTGCTGGTTCATATTCTTTTATTGGGCATGAAGAACATATCTGCTGCTTACAGCAGGCTACTCTGCAGGGTGTTACTGGGTATTTTCCATTTCTGTTAGCACATAATATTGCTTTGAATGCAGGAAGCTTTCAGGTGAAGAATGAGGGAACATTCAGCCAGTCTTTATAAACTCAGAATAAAAACATCCTTTCTCCATCAGTCACACACACAGGGCTAAATTTCTACCTCCTCTCAAGCACTGGCACAGATTTTTATTCCCAGCTGGAGGAAAGTCCAGACCTGAGATAGGGTCTGTCACCTTCTGCTGGGGCTGGGATCTCCCCCATCTCTTCCTGGCATAGACACTTTAACTCTGAGACTTGCAGCCTGGCTTTGGTAAGGGCACTATCAAGCAGAACAAATCCAGAACACTGTGCACTTTGTAACTGAACAACTGCTCTAGTCATGGAAAGAAACACATTTTGCGAGTTCTTCAAAACTGTTCCCAGTGCTGTGAAGGAGCGTGATCCTCCAAAGACAGCTCAAACCCCTGGAAGTGCAACGTGCTACCGATGTTCTGCAAAGTGACAAGGTGAATAGCAAAAACTCCTTTCAAAGCACAGCTGCATTTTGTCACCAAAATGTCACTGCAGGGAAGACGTGACATTTCAGATCTCTAGGTAAAATGTGCTTCACTGCTTACGATGTTCAGCTTTAAAAATGTGAAATTCAGATTTAAGAAAACCCTCTCTCTGTCTTACAGGTTTTGTGTCAGTATGGCAGAGCCAAGCTCTGAGGATTTTACTGTCATTTCTCATTTTCTTTCTAACCCTGCTACCTTCTCCTTTGCTCTCTCTTCTTGGCTCTCCCCCTCCAGTGTGATCCTACAATTATCACCTCCCATCCCTCTGGCTTGGATAGCGTTACACATTTCTGTTCCCATCTTCACGGCATGACATCGAGCTCCTCAGCCCTGACCCAGCCCTGCTCTGCTTTTCATATATGGACAATGCAGTCCCTCCATAAAGGCTGGGCTGGTTGCCACTCTCACCCTGGTCCCTGGCATGGCAGAAGTAAACACCTTCCCCATGTGTAGTTTTTGACCAGGTGAAAAAGCCTGACATCCCATTTTACAAGCAGCCTCTTCAGTGCAAAATCCCAAGAGATCTGGGATTAGATCTCCTGGTTATTTTAATGCCAGGAGGAGGTGTCTGGGTGTTAGTTAAAAACAGCTGGTACTTGCTAAGAAGAGCAATAGAAAACTGGAGCCAACATCTTGCCTTGTGATCCCTTGAGACTGTAGAGTATTCTAATTCCTCCTCCTGCTTGTCCTGGCCTTTGTCTCACCCTGTGATCATTTAGACAAATAATAAGCACTTTGATTCTTCCCTTTCCTTCTCCTTGCTCTCCTCCTCACTGCCCAGGCCTTGGTTACCCCCAAAAAGATCTCCTTATTCCATGGCAGAGTACATTGTGTTGCCTGAGGAGTCCCAGATTTCCTGTTGGCTCCCAGCGTGGTTTTCACATGTTTCCCAAAGCCACAGTCCCCGGAGGTTCACATATTCTGCAAAGCTGGCAGCCCCTGGGGCCGTTGGCAGATCTTTGGCTCAAACTGTGTCTTACTGTGTTGGACTTCACAGGTTCTCAAACGCTGTGGTTTGATAGGGAAAAGATGCAAATCTTGCGTGTCAGTGGAGGATGTCGTTTGATCAGTGGCAAAGGGATTTATCTGTGAGTGGCCACAGTGTCCAGCAGAACAGACACAGGATCTGCTGTTTGCTAACTTGAAGCTCTCAGCTCTTTGCGTTGCCCCTTCCGAGCTCTTGTGTTGGCTGGCTGACAAGGCAGAGCTATTGTTATCCGAAGGACAAGGGGGAAGGTATCTGTGCTGCTCCAGTGACAATGAATAGAAATGCATTTTGCAAAATGCTTCTCCTCTGCATCCTTGCACTTACTCTGTCAGCAGAGCTGCAGAGATTCCTGGCTTTGAGAGAAAAAGATGCAAAAAAATCCCAGGAATTGCTCAGCTAGCAGAATGGTCATTCGTTTGGGTTGGGGATGGAGGACCTCAAAGTTTGGTTCTGTGCTTTTGGGAGGCAGCCTGGCAGACAGGGTTTAGTGGAATAGCCTTAGAGGGAACAAAAATCAACTCCAAACCAGATGGCCATTTTTTATGTCGTTCATTAACTGAGTTTTACTGGGATCGTTGTACTTAAAGTGAGCAGCAGTGGACTTTTTCCTGCTATTCCTTACAAAAACTGTTTTAGCTTTGAAGCAGCAGAAGAAGTGCACTTGGGACAGGGGAACACTTGGCTTGTAGGATTCAAGGAGATACAGTGGGTCCAGCTTTTTCATGTCTCTACCACCAATGCCACTTAGGCTGCATGAGCCTGGTTTTGGCTTTAACCATGGAAGAAAAGGCATAATCCTCTATAAACAATCCTATAGAGGTAGTGCAGGTCCCCACCTCTGCTTTCAGGGTCACTGCTTTTCCTTCCCACCTCCACTGCCATCTCCTCCCTGTCCAAGGAGAACCTGAAGGTAACCCAGAGCTTTTCCCCACAACCCTTGGCTCATCAGCACAGGGTACTGCTAAGCAACAAAGAAGAAAAGAGGCTAGCATCCATACATTAATCCCAAATTCCTGCCAGGCCACAGAAGAAATACTGAGATTTGTCACTCCCATGAACCAGTGCAGAACACTAAAAACCCTCAGAGGAATCTGCGACAGGTCTTGGACTCTGCTGAAACCCTTCCACCGACTGAGCTGGGACCAGAATTGCTCTCTGTCCTGGGCTGGCCACAGCTGTTTCTCTGAGCACACTGCCAGCTTTTCTGCAAATGCCTCCAGATGGGCTATCCAGAGTTTTCTGTGACTGAATTAATGAGAATTCAGGACCTCAGGGTGCAAAATGTACCCAGAGACCAATCGGAGCAGCAGCAGTGATGGCTGAGCTGAGCACAAGAGTGCGTCACAGTCTGAGCCTCAGCAGAACTTCATGTGTCAGACGAGGAAAGTGGAGTTCTGTTCATCTTCTGCTGTCCCTCATCCTTGTCTAGGATGGTTTGTGCTTTGAGGAGGGATGAGACTGTGTCATGAATGGACGAGGAGAGCCCTTTGTCCCTTCCTTCAGCAATGCAAATGCGACAGGATAGCCATGTTGCTGGATCAGTTGAGTGCCAGTCTGGAAAAATGGATTATAAACCTCTGCTCCTGAGTTAATCATGTGTAACATGGTGAATAATCCCGCCATGCCTCACATCAGGGTTTGAGAAACCAGGCGATGAACATGAACATTGGGGAAAAAAGCCCCCTGAAGTTCTGGTGACAACACAGTAAAAAAAAAAAAAGTTAAAAATTGAGAAGCAAATTAATAATTTGTTTTCGTACAGGGCTTGGATCCTGCGCAATAAATAATGCACAGAACCACATGCTAAATGATGAAGACAAAATGCTGCATGGGGTGATTTTCCAGGCAGCAGGCACTGCTCATCCTGAAGCAGAGGTTTTGTGAAATAAAACAAGTTGTCATGTGGAAATTAAAAAATGCAGTTACTCCAGGGAACCAAATGAAATATCAGGAATGCTTTAAAACTGGTGCCTTTTAGCTGTTGAGGGGCTGACTTTATGCTTATGGCCAAGCTGTTTAATTTAGACTATTTGGATGTAATATAATGGCACGTTATGCCATGTCATGCATCTCAATGTTGTGTATTTTGGTACAACTACCGCATTATAGACACAAACAAATTAATAGAATAAACCATATTGTGGAAGGAGGTAAACTACTTATCTTTCACATTCAGTATGCAAATATATTTTAAAAATCTGTTTATCTATTTGTAAGTTGAGAATAATTATTGGTGATTATCTAACCTCCCTAGGTGTTTTGTAAGCCTACAGATGTATTTATACATTACATCAATATTTTTATGACAATGGAAAATTTCCACCCTCTCTTTTTCTCAGGTTTCAGTAATTTCCCTCTTTGAAATATATGAAGAGATGTTTTCATACAGAGAGATGTTTGTCTGAATAGGTCTTACTAGTGTTTCTTTGTGTAGCATAATCTTATTTTCAGTATATTATGCTGCATTTGTTGTGATGGTTTAGACACATTTTTCTGTCCGATGCATTGGTCCAGTCTTCTTGGTTTTATCTAAAATAGGAAGAAAATGTCTGTGGTAGAAAATGTGTTCATGGACATTTTGAATTAAAGTTTATTGTATTATGTTCAGCAAAGTGCATACAAAAAGTTGCTTGTATTGGAAAACATATGGGCTGATAATGGTTGACTCCAGCAGTGTCTACTGGCACCAGCAGAGATTTTACTGATGTGTGTTAACAGAAAGAAAATAGTTTTATACACATACTGAGAGTTTAAGAGATGGAGAGGGAGTTTTTTGTTGCTTGGTCTGGGATAGCAGGATTGGAAATTGCTCCTGAGTTGTTATCATAGACACGCTGCCAGTGTGTGATCACTCCTGTTTGTGCCAGGACGGATAACACAGCTCATACCATCGTTACTCTGCAATGAAATCCGGGGGGGATTTAAGCCTCTGGAAGTGCAGGTAAAAGCCCTTCCTTCCTCAGGGCTCCGAGAGCAGTCAGTGGGAATGCAGAGTAAAGCAGTGTTTGCTACGAGCTCCTCGTGGAACTGGGTGTGATCCTGGGCAGGGGCGTCCCTTTCCCGTGTCTGTTAGGGTTGATGTGAGCACACCTGGGACCCCCAGGCTTTGAGAATCCCAAATCCACACACACCCCACGTGCCCACATGTGTCGCTGGGCTCTGCCAGACTCCGATCTTGTGACTACACTATTCTCACCGGACCAGGATAGAAAATAATTCCCTCCTGCCTTCCCCGTTCTTTTAATAAGCACTTGTCTCACGGACAGTCTATTTGCACCTGTTTGCCCACAGGGCCCGATGGGCCCGAGGACAGAGGCGCTGATCCATCGGCGGAGCCGCTCTGCGCGCCGGGATTGCGGCTCATCTCCGCTCGGAAGGATGGGGAGCTGTGATTCCCTGGCAAAGCAGGCTGATTTCGGTCCCCCTCTCCCCTGTGAGGCCAGAATGCTCCTGGGAATTGGTGAGACATTCTCTGAGAGGGAGTACCAACCTCCTCCAAGGAGACCAGGAACAGTACCTCACCAGCCAGCCTCCCTTCTCCCCAGGGACAAAACCAGGTTTGCTGCAGGAGGTGAGGAGTGTTAGGGGTAAGCAATGTGGTAGGTTCTTGCACAGCTGCATTGTCCAGCCTGGTTGACACTGGTGCCTGCAATCCTGGAAGCTTTGTGTGCCATAGAGAGCATTACTGTGCTGCTGCTTCAGAAGAGACACTTTATTTCAGAAAATACAGTTTAATTTAAGATGGCTCTGAAGCAAGAACGTGAATCCAAATCAATAAAATATTTGTAGACATTGTCTGTCATTAAAAATCTGGGTTTATTTGACCTAAATATAATCTAGGTGCATTTTTTTGGGTGGACATTCAAATCTCCAAGAACTGGATAACCTTTTTCCTTTTTATACAGGCAAAACAATTTATCTTAGTACAGTTTTGGGAAGGAAAGTCTAATGTGATGAAGATCATCTCTTAAAATAAGGGAAACTGAGTCATTCTCATCCAGAGGCTGATGGAGACAGAGCCCATTCATATCCACGACAGAGTATTTCCTTTTGATCTGTGTGCTGTTATGACACTTGTTTTACTGGGTGGGGACCAACCACACCATACAGAAATTAATGTCTCAGAAATCAAGAATTCGTCATTGATTTCATAAGATGCCTTCTAGAGAGGACAAGGATAACACAGTAGAGATTCTTCTGCCCACAGGCACTACTAAGCTACAAAAAAGAGAACTAGTGTTTTAGACCAACTATTGATTCATAGAATAACATATGCTTGATAAGAAATTCCATGGGTGAAACTAAACCTCTTTCCCTTCAGGGGTTTAGAGAACAAGGATGGGTTTTTTCTTCTTGTGGTCTGTTCTCCTGGAAGAACACAGCCTTATTTTCAAAAGGTGGTGTAGGTTGAGGTGGAATTAATGAGAACTGCAAAGCTTTCATGATGATTCTTATTAGAAAATTGAGTAATTCTGACACAGAAGTCCTGTGGGAGAAATAACTACTCTACCAAAGAAATCTTGGCTTTTTTTCCCCCTGCCTTTCAACAAGGGATGCTTTGAAACCAAAACATATGGGGTTTTTTCTGACATGGAAGCACCACAGCATTGTGTTTTACTGCAATCAGCTTCTGAGAAGCCTTTTATTCACATTAATTTTTGGTGTAATTTACAGGCAAAGTCTTTCCCACTGGGCCCAATGGGAATTTGATCCCTGTAGTAAACTGAGACAGACTCTTCTCCCCATGGCCCATCAGCTCAGTGCACTCTCTGGTACCTATTCTTTTCAAAGGAGGGAATGATGCTCTATTGATGGATAAAGCAGGAGCACTGGGCTCTTTATTTCAGAACTGTTACAAATCCCGTCAAACTCATTCAATGTCTGTGCCTCCTGCTTTCTTCATTTGGACAGTAGATGGAGATAAGGTTCACCTGTCAAGTTAGGGCAAAGGGGATTTTAGCTCACACTGTTTCCCAAATCAAAGGGTGGAACAGCTCAGTCCCTCAGCAGATGACACTCATGCAGCCTGGGTGACATCGATGCAGTGCCTGTCGTCCTCTGCCATCTTCTGTGGTTTTTATGGGATTCCTGATGAAAGGCCAAAGCAGCAGATTTACAGTGAAGATAAAGCTGGCCCTCCATTTTATTCAGGATTAACCTGGCAAGCAGCAGATTGACAGAGAGAGATATATCCTCCCATAAGCAGTTTGCTTGGCATGGTGAGTGCCCACCTGTCTCACTTCAAAGGAGGGGAGGAGGGAGAATGGACCACCTGACCTTTCCCTATGATTAAAATACTGATCTGATGAAGTCAGAGGAACAAACTGAACTGCCTCTTTCAACCCTCAATTCTTCCAGGAATAAACCAGCACCATCCATATGGAGAGAGTTTCTGGAGAGGCTGGGGGAAAGCAGCATTACTGTCCTGGTTTATCTGACCTTCTCTTTGGGACAATCTTCTGCAATTTGAATGGCCTCCGGCTCCATGTTGAAGTACTGCAAGTGAGGGAGAGAGCTGGAGGTGACAAATGAGAAAGAGAATGTGTGCCTGGCGCTGTTTTCTTTGACAATTTCTCTTCCCATATGGCTAAGGTCATTTGATCTCCCCAGGATGCACAGGGACTTCAAGGGGACAGCTGGATGCAGAGATGCATTAAAATGACTTCTCTTTGAGATGAAAACCATGATTATTAACAGCTTGTTTCAAAAGCTCTCGCAGCAGCAGCTGTATCCTCACTGACTGAAAGCTCTGGAGGGTTTGTCTAAAAGGTCTGCATGGCTGGGTGATCAAACAGTTGGAAATCTCCCTAGCTGCTATGTCCTACAAAGCCTGTAGAGCAGTATTACACCAACAGGTCTCCTTGGGAGCATGCTGAAACAAAACAGGACATAACAACAACTTTTTGGTGATCTCTGCCTGCTGGCAATGGATGCAGGCATCAGAGGTAGATTCTGACATAGATCCAATCTCCTACTGAGTAGTCACTGAATTCACCTTTCTCTGAGAGATCAGCCCACTGTGCCATTGCATGCTCAGCCCATTCCCATGTGAGAGAGTCTCACAAGAGACAGCCCGAGGGGTTTGGTTGGGTGAACTCCACAGGGGATGCCAGCAGAATGTGTAGAGGTGGGTATTTTTAAATATAACTCCTGTCCCTTTTCCTGGAGCACAAACACAGCCGCGGGCTCGTTCATGGAGCTAATAAAATGCCTTTTAGCTTGACTGACCAACACCTAGTTTGCAAGTGCTTCTGAGCTACTGCATGAAGTAATAAGGGCTGAATAAAGTCCTCAACATGCCTGTCTTTGGCATGGTGGCATTGGCTTGCTGCTGCCTGGTGTCTGGCATGGGGTGTAGACTGAAGATAAAGGAGATAAAAAGCTTTGTTGCCTTCTGGATAGAAAATGACATACCCCTGTCATAATGCCTCTTAAAAGCTGGGCAACCTTTTCAGGGAATTGAGGGCTTTGCTGTTGAGAGATTGCTGTTTATCTAGATGGATGGGTCTCAGCAATGCAGTTAAACTGAAGTTCTGCTTTATATTACTGGTAATATTACTTTAAATCATTAGAATTTCAAAACACAGTTTGCTATTCATTATGGATGCCGAGTTTCGTTTGTTGTTTGATTTTTCACTTAGACTGGATGGGAAAAATAGGTTCATCATTTTCACTTTCAGGTTCCATCTCTGAAGAAAATAAGCTGTGACTAACAATAGTTATTAGTGGCTTGTCTCCCCTGCCCATACCTCAATCATTGTTATTAAATGTGATTGATTAAAAGCATTTGCATGGCTGTTCCAGAAGGCGCTTTTGGAAGTGGGGTAGATTGACACATAAGGACACTTGTCTTGGCAAGAGAAAGGACTGGTGTTTTTCTAAACCAGAATGTACCTTACAGTGATCCTCATCTTCAGCCTGAACAAGTCCGTGCTAGAATAACGTGCAGCAAGTGGGACTGTTTGCACTGGAATACAGAGAGAAGCCTGGACTGAGCACAGGCAGGTGCCAGGGCAGACTGAGATTAGACACAGGGATTCTTGGGCTTTATCATGTGTTGTCCAAGCAGGAACATCCCAGAGAAGGCAAGGATAGAAGCACCTTCATTATGGCTAATTATTTCCACATACTCATATTTGCTGTAGCATTCAAAAATCTGTGGTTTTATTAAAAAGCGAGTACATTTGGACATTTTCCAAGATTCTCCACTCTCACTTGTGCTTTGAGAAATGCCATTGCTTGTAAAAAAGTTTGTCAATTCCCAAATGTGCTTCTTCTTTGAAAGACAAAGTGTTCTCTGGACTGACACCCATCAAATCTCACAAAAAGAAAGACTGTAGCATGTTTCATGCTGCTTTTTCGTTGTTGGTAGGGGAAAATAAAACTAAAATTGAATGGAATGGAGAAATCAGATCACTCCCTATTAAGTTTGGGTGGCAGTTGTGTTAAATATCTGTAACAGAGTGGCATTTGAATGAAACATTAATATTTTAAATTAGTTCAGTAACAGCAAAAGTAATATAAAATATAGGGATAAATCCAAGAAACAGCAATAAACAGTAGGTGCTGGCATGCATATAGAATTAATTGTGCAAGAATGGTTAATGCCTTACAGAAATTTAATAAGAGAGTGTGAAAGGCATATGCTGGGATAATCTTGGCATTAAAATAAAAATAGATTAAAAAGAGCAAAAAAGAGAATAATATAACATTAAATTCAGTCAAAATCTTTAGGTGTCATAGGTAACTTATTGTGAAATAAGAGATAAAACCTGGGAGAATTTATCTGCAGTAGAAATTACAGAAAGAACATTAGAAATATTCAAAGGAAAGTCTAAAAGCCTTTTGCAGAGTATCACGTGTTTTGATTTATCTCAAAGTTTTCTCATTCTTTTAACACTTCCAATTTGACAGAAGCATTTCAGGGTTATATAATAATGTGTTTTACCACCGTTTCTGCATAATAAAGTAATTGCTCTATTAGAGGCACATTAGTGAGAAGAGCAAGTGACAAAAAGGAACTTTGTATCAGGAGGAACTTCTGCACAAGGACAAGCTTTTCTTTGAGAACACTGGGAGAACTTTGGAGTGAAAAAAGAAAGAGAGAAAATGGTTTACTTTTCCCACAGTATCCAAGATATTGCAATCTGTCAGGGCATAATTCCTGCAGATATCTGTGTGTGAATATGTTTTATTGGAGTGACACACTAACAGTGGCACTGAGATGAGCACGCTTGCGCTGAAGTTATGCGAAACACCTTTGAGTCTTCTTGACATCCTTTGGAAAGTGATCAGGCCATGGTCTACGTGCTTCCTAATTCCTGTATGGATTAATTAAATGTAGGATCTTCCTCATCCCTTGGCACAAGGATGAATCTCTTTTCAAGTAGCTCTGGGACCCACTGGTGGGGAGTAGCTCTTTCTTCTCCCAGTCTGGAATCAGTATTCCTTGCAGGGGATCGATTTTTCTGCCACACTTACTTCAGGGAAGTTGGGAAGAGAAGACTGATCTCAGGGAAGGAAAATTTTGAACTCCCCACAAATAAATGGAAATAAATGTGTGATTGAGAGTCACAGTACTTCTGTGCATACAGTGTTTCTGTTTCATTTTCTTGTAATAGATATCCTAGCTCTGCCAGCTATCCTCTTAGGTATTGACTAAGTGAATTTCCCACCACAGGGTGATATTTCCCACCAGGAAAATAAGAAACAATCTGATCTGGATGAAGGATGCTCTTGGGCAGGTGTTAACTAATATTTGTGAAGAAGTCTGTGATCCTCTGATGCAAGGTGTTATGTTAGTGCCATTTATTGCATTAAATCTAGTAAGATTCCTTGGCACAGATGATTTTCACCATGTTATTCACCAAGTTATTTTGGCTAGAGATCAGCTCAAGCCAAGCTGTTTCATCTCAACACCTTCAGTGTTTTGAAGACATTAGGATGTAAGTTTGGAATTTTCCCATGTCTGCCTTGAAGTAGCTCAGTCCTGCAGAGTGTAGCCTGTATCCTTTGAGAAGGAGTGCTGAAGCCCAGTGAGCAGGAGCAAAGCCCTGTCCATTTGCATGTTAGAAGTTTGCTTTGAGGCACTACTCCTGCTCAGTCACCTGGATGGGCTGCCACCCTTTGTGAAGGGTTGGAACCATTGCACCCAGCCGTGATCCGACGTGTTATTGAAGAAGATGTTCCAGGTTATCACACTCAAGCGAAAACAAGGGTGAGAAAAAACCCATACCTCCAGGTCATTGCAAGCCATGAAAAAAGCCACCCACCTGATTGCAGCACCCTCCAGAGAGAGGGACATTTTTGATGAGTCTTTGCTGCATTTTCTGATATAAACCCCCTAATTTCTGCTTTGGGCTTGGTGTGGTGTGAAGCATCGGTAGGAAAGGAAATGTCTGGTGCTTGGCTCAGTGGGGTGCTTGCCATGCCTCACAGGGGTGGCCAGGGCCGGCGAGAGGGACTCCTCTCCCAGGCTTGGGAACAGGAGTGAGAAGTTGCTGGCCACGTGTCCGGTCCCTGGAAGCCCCTTGGCTGCCCCGGGTACAGTTTGAGGGCTACGTGATCCCCCACAGCTGCGGACGCCTTTCTCCCAGGATTAAAGGAGGTCACTTAGGACACTCCCAGAACAGCAAGGTCCTCCTCTCTGAGGCTTTAAATAGCCCCTTTTCCTTCCATGTCTCCGCTGAGTTTCCTGGCTTGCTCAGGCCTCCTCAGAAGAGGAAATCCAGATTTGGACAAAGAAATGCATGCACTGTTTACCACAGAGGATGGTGACTCCTGTGGTGATGCTGAGGATGTTTAGATGGGTATTTTGGGAGCAGGGGCAACTTGACCCTAATTTGTTGGAATCTTTCTAAAGCGGGATGATGGTAGTACTGTCAAGAAGGTGCTCCACTTATGACAAAATTCAGGCTATAATCACTTTAATTGGAATCCTGTCTTACTCTCTGGTTGCCTACTGATATTTCAGAGGTCCCTGAACCCTTTTCTCCCCCTCAGAAATAAAGATATTTTTCCCCCCATAAACCTCCATGTAACAAATGCTGTGGATAATAACCTTCCAACAAGAAGAAATCATGGTTAGCTAGCTGAATATTGAGGCTGAGGATGGGAGCATACAGACAGGAAACTCTCCAGGGTATTTTGCTCTCTTATTTAAGTGTGAATTTTTAGCTCCTCTTAAATTAGAAAAAGCAATTTACTCCGACAAAGCACAGAACATAAGGCACCAAACCTGGCTTCACAGTTATTGCAAGGCTGGATAGTCAGCTGTGAGAAGAAGATATCCAGCTGGCAAATCCATGATGCCAGCGGTGAGTGCCTGTGCCCAGCAGTTGGGGCAGCTCTACCTTGCTGGCAGAGGACTCTCTGATTTAAGCATTAAGAGAGTAATTAGAACCCAATATTTTCTAGTGGTCTCAGGAGGCAGTGAGGACTAATGCTGCTCAGCCTCTAACCTGCTCTGGATTTTAGCCAGTATTAATTTTGCACCAGAATTTCTCTTCAATAGACTTTGAGTGCAGAGAGTGAGAAATCTGACTTGCAGATGTAAGTCTCATTGCACAGGCAGTTGGGCTACTGACTGCTATTTGTGTGAGCAAATTTATTAAGGGAAAGAGAAGAGAGGAGGATATATTTTGGACAGGTCAAACCCTGCTTCTGTATTTAGAAACAGGCTATTTTAAAATAAACAAACAAACAAATAAACAAACAAACCCTGGAACTGGATATCCTATTCCTTAGTGTCACTAAAAAAGACCCAAACAAACAGGTCAGGAAGTGTTTTAGCCCAGCGCAGCAGTACCTTTACTTTAAAATTAGACCATTTTGTTTTGTTGTTTGTTTGGGAGTTTTTCCCTAAGCAGTCACACAGCTTTGTGAGACAATTCAACAATTAATTTAAAATACGTATTGGTAGAAATCATGTTATGCGTTGTCTTGCAAGAGCGACTTCTTTCATTTTGCATTCATTATTTTTGTGATTGGAATAACTGCTTTGTATTTCTTTCCCCAAATAAAATATTTATTAGTAAATCTCGCACCGCACAAATTAATGCTGTTTGATTTCTTTCTGGGCGTCCTCCTTTTTTCAGCATTAATGCTTAGACTCCCAACAAACCCTCTCAGCAGGTTGTGTGTCTCATTCCGAAAAATACTTGCCTTTGGGCAAAAGACACAAAAGCCCAGAAGACTGAGTTTATAGGAAGTTTTTGTTTGGAGGCAGTGCTGGAAGGGGAATAGTGCTGATGACTGCTATCCTCCAGCTGACACACAAAAAATTCCACCTCTTTTGGGTTTCTGGGTCTTTCAGAAAACATCCCCAGAGACCTCCCTGAGGTTACCTGTTACTGTGGCTTAGTAGCAATTTTATAATCTTGTCTTGAGTAAATAACAGCTGGTCTTGGCATGTTCCCAGGAGCAGGGCGAGGAGACAGGAGCTGTTCCCTGCTTAATCGTGGGTCAGTGAAATAACCCGAGCTGCCAGTCAGAAATGTTGGGATCGAGTTGTTGTCCTCCAAGCCCAATGTCACCAACTAATCACTTGCTGCCTGTAACGTATCAACGACGATGTGCTGGGGTATTTTTTATTCCTGGCTTTCTCCATCCTCCTGCTGTTTATCTCCAAGAAGCTTCCGCCAAGCTAACCCCGGTGTTTCAGGGATTAGTTCCCAGAAAAAGCTCAGAGAGGAGCTCTCAGCCAGGAGCTGATTAAATGCATCTGAGCTCAGACCTGTGGTACTCCTGGTTGGGTGAGGAAGCCAGGATGCTTTGCTGGAGTAAGGCTGAGAGAGATGAGGGGCTCTGTCCAAAAAGTACAGCCATGCTTGATATTAAAAGTGATGTTTTTGCTGCTTTAGCCTTTGTCCAGCTACAAGCTGTGAAAGACAAATACATGCTGTTGATAATAGGTAACAATTTGGATCTAACTTTAAAACCTTTTAGTGAAATCCTGCAGGAGGTCAGTGATTTTGTAATCTGACTTAAGCCTCTGGGAACTTTTCTCTGCTCTTATTCCATCCATGTACAACAAATGCATCTTCATCAGTCTGTGCACATGTAGATGCTGAATCTAACATTTGTAAGTGCTAGAGGAATGGAAAATACTTAGCAAGAGGAATTCTACTTTTCTCCTCTCTTTGGTTATGGTTTGTTCTTAAACCATCAAACATCTCTTTCAATAAAAATAACTAATGTGTTTATTTTTACCAGAGCTATGTAAGAAATTTGCATTAAAGAAATTGCTCTATTCATCTTTTTTAGATCAGGCACAAGTTGTGATTTTCTCATTTGTACTTACTGTTCAAAAAGATTTACTGAATATTTTTTATGAATGAACATGTTGGCAATTGATCCACAAAGAGTTTGTTATGTGTATTAATTTAAACAATCGATTATAATAGATTTCAATGTCCAGATATCTTTGATGGCTTTGAAAACCTGAAGCTAATTAGTCAAAATCTGAGCTGTTACTTTTCAACAGGCAAGTTGCCATCTAGCAAGACAATAGCAGCTTTAGGGTTGTTTTTTTCTGTGTTGTCTTGCTATTATAAATGGGAGCTGTGCTCTTCTGCAGAAGTCTGTGTTATTCAGTGGTGCCACTAAAGTTAGTGGGAAATATGTTAGAATTTGTAATGGGACTGGGGTTTTATCCACTGTTTCAGCCAACACATGAGTCATCCAGCTCCTTCACTAGTGTGCAGGAGGAAGGGGAGCAATGAGGCACCAACACAGAATTTTAGTGTTAAAATATCAAGAGTAAACACTCAGGTAAAATATTTGGCAATATCACCCAGCTTTAATTTTCACATTTGAAAGGTTGATCTTTCATGTTTCCTCAAGTTCTTTGTTCGCCTGAGTCCCTGGATAAAGTGCATGGAAAGTCAGAGGATATCTTATGTCATCACTATTTGTGTTAATGGCTTAGGAACCCACAATCCAATCAGTTAAAATAAACAACCCAGTGTAATAGGAGCATAAATCAATGAAGACTTCATTACTGAAACCTTAATGTGTAATCCATCCACCTACAGAGGAAAGGGATACTGAGAGGCAGCAAGACAAACCAGAGGACAGTCTGATTTAGGCAACCCTGATATTTAAAAAGGTGTTGAGAACAGTAAGTCTTCCTAGAGTCAGTAAATTTGATGGATACTCATCACTCCTCACAACCTGCCCCTGACTATTGAGTCCCTATGCTAAAAAATGCCAAGAAACTCTTGGGAAGAGAGCTCTGAATGTTCTTTGTTTAGTCTGGGAGACTTAACCCAGCTCAACTGAACAAAGACAGGAATTAGGAAGATTAACATAGGACTAAAACTGTATCTCTTACCCAAGAGTAATGGTGTTCAGAGCTGCTCTGACCCTGCTGCAGACTCTCCTTGCTGTGTGGTCCCCTGAGCCAGTGGCACAAATCTGGACTCCTGTGAGGTGAGGGTGGCAATACTTGGTGAACCGAGAGTTACTGGATTTCATTAAAGCCACGTATTCTGTTTGTCTTGGCTCTGAAAGCAGCAGTAATCCTATCATAATCCCATCACACCGAGCCTTTTGATTTCAACATGGATCATAAAAGGGCTGAACTTTTATGTTCATTGCTGAGATCTCTGCTTGTTGAGTTAACAACGAATAGAAACAGCAGGCTCTCGCTGTGGGCATGGGCCAGCTCTGAGGTGGGGATGAGACAGGCACTTTGCCTGTGGGTTTCAGCTAAGAGCAAAAGCAAGATGAGCCTTTAGAAAGCCATCAGTGCTCACAGACCCTCCTCCACTGAGTTCTCATTTCAGAAGTGATTTTCTGACTGTTTGTGCCCCTTCCTTCCTTCCTTCCTTCCTTCCTTCCTTCCTTCCTTCCTTCCTTCCTTCCTTCCTTCCTTCCTTCCTCCCTCCCTCCCTCCCTCCCTCCCTCTCTTCCCTGACCACATCTTATTCTTTTCTCTCATTCCCCTGCTGACACCTCTTGTTCCTGTTGCTCACTTGGAATATATATTGAGCAGGGAGTGGTTGGTAGCACTGCTAATTGGCCAAAACAGTACGATGGGAGTCGTGAATTTCAGAGATTTGGAGTTTGTTTTTGTCAATAATTATGAAGAAAAAAGAAATCTAAGAATACACACAAGGTTTAGGATACAGAAGCTAGGAAACATTGGCACTAATGTGGTTATTCCATGCAGAAAATGGCACATATAGTTTGCCAATACAGAAGGAGGTTTGGTTGTAGGGAGCTGCCAGGCATCCTCCAGGATTTCTGTGACAGGGTTGGAAATCTGTTTCTCCAGGCTGGCCGTCACCTGCTCTGACTGAAGATGATCATTTTCCTGTTTCATCCCCATGTCTCACCCAAAGCATACACTCCCCATTGTAACGAAGGAGGAAGTATGAACTGCAACTCCCTGACTAGCTACACAATCCTCAGCACCCTCTCAGCTTGTGCTGTGATTTTTAGAGATCCACTGGGAAAAAAGTGTCCATTTGCATTAATAGTCATCATTGCAGATCTGAATTAGATTTTCCCTAATATTCTTTCTTGAGTTTCTTTTTGCTAGG
This sequence comes from Callaeas wilsoni, assembly GCA_013398955.1. Classification (NCBI taxonomy): domain Eukaryota; kingdom Metazoa; phylum Chordata; class Aves; order Passeriformes; family Callaeidae; genus Callaeas; species Callaeas wilsoni. The sequence goes on along the minus strand of VWPU01005622.1, from coordinate 738,610 downwards.
TGTTACTTCTCGACTCCTTGCCTTAAATATTCAGTTGCATAATGTTAAATATGTCAGAGAATGGTTGATTCAATTTGGCTGGTAAAATGATCACATATATCTAGAACAAATACCAGGTTAGTTTAAATTACCAAGTAGGTTAAGTTTCTGAAGCAGTTCAGCATTCAGAAATATAGGAGCCATATATTTGTGAGATGTTACCTCATTGTCACAATTTAATTGAAAATAAAATTATTCCATTATGTAGTTTATGTGATCCGGAGGTTCTTTGGGACCAAGGCTATTCAAATGCAAGTTTTGTATTATATTAGAAATTTGTATGGTGTTGTATCTGTTCAGAAATTAAGACATCCAGGACTTAACCCAAATCCCTCAAATTGCAGTACAGACTGGTGATTAATTCTTGAATCACAGCAGTGAAATCTGTTTGGAGGAGGATTAAAGAAGGGGTCTAGTGTATCACACAGATGGATGGTAGATATCATGTGTTTCCTTCTCCTCAAGTGCATTATATCTTATTTCCTCTAATGCAAAATTTAAAGTGACTCTAAAAAAGAATGTGTCATGTCAAAGTGTGGTGGTAACTTGGTTTTAAGATTGAATTATACTAGTTTAAAAATATACTTAGGAATTTTTCTTCTCCTCAAATTCAAGGCTTCCACGTGGTTGTAGGTGCAAAGACAGGAGAATTTTCTTGTAGATGGGATTGATATAACTTAAATATATTGTTCTTCAGCTCCAGTAATGAGATACTGTCATGGGAAACCACCTCACATTTAGTATTTCTATGTGATACAGAATTTCCTCAGCATTAGGGTAGACAGATCAAACAAAAAAGAGAGCTTTAGTTTAGAATTTAGATGTAAGTTCTACAGAAATGATACTGTGTATTAAATACTGTGTAGTATGATATGTTAGAGGCTTTTAAAAGGTGTCATCAATATGTTTCCACATACTCACTGTCCAGATGGCACAAAAGTGCTCAGTATCCAAACAAGGATCCCAGTGCCTCTGCGCTGCATGATGCACTGCAGCCCTGTGCAGCACAAAGTGTCCTGTTCTGAACTGGTCCCTAAATATGGTGTGTTTCCGTTTCAGAGCTCCTGTGACAAGGATGTCATCCTGAACATTCTCAGCGTCCTCACCGACTTGCTGTCTCTGGGTAAGGAAGCAAAGATCTGAGGCAATGGCCATGGGCAAAGGCAGAAAGGGGGTCCCCAAGTAAGTCAGGGAATTCATTCTTGCATTCAAACTTGGCCAGGTGTTTGCAAGGTGAAAAAAATATAAATCGTATCTATAGATAAGCAGTCCTTACTCCCGTGTTTGGAAAACTGAACTTATTCTCTGTGTTAAAGAAAATAGACTCAGAGAAAGTTTCAATTTTTTCTTTTTCGTTTCGAAGATGCCCATGGGTTGCAAAGTATTTCATAATCCCTGGCAGTCAACCCTTGGAAATGTTCACCAGTGCCGTTGGAGAGAGGACTGTGAGACAGGGAAAGGAACCTGACTTTTCAGAGCCCAGGGACCCTCTAATGCAGAGGGTTCAGCCTCTCCAAAAGACACCTCTGCCTTGGGGCTGCAGGGAATGGATGTCACTTTATGTGCTCAAAGCCGCACAAAAAAATAAGTGCATTGGCAAAAGAACTGAAAAAAATAATCACGATCCTTTTCCTTTCTGCTCTACCACAAAAATATAATCTGCTAAACAATTCCCAACCCAACTAAGCTGCCAGGCTGTGGGGGCTGCATCGGTGAGTGCTGGGTCCTCCTGGGTTCCCCACTCCTGGCAGCCCCAGCAGAGACATCACCTGTCCATCTGGGCCTCTCCTTTGGACCCTGCAGCCCTGTTCCTCGGCTGGGTGCAGGGATGGCCTCCATGGGGAATAGGGGGTCCTGCTCTCCTCTAGGAGTGGAATGAGCAGCATCTCCCAACCATGGAGCCTGGATCAATGTTTGTTAACACAGTAAGGCTCCCAGGGTTAGAGTGTGGTTTCTTTGGAGACCTACATTTATTTGAAAGCTGTCCCCAAGGCTTCCCTAGGATTCCTTTTCATTTGGCAGAAGCCCAGTGCAGCTTTAGTTCTTTCCTTGTTTAATTTCCAGTATCTAAGAAAAGATCACTGAGCCTTTTGCTGCTTTGAAACCTGCCGGTGTCTCTGCTTATTCCTCCCTGCCACATTTCAATGCACGGTGAACAACTTCTGCAGCACGTGGGTTTGGAGAGACAACGGCTGTCGTGGTACCAGGCAGCAGAGCACACGGTTCCACCACGCAGCCACCAGCCACGTGTCCTGGGATCCACGGCCAGTTCTGCAAATCCTTGTGCGTTCATAGCACCCAAATATTGTCTGAAGGCCGTGGAAGCTCCGTGTGCTCCTTGCAGACTGAGGGTTTGTGACAGCTGTGGCTCGGGGAAGGGATGCTCTGAGCAGTCTCTCCTCTCTTCCCCAGGCACTGGACGGAGAATTCACTATGTGGTCAGCAAAGGGGGCAGTGAGGCTTTGCTGCAGGCCCTGGCCACGGCTGCCCGGACAGAGCCACCCGACCACGGCACCCTCCTGCCCCTGCTGCGGCTGCTGGCCAGGGTGGGCCAACGAGGTACTGCTGAGTGCTGGGGGGCTTCTTGAGGGGGGTCAAAAACAAGGATGACTTCACTGTGGCCCTCCAGCAGTTAAAGGGGACAGACTTTTTGTAGGGCCTGGTGCTGTAGGACAAGGAGTAATGGTTTTAAACTGAAGGAGGATATGTTTAGATCAGATGTAAAGAAGAAATATTTTATGATGAGGTTGGTGAGGCACTGGCATGGGTTGCCCAGAGAGGTGGTGGATGCCCATCCCTGTAAACATTCAAGGTCCGGTTGGACAGGGCTCTGACCAACCTTGTCTAGTGCAACTCATTGCAAGGGGTTTGGACTAGGTGGCCTCTAAAGGCCTCTTCCAATCCAAACTGTTTTATGATTCATCTATGGTGACTTAAAGTAAATGCCATGTTTTTCTGTTTTCAGCAAGATTAATACTGATTTAACTCATTGATGGATTTAAATGCCTTTGTTATGAGGTTTTGAGTTACAAGGTTTGGTGCAAATACATTTAGCAGCACTGCTGCAACGACCTGGCCTTTGCAATAGTTTAATTCTCATTTGCTTTTCACAGATAGGAAGTTTGGGCTGAAAGTGCAGAAGGCAGAAGCCACTGATATAATACTGAGCTTGACAAGAAGAAACCTGGGCCACCACCTGCTCCTCACCCACTGCCTCTGGGTCCTGCGGGTTTGTGCTTCTAATGGTGAGCGCCAGGATTTTCCTCTTTTCATGGTGTGACAACCACCAGGGTTCTTTTTTAGTCATTTCAATGCAAAGAAACATTATTCCTGCTAGGGTTAGTGCCTGCATGCACCATTAATATACAGAAAAGCACAAAAGCCAGAACAACCTTAGAAAAAGGTGCTCCTCAAGGGGCCTATGCAGCCTTTACAGTGCATTTCATCTGCGAGCTATGGAAATAAAAGTGCTGTAGTGAAAAATATTCATGGCAAATATCTCCTATTCTGGAATATAGACAGTCAATTCTTTTGCTCTGAGACTTGGGTACCTTAAGTCTCTATACAGTTCCCATTACCATAACAGCCAAATGTCTCACTATTGTTGATTGTATTGATCCTCAGAGCAGCTCCATGAGGGTGGAGAAGCAAAGAGAGAGAGAATTGTTACTTGTTCAAGGTCTCCCAGGAAGCAGATATTAGATCCCGGTCTTTTAACTAGTATCCCCTCAGATGTGCACTCTCCCAGCTTTTCTTGCTTGGCAGTGCCCTCGTGTTAAATGATTTAAGCAATGGGATTTCCAGCATGCTCTCTTGGGATCATTACAGATTCATACAGGCTTTCCCTGCTGTAAAGCACTGAGCATGTCAGCACAAATTTCCCTTTGCTCACTCTAACCCTTTCCTCTCCTTCCCTACATCCCTTACCCAGCTAGAACTATCTAGTTCTTGATGGCCATCCTGTCTGCAGTCTGCTATGTGCATCCTGAGTTTAGCTCTCCTGGCGCCCAGCCCTGCAGGTCCCTTCTGCCTGGACAGGAGCTGGCTTCATGCTTTGGGCTTCCTCAGGCAAGCAGCCAAGCCTCAACACTCAACCCCTCTCCCCGTGATAAGCAGTATTTGAAAGTCTGAGTGTGGCTTAAAATGCAGCCAAAGCCAGGAGATGAAATGTGCCTTTATTTGGGTTTCACAGCTGTGCAGTGACCCTGTGCTGCCTCCCACCCAAAATGATGATCTGCCCCCTTCCCTGCTCCCTGCTCCAGTGCACCTGCACTGCAGTTCAGCTGCTGCTTCTGCAGAGGTTTCAGGATGCACGCTGCAGCCTGGCCTCCTTTCTGCTAATGCCAGACCCCAGAACCCCTGCTCTGCACCTTTGCTGGGGCATCTCTGTTACTCTCCAGGAATCTCCAGCACTCTCCATTAATATCTTTGACTTTGTGGGCACTCTGGTCCAGCTGGGAAGCTGTGGGAGAGGTTAGGTGAAAATCTGTGTGGATGTGATATCACACTATGGGATTACATATTCCCAACCTTAAAAATTATGTTTATGGAGTGGAAGTAAAGGGAAGTCAGAACCATATAAAACTCTTGAGAGTGCTCTTGAAAGCAGTAAAGATGAGTCCTTGTCTTACCTCATGCCCCACTCTGGGTTGCTCCTTTCACTGCCACCAGATGTTTGTGGCTGCCCACTCCCTGCTCTGGAGCAGGATGAGTTCGAGCAGCCTTGTCCACCACCCTGTCTCTAATGAATTGCCAGCCAGTGTGAACGTAGCTGGCAGGCCTTGCAAGACTTTCCATCACAGGACAGCTTGGCGGGGACACGGTAGGACAGCAGGAGATGATGGGCCCTCTGGCAGCTCTCTGATGACCACTGGGAGATATCTACAAAACAGCCAAAACCCAGCGGTGGGCAGGCAGCCAGGGCTCCTTCTGGCTGCTGTTGATTACTGATCCTTTCACTTTGGTTGCTTCCATTTAATATTTCAGGGCTGAATTTGTTCCTTCCTTACACAAAGATATCCTGTTTCATAGCAGGGAGGTCTGGCTAAACACCTAGGCTGTGCATTAGGTATGGAAACTGATTGCAAAATCTATTTATAAAAGTTCCTAGCGTGTTAAAAAGTGAAGGATTAAAAGGGAAATTGGCCTAGATGAAATTAAATTGCATTCAGAAGCCCCCAAAACCCACTTCCACTCTGCTGAATAATAGCACAGAAAGAAAACTCTGCCCTCTAAGCCCCTATGAAATGAATTGCCCTTGTTGAATTGTATGTGGGAAATGTGGGATGAATTTGAGCTGTCATTTTTTACTGGGAGAACACCCTGTTTAATTATGATTTGTTTTTTGAAGAGCACAATGTCTATAGGAAAAGGGGCCTTGGGGAAATTGGGAAAGAGCTGCAGGACTAGTTTTGCACCTGATTTTGGCTCAGGTTGTGTCCACAAGACAGCTTTGTGCTTCACTTTCCGTGTTTGTAAGGGGACCTGTGGAGTGCAGATGGGAGCCCAGAGAGGTCATAGCCCCAGGGGCAGCTACTCTTTCCACATCTCTTCTAAGCAGTGTTGCCAGCTGCCTGCTTCAGAGCTGACTGCTTTTCCCTTTTATTGCCGTAGTTACCACGGGAACTATGCTTGGCATCAATGGAGCCATGGAGCTGCTTTTCAAAGTCATCACTCCCTTCAGCAAGAGACACGTCAGGACGGTCAGGTAGGCAGTAGCCCCGAGGGAACTCATCTTTCCAGGACAGCAAGGAATAAAATTTTGGTTCCACTCGAAGAGGCAAAGAAATCAGAAATGTATGCAGTTTCCACTCACTTTAAATCTGCAGGGTTTTTTAAGAGGCAGAAACAGCTCCCCGAAGGACACGTTAATGCTGTGATTCATCATATGATTCATGCTGGTGGCCCTTTATTTGTAGTGTGCCCTAGACAGCGACGGCAGTTTGATTGCAAGGTACCCTTCTTCATTTCCCAGCACAACTGGGTTTTGAGAAGCATGTGCTGGCAGCAGCCAAGCCACTCCTGCCTCCCCCTCAGCAAGAACCTCCTGCCATGGCCAGCCTGGGGGTAGGTAGAGTGGAATCGTGGCAGTGCTGTCTCATCCTCCATTTGCAGAGAGTCATGACCTGGTCATCATGATATTTTTGAAGTATGACAGATCTTACTAGTATTAATCTGCATCTTCTTTTAAGCCCATCCCACATATTTCAAATAGTTCTTTTCTGAAGACAGCAAGTCCATTTTATATCTTCATCTTAATGTGGAATGTTAGTCCCCAAGTTGTCTGTTCTAACCACTTCCTCGGATGCCTTTCAAGGCAAACTTTAAAAAAGCACAACACGTATCTTTGGCTTGCTCTTTAAAAGCAGGAGGATGAATTTCCTGCTGTGAGCTGTGCCCACACAATCCCGTTTGCTTATGCCACACAGAACCTGCCAGTTCTCCTGCAGACACATGCAGTGGCTTGTGGGGCACAGTCCCTACTTGCTCAGGCGTGTGGCAGCAAGGACATGGCAGCGTCCATCCGGTTCTGCCTTCTGCATGGACCTGGCATGGCTGAGGTTCATGGCTGGTGATTACTGAGGAAGCAGCTTCAGGTAGAGCTCGAGGTGAGAAGGATGGACAGACACTGCATAACGGTTTGGCCACTGCTGGCTTAGCTGTGGTTGAAGTGGAGGCCAATCACCCCGGATTATTAAATAGTGTCCGTCCTGCTGTTCTCATCAAAGGCTGATGCCAGTTCTCAGTATCACCAGTTACACAGCGCACTGCATGGGAAGGAATTTGAATTAATTTCCACCAGCCACGAGTGCTGAAGCTGCACATCAACACGTGGTACTGTTGTTTGCTAAATGCAGCTTTCTTCCGGTTCCTCTGCCTACATGTTGGGAAATACACAATTTTTTGGACACTTTGCTTTTCTAAATAAGGTACTGAGGGGACCCAGCAGATGCACAACTTCCTGCAGCTCCCTTGTTAATGGGAGCCAACTCGCTTTTGCCTGTGCTTTTGGCTTTCTGGCATAGTGCCAAGTACCTGGAACTGCTTCACAGCTTCAGTTCTCCCTTAGACAAAGTATCTGAGATTCCTCTGCATGGTGATACCAGGATGTTTCCTACACAGACGCTTGGATATTACCCAACTGAAAGAATATTGCCACTAAGATACTATTCCTAGGATATCTGAGCATCCTTCGACATTCCTCTGAGGCCTCATGTAATAACTTTAAGATTTAGGGAGCCCGGAGAACTGCTTTATGTATGACAGGGGTGCCTAGGATGAGTTAGACCTAGATCTGGACTCAGCTTCTGAGGCAACCAAAAGTGATTGATGGGTCCAAATCCATGCTTAACTAAGCAAATTCCACATAATTCCCTGTTTTCCTCCCTATGGAAGTGTTGGCTGTGATTAGACCAGTTCTGCTAGTTAGTTCTGCTTCTGTGGTGGGCCAGGATCTGTGTATAATGGGACTTGGGCCTGTGTCAGTTTTCTGTTAAGCAATGGCACTGGCTGCCTAAAGGCTTTTAAAATGAATTTTTTGCAAAAGTGCTTTATTTTCCATTGACTGTTTCCCATAGCGGAAGTGGAAAACTTGGTATCTGTCACACCTTTCTAGCCTAGCTTCTTGCTGAGATACATTTGGAGATGCAGGGAGTGCTGCTGAGGGTTGCTGTAATGTAGGCTGTTAAGTGCTCTAAAATATTGAGTTCTGAGGGAAACAACCAGAGAAACACGCTGCTTTTGATTTCAATGATTCCACATTGTCAATATGCAATATTTAGCTTTTACTTCCTTTTATCTGGTGTAAAAGGATTGTTTTGAACTCCTCTGTGGACATTTTTTTCCATTTGGAACACAGACACAAACACCAGAAAAGCAAACTCAAAACTGCCCTCAGTAAAGCCCATTTTATTGCTAATAAACCTTTTTATTTATTACTGAAAAGCTCAAATTTATTTTTCGTTTGAAAAAAGGTGACTTATGCATTAGTTTTTGTCTACCTGAGCTTTCTCACTTCTAGTTCGGTTTTGTAATTTTCCTTCAATTTCCTAAAATATTTGTGCTCTTCTTAAAACATATTTTTCACGAGTGTGCAAATGGAGCATACAATCTTTGCTGGGACCCAAAGATTGTATGGGACTAAAGATTCCCTTTGCTCACAGGAAAAGGTGATTTGGCTCCCACCTACTCTTGGTCTGATGAACGAGAACCACAGACCAGCTCAAGCCTGGTGGCCACTCAGCTGCCTGCCCAGGGCTCAGAGCTGTGCCTTTTGTTTCACAACTAGGGGCAGCTGAGGAGCTCAGTGGAGGCAGCCTGTTTTACAGCAGAAGAATCACACCACCTGTTTTGTTTTAAAATGCGATTGCAACCCATTAAAAGGCACTAGTATCTTGTTAGTAGAGGCTCTGCTTGCTTGCAGTACACTTGGAAGTGCTGCTTTTGTTGGGGAAAGTGGCTTTAGGAGATGTTGCTGGCAGGAATTTAGGTCTTAAGACCAGAAGAACAGACTGCAGAGTGGATTCCAGATATTCTCTCCCAATATTAGCCAATACCTGGAATAGCTGCAGTCTGAAAGCCCTAAGCATCTTTGCAGTTCATCAGAGAATGGAGGTGGGTATGTGTGGGGAAAATGTCCTTGCATGATTTGAGTTGCTCTAGCTAAAAATTTGTGAGGTGACTTGGGTAGGGAGCTTATGGAGGGGTTTTCTGAGCTGGGGAGAAAGGATAAAAAGGGGTCATGTGCTTTGTCTAGCTCAGCATGTGCTCCCAGCTATCTGACACTGGTGCAGCTCTTCCCAAAGTGGCTGTGGCTATGCTGAAATTGGGAGTGTGGTATTTTGGTGTGGTTCTTGGTCACAAAAACATCTGCTTCTTTTTGGCTATCAATATGGAAGTTGTAAAGAGCACCAGCCTCTAAACTGCCTGTAGGGGAAAACTCTGGTGTTATCCCAGAAATCCTTTGACCCTCACTTTGTCTTTGCTCTTGATACCTTGCCTCCATCTCATAACTATGTGCCACCATGGTTTGCCTTTTTGCTGGGAAGGAGCAGCTGGCAACTGTGGGAGCTGAGATTACCCTGGCTCTCTGATCAGCTGCCAGGAATGCAGCGTTGAAAATGCACCGCTTCTCTGGTGGGTACACCCACATTCCCCTGTCCTGGGCAGCAGCAGGGCCAAGGTCACTTTAAGAATATGCCCTGGAGAGTGCCCTGTGAGAGCTATTTATTTAGCCCGCTAAGATGTGGAAACAAGATCCATAGTTCTATTTATTTTTCTCAGTGGCAAAGCTCTGGGGTATTTAGAAATAGTCTCCCCATGCTCCAATTGACCTTCTCTGGGTACATGCCAAGTAGCTCTGATTCCCCTGAGACTGTGACTCATGGACTTTATTGGCTTTAGCTAGACATTTGAGGTCTTCAGGTTGCTGGTGCCATGACTGTGGATCTCTCCAGAACTATCCATATCTGAGGTAAAAGCTACCTGGAGAAACCACGGAACTCTGAGGTGTAGAGAACTCTTGAGCTAACCACTGTGAAATCCAAGTGAGTCAGAGACTCAAGGCTGTCTTGCCCATCTCTCATGGTGCTGTGCTGCAGAGAATGTTTTCTGATACCTTTTACAGGGACAGTTTAAAATGAAGCCAGATGATGTTCTGCTTTTCTCAGTTCTGTATATGTCAGTAGCTGGGATATCTGATCGGAGTGTGTGTGGGATGCTCAAATCTTCACTCCATCAACACCTTCCCTAATGCAGTATCTCTGATGCCTCACACAGTGCAATGGTCACTGCTCCTTTCACCTTTCATCCTTATTACTCCCTGTATATTCCACATCTTCTACCCCTCTCCTACTTTCCAGTGTCCTTTTCAACACTCTTGCTTGTTTTTCCAACTTGTTCTGAGAGGTATTTGGATGTGTTGTGGAATGTGAAATGTGACAGTGGAAGATGTTTGCTCTCTAGTCAGCCAGGAGCTGGTCTCTTCTGCATGACTCTGTCCAGGTTTTCAGGCACCAGCTATCTTCATCATTGGCTTTTGGAGGCAGTGGCTTGTCTGTGGCTACATATTGTGCAGGCTCTTCTAGGACTCCTCATGTTGAAAGTAGGGTATCAAAGAGGCTGAAAATAAAACCCTCAGAATTTATTCTCCTTTCATAAGAGGAAGACCTGTCCTTTAGAAAATGGCAGATGCTGGGGTGACTCGTGCCTCAGTTGTTCCCTCCATTATGTTTTCCTTTTCTGCTGTTAAAAGGTTGGTGCACAGTTTTATTAAAGCAATTTGGAGAGTCTTTTAAAATGTCTTTGTTTCTCAAAGCTCTATGAGTACATCTATTTATCATACTGAGCAGAGTTGGCTCATGGTAAGTGTTCACATAAACCTCGTATGAAAGATTACAACAAGAGTGAGTATTCATCAGAAATAAAAACTCTCTTTCTGTGGGTATTCAGAATACTTGGCTTTCTACATTGGGCTATTCCAGTAAAGTTTGACTACTTAATTAAAAGTGGAAAGTGAATAAAAAAGGTCTGGGAATGGTGCCAAATTAATTCACTAGAAAATGTGATGTGCAGAAATTATCTGCCTTTGCTCATGTCCAGCATTACCCACTTCTGACATTTGATCACAATTCTTCTTGTGTTTGGTGCTTATTGGATAGTCCCAGTGCCTCAAATGCTTGCTGATAATCTCCCTTTTCATTAAAGGGAGGAAATCCTCCCATGTAACTCTATTTCACCTGAGGTGGATATCTGGATTCCTCACATGCTAAAGGGAAAAAGAAGCAAGTTCTCTTCACCTGTGGTAAATGTTTGCCTCTAGAAACTGGGGGTGTCCTTGAAAATGTTTATTTCTCTCTGTGCTGCAGAGGATGAGTCTGCAGTGGGCAACCTGGAAGTGGCATGATGGGCATTTAAGGCTGGGTCAGGTAGAAAGCTGCTGAAAGATTTGGAAAGTGGAGTCAGAGCCATCTGGTGTCAGGGCTCAAAACCCAGGAGGAGTGAGAACACCACAGGTGTCTTTTCTTTGCTGATAAGTGCTCAGGGGTGATTTGAGGTGGGAGTGATTAATGAGTCTGAAACATGCAGGAGTAATGATGGCTCTGCTCCACGGCCACGAAGTGATTCCTGTATCACATACTTCTGTCACAATGGGACTTGAGGAGATTTTTACTGACTACAGAAAGCAGAGCTCATGCAAGTGAAAAGAGAAATGTCAAGGTGACCGAGAGAGCACATCTAAACCTAAAAGCCATATTTAATCAGATATTGTGTCTGATTGACCAAGGAAAATATGAAGACCCTGGAAATGCTGAAGATTAAAGGTAAGAGGCTATACACAGCTTCAACTTAGGCTTTGAATATGGGGATAAATATCTACTTGCTTTTTTAAAAAACATGCTTTGTTTGCATGCAACTGAGATTGTTTTCTCATATTGAAACTGATGCTTTCAGTGCAAGGTTAAAGTGTTGAGCCCATAGTGTTGAAAAGTGACCAAGGTGCCACATCAATGAGTGCTTGTACAAGTGCTCTCCTGTGACCTTAACACTGACAGAAGACACCAGAACAGCAGTGAGCTACATCTGGTTTAGACAAAGAGAGAGACTGGGGATGATCTGAACACTGGACTTATCTCTTCTGCTAAGAGTGATGGAGAGGCACATGGAAGAGATCCAACTGCAAATATGCCCTAGAACCCAATGCAGGCAGTTAGATTTTCCCCTATCCTTAATCCTGGATAATGCATTGCTGGTAGAGCACCACAAACATTTACTGCCATTCCATCTCATGAATTGCTCTAAACTTCCAGCTGCTCTCTTCTTGAACAGGAGAATATGTGGCATATCTGACCACTGCCAGACAGTTTTGAGAAAGAGCAGAGACTCAAGGCACAGACATGGTGATTAGTTCTTCTTCAACCTGATAGGGAAGCTATTGTGATGGGTTCTTTTGGAGGGGTGCTCCATATACAGCTTTATGCCTTTGTTTATTTGGCAATGATTCCTGATAGAACATCAAAAGCAAATCATTCTTAATTCCTCTTGTTATTCTGTGTTTTGTCATTAATCATGTTGAGCAGTCTGGATATTTAATTGGAAAGTAACACATGATTCTATTGGAATGTGGTCAGAATTAATCCATGCTTAGCATTTTGAGAATAAACAGACACTATTTGGTTCACTTGATCCGTGTAGAAAATTCACAGGAAGGGAAAAAATATTTCTGTTGAGCTATATCACATGTAAATGACTTGCTTCCCATCTGGCCTTGATCTACATGGGACTTATCCTAGAAGTCCTGCTAAATAAAACTAGAAAATACCATTCTGAACGAGATGATGCCAGCAACAAAGGAAAGAGGGTTGTCTTGAAAGTATTTCTTTCTATAAAATGTCTCCTCAGCCCGACTAAAATCTCAGATGACATGAAGCAGGAATGGTTGCATCGCTAAGGTAAGTAAATAAACCCTACTGTGCAAATTTATTGCAATGAGCCTTTGTAATAGAAGAAATGATCTTGAAGCCAGAGGTGTCCCAGTTTCATGCAGTTCCTTCTCTTTCATTATGTTTACAGTCTGTGTGGTTTCTCTAAAAGAATGACCTATTCTAATATCAATAATCAGTTACAAAATCTCATTTCAGACTGATAGTATGTCAGTGCTGCTTTGCAGAACAAATAGAGTTGCATTTCAGAATTACACTTTACTGGCATGGTACTGTTAATAGCAGTAGATGAGGGGAATTGAAAAATTAAGAGGTAGAGACAAGGGAAAAAGAGATGTTTTCAAGCAAGATTGGAAAGTAGATGAGGAATTGATGAGGCGGAGAGGAACAGCATCTCCCAAGGTTGTTCCAGAGGTCTGGATGAGCACGTGGCACACAGAAATCCTGATGCCATCTCTTGGTAGCCTTTGGAATGGCAAGTTTCACCACAGAGGCACCCTACCTCCAAGGCATTAAAAATTGGTGAATGAGAATTATATAGACAGAAATTCACTTCTCAGCTTAATTTAATATGTCAGGGAAGGGAGGAACTGCTTTATAAATGGAGCAATTTAGTGAGATTTATTTTGAAAGAGATGTTTGCTGCCTTCTTTTAGGTCTGGCTTATGTTTTACATCTATTTCAGGTCACAGTTTGAAAGACAAACAATTCTTTCAGCTGAAGGCCTTTCCTTGCCTGCCCATTCTTTCTCCCCTTTGGTGATCTAGAGTGCTATATTTGGAAAGATGCTGTGAGGGCAAGGCCCTGCTGTTCTCGAGTTCCTGATCTTTCACACCCAGTGGCTATGGCAGATGCAGTCTGTGGCTGGCCTCACGTGATGGCTTTGGATGTGTCCGTGCTGTAGGCAGCCCTGGGTTTGTTGGGCAGGAGATTCTCTCTGCCTGACCTTTAATCTTCCTCCTTCACCTAACAACTGTTCAGGCTTGCAGCAGGGCCTCCTAAAAAGCTACCCAAGCTTTTTAGGACATGTTATTTAGTCTGGGAGTATCGTTCATGTTGCTATATCAGTCCCATTGTCGATCTTTGTTCTAAATGGATTAAAACTAACACTTGGGTGCCTCACTGCAATCTCACTGCCTTCTAGGACCTCTCTGAGGTGTATATCCCATGTAACCATGGAAACTACTGTCACTCCCATCCAGATGGGATGTGTGGCTTTATTTCATACATCAGTTGCATCTCAGAGTGTTTCCCAGAGTTAGATGAATCGTTAACATTAATAATGTTTTCTTGCAGCTGAATATGATAGTGCCCCACAGGAGGTCAGGACTAGTGTGAACTGGTTATGCCAAGCATTTTGTAAGTAGCATGTCAAAAACAGAGTGGAATTATTAAAAAAAAAATCAAACAGACCTAGAAGGATTACAAAATATTTGGTAATTTAGGAAGAAATTAAGGGTTGGGATGACTGCTGGAAGGTGGTGGGTTACCTGTGAGATGAAGAGTGTACAAGCTGCTCCTGATCTGGAGGTGCAGGGATGTTTTTCACCTGTGGTGATGGAGCTGTAAGAGTAAAGAAGGCAAAAAGTCCAATGTTAGGAGACAGAAGATCTCTCGTGTCTGAAGTGTTAACCTGAGACGCTGTGTGTTACTGTGGGCAGGTCACCTGAGATCAGACTCTTCATAGGCTTCATACACTTAAACCCACACACCTTTCTCAAGCCTTACTAAGGGTGCTAAGGGTACCCTCAGCTCTGCCTGAGGCATTCAGTGAGAACATGGAGGGGGGAAATAAGGAAGGGGAGAGAAGAACAGTAGTGAATTTGTGAATGGTTTTATGTTCAGGCGGGATGCAGTTGAAGTGGACTGTGGAGTGAATGTGGAGCTGGTGCCATGAGGAGAGGGCTGAACAATGTGGCTATGTGACCTTGTAATCATGGCTTAGGTGGCTGGGAAGTGCCAAAGCCTTCAGAAAGCATTAGCCAGGCAGCCCAGGGGGACAGGGACTGGAGGGAAGGGGTTTCCAAGCAAAGCCTACCTTAAAGTGCATGTAGAGGTGAGGAACAGGTGCCCACCCTGCCTGTTTGCCCACATTGGTTTTCCTGTGTCAAGGAGACAAGGAAAGAATTCCCCCTCGGAAGTCACTGAGTTGGGTAATGACGTGAATCTCTGATAGAGACCAGAGTGAGCAGATAAAGCTGAGGGCACTCACTTGTGTGTCAGCACACGAGAGCCAGGAATCTCCTCTTCTTTGCCTTTCACTTGATGTATTGCCATTTCTGCTCCTGCCCAGAAGCCTCTTGCCCTTATGGAGAGGGTAGAAAGCAGCTGTGAAATCCTCCCCACAAAAGCTTTCAGTCCAAAGACAGACAAGGGAAATTTGGAAAAAAACAATGAAAAGCCTCAATGCAGAACTTCTACAGAAACAATTTGCACGATGCTGTCCCTACAAGGAGAACAGCTTGAAGAATTCCTTGTGGTTGCTGAGGCTTTTTGCCAGCTCCACCAGTGCTGGCAATGCTGGCAGGTGGAGTGTGAGCCGGTCTCTAGAACTATCAGTGGTTTTAAAGCACAGCAGTGATTAGACCTGCCCTGAGCAGAGTTATGTGACAGTGTCGAAGCCTTAGCAACAGCCTTTCTGCTGCAGGCTTCCCTGTCCTGACAGCACTGTTGGAGCCACACCAGCTGTAGCAGCAGCAGGGTAACTGGATTTAGAGATACAGGGGCAGCACAGGACACTCATTTCTAGTGGGTGAGAGAAAGAGAGCTCCAAAGTCTTTCAGGTTCTTTTGAATAGTTATCAAACAATTATTACAGAGATAAGAGATAAAGTAAATAATAGAGTATTTGCCAATGAAGGTGAAATGAATTTTTTAGGGAGAGAAGGTTTTGTAACAGCAGTGGCACAGATTCAGCACAGAGCTCTGGCTCACTAATGCTGGCACAGCTCTTCTCGATCTCTTTATCTGCAGGGCAATGCTTGGAATTGCAGCAATGCCAGTAAAACCTGTAAATAAACCCAGAGCTGAGCTGCTGTGGGAGATGTTTGGAGGCAGGGCTTGAAATGTGAAGGGGAGAACCTGAAGACTTGAGGAAGTGGCTGGTGAGGAAGCACAGGGCTGCTGATTCCCAACACGGATGGGTGCAGCTCTGGGGATGGGAAGGGAAATTCCCCTGGAGTGCAGACCTTGGAAAGGTCATGGCTCTGAGACAGCATAGAACAGAAAAGAGAGAATAATCCTATAACTTCAGCACATCTACTCCATGTGTTTCTTTCATCCCCTGTGTTAAGGGGATACAGTTTGGGCTTTGAGTGGGCTATAGGGCATATGCTGCAATGGCACAATAGCTGTCACTGTCTAGTCAAAAGCTTAATTTCCTCCTTGTTTTTCATTGTTGTTGAAAATTGCATTTAAAAATTTGTGGTCATTCCAGTTTTAAACATCTTCCAGATTTTACTATGTAGAAAAAAAGGCATGTGGAAGAGCCATCTCAATAATGCTCAGAACTTTTCCTATGCATTTTAATTATTTATCCCTGTTGCTTCATTGTTATATTTACACCTCAAGTTCTACCAGCCTTGGCTTTGATATGGTCTGTTTTCAGATGCCAGGGTTTGGCTGGATTATATCAGATGGAAGATTTCCAATGGAAGAGAGGGAAAAAGCTGCACCCAACCCCTAACTTTCATTACTTAGGCTTCTGCAAACTACTGCTTCTATGCCAGTGTGACATTGAAGCTTTCAGACAGCAAATATCAAGAGAATTTGACCTAGTATTTGTTGCATTTTAACATTTACTGGCTTTTTCTTCCTTTTAAACACTCTAGCTAAATGTTGTGAAGAACAAGCATAGGCATTAAGATGTGACCAGATTATTGCTTAACAAGGAGTTAGACGTGTAACTGAACAAATTCATTAGTCTGTGGATGGCTGGATCAGGGTGAGGCTAGAACAGCCAGATGCTGCCTTGCCACCAGCCTCACATGCTCCGTAGTGCTGGAGTGACCTGTGCTGCAACTGAGGCTGGTGTGAGCAGCCTGCTCTCAAATCCCCTTGCCTGTAGGTGTGGGGAGGAAAGCTGAGGCTGTGCTCTGGCTGGCCCTGGCATGGCAGTCTTCCTGCCCATCCTCTCGAAGTCAGAATCAAAGTCTTTTCCTGCATATTGAACCTCAGGCACCAGCTGGGCAAAGTGCTGTGTGGAAGGCAACATCTAGCAGAGAAACCTGCTTCTCTGACTCCTGTGCATTCCAGTGAAATGGATCAACAAACATCTCATTCTTCTCAGGAGCCTACCTGTACTGTTCTCACTGCTGTCTCTTACAGGCTGTTGTTTGAAATGCTGCCTGTCTCGAGGTACTGCGGTTGCAGACAGCCTCATCCCTGACCTGCAGCCTGCAGGTTGCCTTCCCTGCAGTCAGATGTCCTCCTTCTGTCCTGCAGAGCTGTGGGGACGAGGACAGGACAAGGACAGGGTCACAGCAGGCGTTGGGGTGCTGCTCTTGGGAGCGGTGGCTCAGCCTGCTTGCAGGGACAGCTTCTGCAGAAGGGACAGCTTCTGCAGAAGGGACAGCTTCTGCAGAAGATGCATCCTCACTTGCAGCGTCTGTGCTGTTTTGTGTGAGCCTGATCACACATCCTCAGGTGACTCTGCTGCCTCCCCTGTTGCAGCCTGGAGGTCTTGTGTCCAGAGAGCTGCTGCAGGGCAGTGGGAAAGCTGTCTGCTTCCCCCACCTTGGCTCCTTCTCCTGCAGATGTGTCTCTGGATATACTGCACAGTGCAGCAGTACCCCCACCCCTCACTCACTATCCAGCAAGACTGAAACCACAGAATGGCAGAGAGAGGTGAAGAGCAGGATGGCTTTTTCTGCTAAACTCTTATTGAAAATCCCAGGTAAATTAATAAGCTTTTCTCCCTGCTCTGCAATTGCAATATTTTTTCCCCCTAAAACTTCATGCTTACCTGAGGCAAAACTAGTCAGTATTATACATTTCTAGCACCATTCTGCATGTGTTTTGCAGCCCTCTGTTTTGACACATGTGGTGGGTAAAATGGGCATTTTTTCTCACACAAAATATACATTTGAAAAATTATGAAAACTGGCTATTGGCATTGACTGAAGGTACTTAGGTGAGACCTGAGTTTTTTGAATGAATGTCCAGATTTTGAGATATTTAAATGTGTGAAGATGAAAGGGAATGTAACCATAAAAGAAAGCCTCTCAGCAGGTTAATGGATTAACTCGTGCAGTTAAAAGGTAGTTCTGACCTTAGTATACAAAGGAGCTTTGAAAAATCCTGCTGAGTGCTACCTGCATGTTTAGACATAAAAATGCCTTTTAAATTCAGGTCAAGATGCCTATTGTGAATCTGTAAGAGAATGTTACTTTGTGGTTCTCAAGCATGTTTATGCATTGTTCTCAATTTGAGACTGATTTAATAGTACCAATTAAGCTCAGTATTGTGTGCATGAGTGGCATACAAATGAATACCCCAGTATTTCCTGTTTGGCAGCATCAGTTAGGACCAACAAACTGTCAAGTGCCCAATTCACACTAAATTTAGTGCTGGAGGGCTGTGTATGGATGTACTTAGGGAACACAATCATTAGGAAGGTTGAAAAGTGGGAATAGCTGGAAAACAGGGAAGATTTGGTGACCTATTCTGCACATTTTCTTCTGCCTATTTTGTTGAAATTCCACTTGCATATGAGCTTTTCAGACCAGTCTAACTCTGTCCACCATCATTTGGTATTTAGGTAAGAGTAATGGGTAGAAACAGCCTGACCTGTGTGCATAACAAGGGAAGTGATACCTCCTTGGGAAGCACATGGGGACTGATAAATGCATTGCATGCAAGAAGATTAATTTCATAGGTATCTTTTTGCACTTGCGCCTGCTGCATGAAACAGCTTCTTGGTCTGTTCTTGCATATTCAGAAATCCCTCTGCAATCCAGCCCTCTTCCCTAGAGATTTTAAACTTTGAGTTTCCTTTGGCTGGACTTTATGGGTGTGCTTCATCTGAATAGGACCAGAGGGAAAGTGAAGAGCAATATGAACTCAAACTGATGGATCTGTTTCTAGGGTCTTGTAATATGGAAACAGTACCATTAGATTAAAAAGAACAGAGTTTTTTATCTTGTGTTCAACATAAGTCATTCCTTCTTTTATTCTGAAACATCTGACTTTTGCTTAAAGAAAAGGCTTCTATACAAGTCAGCCTTCTTTCTTGGAAGAGATCAAGGAAGATGATGCTTTCTCCCTCCTTCAGCTTTATAATTCATGTCCTTTTCAAGTCTCTTATGTTGTACACATTTCTTAAATTAGCTTGTCTGAAAGATATTTATTGGTTAAAAAAACCAACCAAACAAAAACCTCAAACAAAACAGACCTCAGAATTCTGAAAACCACAGGAAAAGCTGAAATGAGAACTGAGGTTTTCCATCCATTGCAGCAGCCTAGCTCCATGTAGGAAAGGTGACTATTTAAAATACAGCTCAAGAGCCCCTTTCACTACAAAGTACTTTTTAAAGGTGTTGCACCCTGAGATTACTGCTGCCTTAGAGATGGTTTGTACTAACCAGCAGTCAGGAAGAGCTACAGCTCCTAGCCTTGACTGTATTGAAACCAGCCTCCCTTTCATGCTCTCAAATAGCTCTGGGCACAAGCAGTGACATGTTAGATACTTCTCTACCTGGACTGTCACCAACATGAGCTGCCCTTGGACATTTCACTGCCAGTAATTGAGAGTATCCATAAAATGAAAATCTTGCAGTGGTTCACCAGTAATATGGCGTGTGTGCAGCCTTATCTTCTGGCATCATAAACCCCTGGGTACCCCCAAACTCTCCCTTAATAGTTCACCATCAGAGACTCCCTAGTGGCAAAGCACCTGCAGTTCAATTTCTCTTAATGACAGAAGTCTCAGTTGCCCTGCTGAGATTTGAGCCCAGGGTTCCTGGGTATGTCACCAAGAAGTGTCATTTGACTTCATCGTGCCCTAAGCAGGGTGCATGGATTGTGTCCCTTTCCTGCCCTTGCTCTGGGTGTACACAGCAGTCAGAAAAGTTCAAGGCTGAAAGATCCAGAAGTAAGAAATGGGGCTGGGTGTCTTTCCCCCATGTGTGGAGCACACACTCTCCTGTCAGCAGAGTCTTCATGACAATCCCTGTGGTTTCCAGAGCAAAAGCTTCTGGGAATGGATGAGCTACGAATAAAATGACAGCTAAGGAGCGAGCCAAGAGAACACCAGGCTCTTTTGAACTGAGTAGTAACTGGATTGGGAGTGGAAGACAGCTGCCTGGGAGGGAGGGGGATTTAACCACATTCCCTGACACACTTTAACTGTGTGTGAGATGTTCTGTAGGGCTCTGCTGGTGCTTGTTAGCAGATGTGGCCTCACTGAGTGTCCTCATGACTCCTCTTAATCAATCAAGGATAGTATTGAGCCCCTTTCCCAGTCCCCTTACCTGTGTCCCTGGGGTGGGAGAGCTGGCTTCTCACACTGTCAGCCTGGAACTGCCTGGGTGATGAATTTGTTAAGAATTCTGTCTGATTGTGAGCCTTCCAGCCCCTCCATCTTGATGTGAATGACAAGCTGTCACAGCCTGCCTCAGCCACGTTGGTGACATCTGACCCTGGAGAGGGAGCTGACATAATCCTCTGAGGTATGGCTTGTGCCTGGGGAGGCAGTGCCAGCTCTGCGCTGCACTGTAAGGAATGCCTGGGCATCCTTTTGGCAAGGTTTTGAGCGTATTTCATGTACCTCACTCTTCTTTGTTACTGCTTTGAAGCTAATTTGATTTAGAGCTGTAAAGAATGGCTTGACTTTTTAGGATACAGCTGTCTTTCTTTCTGTAATTGCACACAAGAGAAAGTAGGATACTTGTAAGGATGCCTGGAGGATAAGCCTGGAGTCACTCTTCTTTCTGGGAGGCAGAGATGAAAGAGGCTGGAAGGCTGTACCTTTTCCCTGATTTTAACCTGACAGGCTCCAGAGCAGGCAGAGATGTTTGGAAGATGCTGCAGTGAAGGCTTTGAGCCGAACCTGGGATCTGAGACACCCTGGTCACTGGAAAGGATGTATCCATTAGAAAAGGAGTGTGTGGGTTTTTTCCCCTCATCTTTCAGCATTACGCTGAAAGCACATCTGTACACAACAGCTGGATCGCCGAACTCCACCTGTTGGCAGAGTGTGGGACATTGCAGGCTGTAAGCGAACTTTGCCTTCAGTGTAAGTTTTAATGCCTTGCTAACAAGCTGGAATTAAAGTGGACAAGACGATGAGTGTTTTTGCATAAGTCCTAGACCAGCACTGCTATGAAAATGCCAGCAGCATAAGCAGCTTTTCCCCACCCATATTTCCAAGATGCGTGAAGCTGCTGGTTTTAAGTCTTTGAAACAAATCACTGTGCAAGTGCCTGCATATTTCAGATCTGTATTTCTGGACCATGAGGGAAATGACTTTCAAAGCATCTGCCTCAGATGAGATCTACCTCCTGGTAGGATTTATAAAGCACCTATTGCAGCAGTGCCTATGTATTGTTTCTGAATGTCTCTCAGTTGTTGAATGTGAAATTGTCTTTACAGTGAGTGGTTCTGTGACTGTATAAATTCCAGTAGTTAAGTACGAGTCCCAGAGGTTTGAGGCAAAATGCAGCCAGGTTGTGTACACTTGAGGGCACTTAATTCTGCCTGGAGAGAGGGGCTGTGGAAGCTTAGGGGCTTTGAGCTCTGAGTCAGGGGTCCGTTGTGCCAGGTGCTGTACAAATACATATTGCAGGGTCCCTTCCCCACGCTGCTTGTGATATAAAGAAACCTGACAGCAGCGAGTGAGTATATGTGAAATAGCAGGGTGAAGGGCAGGAGGAGTTGAGCAACGTTGGTTCTGCCACGGCAGAACCTTTTCTCACATTTCTATAAAAATAGTGCTTTATGTCTTTATCATCCAGGTGCAATTGCTGTAAGGATTTAGGCATCAGGCTGAAGAGGTTTATAACAAAGCACCAAGTCGTTAGCTTCCATTCAATAATTTGAAGAGGGTGTTCTGTGTCTTAGTGTGTAGAAGGCACAATTTCACAGAAGGAAGGATGGTGAAGTTACTTGGGGGCTGATCTGCAGAGCTCTTTTGGTTCATTTCTTTGTTCAGTCTTTGGCTTTTCTGCTGTCCCCTGTCCATTTCCAGGCTGGTCCTGGGTGTGCACCATCAGTGTGTTCTGTGAGTCTTAAAATCCTTCCATGCAGTCAGCCATGTATCTCTTCTGGAATGGGGTTTTGCATTTTCAGGAGTCCTGTTTTCCTCAAGAGACAGAAACAGGCACAGGATTGTCCATCACAAGGCACAAGTGCCTTGTGCTGTGAGCTGAGATTAGAGTGCAGAAGAAAACTGAAGAGATCTTGGCTTTCAGGCTCCTCTGCCTGCAGTGATTTCCAGCAAAAAATATCCTGGCAGCTCAGATCTGAAAGGGTGACCTAGGCACAGGGCTCCTTTGTCCAGACTCTTTAACAACCTGATTTTACTGGCTAATCCAATTGTGCTTTGACTTGGGACATGGAGTTTTTCTTTGTTGTTGCTCCTGGTTCCTAAGCACAGGATCTGGAAGTTGCATTTGTCTATCTGTCTGCTAGTTGTACTCCTGCCCAGATATCCAAGCTGCTGACTTGGAAACACTTCAAAGTTTTCCATTCTTCAGAGTGGCTGTCTCGACTGCTACTACAGGGAGTTTTTAATGTTTTCTGATTATGGAGCAGCATTTATTATTATGCTTTATAAGATATTGCAACTTTATTTATACTTTTTTTTGTTAATATATAAATGTGTCTCCTTTGGGATACACTGGACTTGACAAAACAGCTAAGATTTTGCTAATGTATTACCACAGAAAATCGGAGGAAAGCATCTGGACAGATTTGGCAAGATTTTTAATGATTTAATCTCTTTCCCCTTCCCTCATCTCCCCTCCATTTCTTCTTGAGACAAATGCAGAGATTTGCTCTGGGCATGCTATCAAATTCTCTGGTCTGGCATATGGCTCATCCAGTCGTCTTTCTTGTGCTCTCAAACTTTTCCTCCTGTTCTCATCTTCGTCCCGCCCTGTCCTTGCTCTCGTGCACAATTTATGAACTCCTATCTCTGTTTTCGTGTCCCAGGCTTACTTATCTCATTATATCTCCTGATGCCAGCAAAGATGCCATTGGTTTGCCATATGGTGCTAAGAGGTGCTGGTATTATCACAGACACCGTTTGCCTGGCTTGCTGTGGCCCTGCTGATGCTTCAGTGGTCTTGCTGCTGCTTTCAGTGAAAGCCTATTCTGCTTCTATTCCTCTTCTATGATTTATTGTTTCCCATAGGGTGTTTTGTATGTTCGAGTTGGTTCAACATCAAAGACAGGTAATATTTTGGGGATGGCTAACACCTGACTTAATGTGCAAATTACAATGCTGATTGAAAGTCCAAACTTAAAAACAAATGCGGGTAGTTGACTCTCTATACAATGTAGGTGTGAAGTCCTTGTCTAGGATAATTATGAATGCTAAGAGTTCGCACAACTTTAAAAGTTCTCAGGCAAATATATGGAAGCAAAATCAGCTAAGAGCTGAAACTCCTCCCAAAAGCACCCTTGCTAGTTTATGGGATGTCTGGACTGAAAGCTGCTGGAGTTGGAGTGTGTTCTGCAAGCCCTAGCACTGTTTCTGTTGTGGCCTTGCATGCTTTCCTTGGCACTGTCTGCCACAGGACACTGGACTCTTTGGACTTCCATCTTAAGCTGGTGCAGCTGCTCTTTTCTGGGCTGGCTGATTAGCTCTGCACTTAGAATACATGTTTCTCATTTCATTCCCATTATATCTATGTTTAAAATGTAAGGCTATAGGGCTACGGTCATTCCCAGGTCGCTTTTCTCAGACCCTTTCCTCATTGGCAACTGGGTCTGGCAGTCCCATTGTAAGGAATCCAGGCTGCCTTTTCAAACTCATTAGGTTGTTTGTCCCATTGCTGCCAAGAGGATGTTTCATGCCTTCATTTTCCAGTGCTTAAAACCCATCCTTTCAATTTCAGCTAAATTTATTCATGGCCATTTTATATCCATTTGTCCTAGTGCCAAATTTTTTCCTCAGCCTAAGTATCTCTCTGCCTTCCTCAGTGTTTACTTCTCTGCCACCCAGTGTGTCTGTGGGGAACAATCCAGTTGTCTCTTGGCTATCATTTTGTTAAGGTGACTAAACTGTGATCTTTAAGACTCCAAATGAATTATGTCTCTGTTACCGTAATGATTTCCTTGGCACATTTCTGCATGGTTCCTTCTGAGTTCTGCACATAGCTGTTCAGGTGAAGCCTTCTATGAGAACATTCATGCTTTCCCTTCTCCACTGGAAGTGGCTTTTCTGAGACCTGATCTGTCCCTTTCATTGTTGTCACCCTGCTGGTCATGCTTGTTCTCATCCCTTAATGGGCTCATATATCCAGGGTGTCCTTCTACTCATTTCCAAATTATGAGTCCCTGCTCATAACAGTAATCCTTATTAAACCCTAAATACTTAACCTTGCACTTTGACTATTATGTTTCATCACATTTCTATTCCTTCAGAACTCAAGAACATCTTGTTACTCCTGAAAGATATTCTGAACTCTCTGCTATTGGCAGCAGCTCCTGACTTCACATGGTCAGCAGATTTTGTTAGTATACTCCGACTTTTTGTGCCAAGGTCATTAATGAAAAGATGAAATAAGATCAGTCTGAAAAGATCCTTGAGGACTTCCACGCATAACTTCTCTCTAGACTAATAATTTCTCTTCCAGCACAACTCCTGTCATTGAGTCTTTAACCAATTCCTTTCCTGCATTGTAATTCTTACACTAATCCGCATGTTCTCCAGCTTGGCTAATGATTTTCAGTGTGGCACTGTATCAAATGCTTTATTGAAGCACAGATATATTATATCTACCACACTTCCCTGTGTAGAAAAAAATCAGTTATCTTATCAAAGAAAGATACCAAGTTAGGCTGGCTTGATCTACTCTTGTTAAGTCTTTTTTATCCCTTAAACTTATTTTGCCTGTTTTGCAGTTTATCCTGATGTCTTTTGTGTTTTGTTTTGTTTTTTGTTTTTTTTTTTTTTTTTTTTTTTTTTTTTTTTTTTTTTTTTTTTGTTTTTTCTCAAAATCTGTTCCAAAGCAATGCCTGTCACTGGGGTCAGTGTACTGGGCCTGCACCTAGGCCCTATGTAGACAGTAGGAACTGGAGATTAGACTATCTGAGAACATGCTCCGGGAGTTCTGGGATCCTTTGAGGATGAATGAAGTTGTCTGCATACAATGTGGTTCACAGACCCCCCCCAAGAGTATTGGAAGATCCCCATTTGCTGATTTATTGGCTGATGGGAGGTTTGCTGACAGTGTTGACTTTATGACAGTGGTGTAGCTCTGCCGAAACTCTTAGCAATGCTCATAAGTACCTACAAAATAGATGCCTAGAGGAAATTCTGGGAACTCTTCTGCTTGGAGCCAGAGATACTCTGGTCATTCCTTCATTGCTCTGTTGCTCTGGCATGTGATTGAGACATCACATTAGGCCTGTAAAATATAGGTATGTAGAGCAGTCTCTTTTTATAAGACACGTACTGGAGTGTGAGTTCTGGGAGATGCTCTTGGTGGAATTTTAACTTGCTTAGGGTTGTTTACTTTGTCCCAGACTTTAAACTTGGGGAGAGATTGAGTGATCAGTGGCTGTAGAGTGTTCCTTTTCTGAGCAGGCTGAATAGCTGAGGGATGACATTACCTCTCCACAATCTGAATGATTGCTGTTTAGTTGGAGCTGAAGAAGTAATGAAAACATGACTGTGCTTCCACTGGTGAGATTTTTAGCTACTAATTTCCTGTTCTGTCTGTATTTGGGTGTGTCTTCTTTGCAGTTTGTAAAGCTGTTGTTGAACTCTGACAGATTCATTATGAAAGAATGACTTTAGATAGAGATGTTGACCCAGCATCAGCAAGAACCAGCTCTTGAATCTTAGTCTCAGCTGCTGTTAGGACATGCAATGAACAGCAGCTTGGTGACAAAAAATATTTATTTGCTGCAGGATGATAATTGGGTCAGTATGGAATTTAATACAATTTTATTTGGGGATTGGTTTGTAAAGAGATTACATTTTAAGGACTCCTCGCACATGGAGGTTTTTGTAGCTGTATTTATTTAATCAGCTTGGAGCACTTGAAACTTCACAGCAGTAAGCCACGTTACAACAGGGATCTTGCTCCAGCAGAACATGGCTGGAAGAGAAAGTCTTCTGTGAGATAAGTGGGATGGAGGTTTTACCACAGGAGGAAGGAACTTGCCTCCAGAAGTTGGGGAGCAATGATGTCTCGGTTCAGCTTCTCAAGCTGCAAACGTTAGTGACCAGCTCCCAGTCAAACCAGTGCTGTGCTGGCTCAGGCAGGTTCTCTTGCTTACCTGCACAATGAAATGACACAGAACATCCTCAGGAATGTCTGTCACTGCCCTTACACACTGCAAGCAGTCTTACTGCAGAGCTTCATCCCCTTTCCTACCAGTCCTCCTCTGAGTGGGGCCCTCTACACACCCCTGCAATGCAAGACGTGGTTTCAATTAAAAGAAATTAAATTTTGTTTTCGGTTAAAGCTGGGAGGGAGGATGGGGGTGAAGCTTGTTTTGGGAAAATGGAAAAAGGAATGGGATTTTGCTGGAAATATTGTCATTGATGTCCCAGCTTGATATGGAATTATCATCTGCTGATGCAGCTAGAAGCACTTGTGTCTGGAGTGGGCACGTGCTGAGTCTCTGGCGCAAAGAAAAAGCTCTGGGGCAGCAGTTTAAAGACTTGCTAGATCACTTTGTGGGTGTTGCTTTAAATTTTAATGGTCACTACAAATCAGTGTAACAGTAAAGCTAGAGGGCTAATGGTCTTTTAGAATAACTGAGTCAGCTGCAGAGGCTGGATCCTCTGTTAGTGTAAAACACTGCAGTTCTGTCAAAGTCCATCATAAACTGTCAGTTTAGACCATCTGGGAAGCCTGGCCCAGAAGACTGTGAAGATGAAGGTTACAAAAATTATTGAAGAAATTGACATTATTTCTCCATCTCTCTTCTTTCCCCAGGGCAGCCATTGGGGCTCTGGCAGCTCTGCTGAAATCAAGTAAGCTTTTTTCTTCATATTCTTTCTGACTTTCCTTTTTGTGCTGTGCTGCTGGACAGAATGATCCTGTTGAACCTCATTCTCCCCTGGTATTCCCTCATCCCTCGGTCCCAAAGAGCAATGCATAGGAAAGAGGCAGTAGTGCAGGGGTTTCCTGTATCAGTTCTGATTCTTGGAGCTCCCACAGCCCCGTGGGAGATGGTGCCCTGAGTGCCCAGAGAGCCAGGCTGGACACTTATTTTGAATATTTCCAGAGCTCTGGTTGTGCTGGGGCTTGGTACAATGGGAGAAATGGGGAATTTCTCCAGTCAGTGACAAATGCTTATTGCCCTTCCCAGTTTGTTGTAGCTTCCATGGAAAGGGAGAAAAGGACACAAATAACAGCAATGTTGTTTGGTTGTGAATGGTAAAGTGATTTTAGGAAAAGATATCTATTTTCAGCCGGGTTTTTTTGTTTGTTTTTTGTTTTTTTTTTGTTTGGTGGTTTGTTTTTCTTCTTGTGTGCTTGGTTTTTTTGTGTGTGTTTTTTGTTTTTTTGTTTTGTTTTTTTTATAGGCTCTGGAGCTGCAATTTAGGAAATGGTGTTGATACTGTAAAATCAAATAGAGCACCATGTACCAGAAGTCAGGCTGAACTGTGTTTTTTGGATGATTTCTGCAATTCTAAGTGTCCAAGAATGTATTCTAGTTTTCTCCTTGTCCTGTGGTTCAGGGCATGAGAAGCTCCAGGCTTTTGGAGCAGACTGCTCTGGTAGCTGCATACAAATGAGCAGATTGTGTCTTTTGGGAAGTGTGGGTCAGGAGATGTGAGAAACAGCTTTGGTTCCTTGAGATAAATTCACCATGCTTGGAAAGGCGGAGAATTCTTTTTCAAGATTGCACCAGGACATCTTTCTTTGTCACAGTTAACATATTTGTGGTCCTGGCCTCGGTGCATTTGAGTGGTGCAGGGGTCCTTGGAAAGCTAACAGTCAAATCTGGTGGATGCTATAGCACTTGAAAATTGCTTGTGAAACCAGGGGATAAAGCTGTACACAGCAAAGCACCCAGAAGCACCTGAGCATGTTTTAATTGGGATACAAACTAAATGGAAGGCAGGAATCCTGGAAAATGCTACAGTAGTGAAGTGGTGGACTGATTTTTGTGAGGTTTTTTTGAGAATTCCGGTAACGTGCTTGCTGGGAAATGGTGGGGAGATGGTATTTTGATGGTGCTGAAGGCTGTTGCACAGGATAAGAACACGGCCATTCTGGGGGTATCCCTGTAGGTCTGTCCTTGAGTGCTTCAGCCTGAAGTGATCCAGGGGGTTACGGTAATGCACGGGGCTGTGCTGGTGGTTGTGTCCCTCTTGCTTTCAGCAGAGCTGCACTGGAAGGCAGTTTTAAAGGGAGCAGGCAGATGGCAGTGTGTCTCCCTGATGGATTCAGAAACATCCATCTTCATCTCAGGCTTCCACAAGCTCCACTTGAGATTTTGTCCACCTGCAGAGCCATGGGCTGGCTAGAAACTGTTTGGCTTCTGTCTCCTTCCTAACAGAAGCTGATGCTAAATGCTCAGTTATCAGGTGCATAACTGCAAGAAGCAAGATATGCCTGGAAAAAAAACATCAGTGTAAAAAAAAAAATTATCAATCCAGATGGACCCGGGAAATTGTTGCTGTTGTGTTTCAGAGGGGAACGTATAAGATGGTCTAAAGAAATAAGTGATGGGACAAAACCAACTTGTGCTTCATCCACAACAGGGAAGAAATGCTTGGAAACCCAGTGAGAGATGAGTGGCCTTGGTTGTCCTGTGTCCCTGTATCCAGTGATTGCCTCATGGTGATAATCAAAGAGATGGTGAATAATGGAGGAGTAGAAGTTTAAGATCCTTCTAATGGCAGTGCTGCACCTTTCTGTCAGTGAAAGCTCAGATGACTGATATGGAGAAGACATTTCTTGTCTGATCATCAGCCAGTCTCTCACTCCTGACTTCTCTTTGCCAGCATCCTAGACTGTTTTACCAATCCTTGCATGCTGCTCTCCCAGTTGCTGTTCCCCACCTGCCATGCCCACAAGCATGCAGCAAACAGCTCACAGCAAGTTCTTCCTTCCTTGCCTTGCTGCTTTTTCAATATCTGTGTCTCTCCTCCATGTTAACTCTGACTTTATAATAAGGCTGAACATTTTGATTGGTAAATAGCTATAGTGGTGCTGAATTGGCATGAGAGCATCAGGAGTTTTTTTGTTCTTCTCTTTTATATTACAGTCAAACTTTCCAGCGTTACTCATGTCCATTCTTCCTTCTTCAGTTTCTGGGTGCTCATTACAGCCCAGGGTGGGGAGTAGGATGCAGATCCTGATAGTTATAGATAAACTAATGTGGTATGAGGCACTGCAACTTTCCCAAAGTCTCTTTTGTCTGTCCAAGGGGGGACATGCTACTTTTTCCAGCTTCCTTTGGCTTTGCTCTATTTCTTTTCTGTACATTTGTCTTCATGTCTTGATTCAGCTCTGTGTTAAGGCCTGAGGAACTCATTGCTAAGCACTCCTGTGTCTTCAAGACCCCCAGGTGTGGAGGAGCTGGAGGCTGTGGGATGTCTTCAAGACCCCCAGGTGTGGGATGCCCTCCAGGGCACTCTTAGCCATGGGGTTTATTGCTTTTAGTGAACCCAAACCCCAGAATAAACCAGGCAAACCATTCCCAGTTTGGGGCGAGTGGAATAAACCTGGGCACCGGCTATCCGAGCACAGACAAAGCCGTGCCTGGGGTGTTGAGGCTGGAGGGGATGTGAGGGAGCCACACGGTGGCGATGTGATTATAGGGATCCCCACCGCGCCTAATCCAGTGTGTATTTTGGGTGAGTAATTTGTTTATCAGCAGGTTATTTTAATCTAATTTTGGTCGTGTTTGTTATTTCCTACTATCTGCACTTCCCAGAATTACCAGCTTGCATGTCTTTAAGGAAATTAGCTAGAGCTGGTCTCAGAGGCATTGGCTGAGCAGATATTGAGGGAAAAGGCTGGGGAAATGGGCAGGGCCCTTGGTGCGATGCTTGCCAGGTAAAATTGTAATAAGCAATTTAAAAAGACAGGTTGTGGTGACCTCCTGATCGTGCTTATTTCATCAAGACAATTGTGTGTGCTACCAGCAGTTATTGCTGATGGCCTTTCCCCTCTCTCTTTCTATATCTTCCTCCTTTTGCTGTCTTTATCTTCTTGCCTCCCTCCACAGCCTTTCATCTCTCATTTCCTACTCTTTCCTCCACATCTTCCATCAACTAACCTTTATTTAACCTTTCACCCACTTTTTAAAAAATGAAACCATAAGAATTATATTTTGTGGCTGCTGGGATAAAATAATTATTGTCATTCTTTTCCTTTTATGTTGGCATCAAGGAGAGGCAAGTAACTCTGAGGAACAGAAAGTGATGTTCTAGCACAGAAGCAGATTAGGGCATGTGAAAGGCCTGCTCTCTATGTCTGAATTCATAATGCTTGACAACAGATCTAGTGAGGCAGGTCTTTGATTTCGTCAAAATACCCCATTGTTAAACCATCCCAGTTCCTGTAGTCATCAGCACAATGTCTGGGATTTGCCTCATACTGCACTAGGTACCCATCTCTCATCATCAGTTTAAATCTTTATTATCCGTCTCTGGATTCAAACTCCAATGTCAGCCTGGCTCCAAATCCATGATCACATCTTGTCGGGTATTGTGATCAGAGCTGAATTTTGCAGTTCCTTTCAAGATAATCTGAACCAAGCATTGTGTCTGTCTTTTCTTCCTGAATTTCAGAACTCAAACAGTCTTGAGTCTATACTTTTATCTCTTTGAGGTGAACCACTTTGTGGGAAAGAAAATAATTTTTCTATGTTCTTTATATTCCCTTCTCCAAGACTCTTAATTCACACACATATCCCAAACTGTAAGTAACCCAGTGCTCCAGAGAAAAAGGTTGGCTTCATCTCCTGAGGCATGACAACTTCCTAATGTTTTGCCTCTCAGGGTGGGTGTAATGAAAACTAAGTGTTGAGAGCTGCATTAGTCTCCGTGTACATCCTTAATTATGATTGTTTACCTCTTTGACTTGGAATGGGCAGTGTTTGTGCCTCCAGTGATGATCTGGCTTCAGAAAATTCAGTGCTTGAATTTGAGGAAGTCTTTCAAATTCTAGTGTCCTTATTAAAACTCTTTCAAACCACTTCAGTCAGAAAAATCACACTGTAGATTTTGTGCAACTGTATTTTTGTTTTTAATTTTGTTTCTGGTTTTCTGATGAGCTGCAACAAGCAGAGCCTGTGAAACTGAAGAGCAAAGGAGAAAAGGGAAACTGTTTGGGGCAAAACTACAAAGCAGTCTTCTGGCTTCCAGCACAAGTTGAGATAATACCAGTGTCTTGAAGTAGTGCCCACTGCATCTGAAGTGATCCCAGCACTTCATGTGTGACTCAGTTTCTTCATAGGGACAATTAATTTTGTTTCTATAGAGAGCCCTTGTGCTTTTCTCTGCAAAAATGGCCTCAATGACCGAATAAAACAGCAGTGTTCTCTTTGCTGCCGGAGATATCTTGCATTTTTCATTCCCAAGAGGCAATCACTAGAGCAGAGTGGGGAAGTTGGAGTTTTTCTTATACCTTTCACTGCTTTAGGGGCCATAGGGTTAATTTAGCAGAGTATTCTTTTCTCCAAGCTGTAGCAATGTATGTTCTTGGCATAATGAATCACTTGAGTGGCATCAACAAAGAGATTTAAGCAGATAGACAGAAAGATAAATATCTCTTTGTTCTGCCTGGTAAGCGGTGCGTTGCTCGTCATATTTCAGGTTGACTGTAATTCAGTTTTGTGATTAAATACACTGCATGTTTTCCAAGGTACCTGTGTTCTTGGCAAACACTTGAGAGGGGACTGGATTGCAAAGAGGGCTTCAGAAATGTCCGCAGTAACACTGGTGGTCATGAGACTTTTATCTACTAGACTGAAAACCTGACTTTAGAGTCTGTCCTTATCCCCCAACACAGAATGAGAATTCCATCAAAACCGGGGATTTCTTTTTAGTGTGATCCCCTGGCTAATTTAGATGCGACTTTAACCATTTGAGGCTTCTTCTTGTTGGCTGGAGATTCATGTCAGATGTTTCTGGTGAGCTGCACAGGTGATTCAGGTCACATATCCTGAGCTGCAGAGCTCAAACTTTCACTGATGAGCAGCACTGCTCTGGAAGCCACAAATGGAGGGGCACTTCTAGAAATGTGGGAAACTAAGAAGGCACTGAGTGTTTTCCTCTCACCCCGGTCTCATCAGGCAGAAGTGACACTCTTGCAAAGAAAACAGATTTCCAGGGACAGGTTTGGGGGTTGTGGTGAAGACAGTGCTCCCCTGTCAGAGATGCCAGAATAAGATTAGGAAGACTGACTGTCACAGGAGAAGAGTCAGAGATTGCTCAGACCAATCTGATCTAGTGGTGAGTTTAGTTTAAATCAATAAACTTGGGTATGTAAAATATTTAATAAGTGCAGATGGATTGGAGGGCAATACTCTCCTATTTACTCCACTTAAGGTTACAGTGGGATACAAAGATGACCACGTAAGCTTGCTTTGTCTTGAATGTCACACACATGAAAAAATGTCACTTACCAACCCATCCATGTCTGGTGTCAGGCAAGGCATCCCTCAGCCTTGAGGAGTAACCTTGAGAGCTGTCAGTGCCACACATCCAGCTGCTACAGAGGGAGAGCTCATCTGATGGCTGCAGATATTTATAGCTTAAAGGGGTTAATGTATAGTCAGATATTTTCTGTTAATGCAGTTTTGGCCACTTATCAGCCTAGTCTTTAGCCAAAACAGGTTTTTTTGTGTTTGGTGCTGAGTTCCCACTGATGGCCTCACAAGATAGGAATACCTTCAGTTCACTCAAAATAGGAAGCACCATCCCATGGCACCTCTGAAAGCTGCACAGTAGGAAAGCTTCCATTTCCACTGGCCACTGACCATACCCAGGCAGAAGGAAAGGGCCTAGCTGAAGGATGTCAGGAAGAGGGTCAAAAGACACAGGACATTTTGCCACTTACCACGCAGATCGTACATCCTCGCTCCAGGAGGGGTGGTTCTTGCTGCCTGCAAATCTGTGCAGTGCTGCTTGTACCTGTATGATTCATTTCCACCATCTGTATTTGTGCCAAAATATAGATAGATACCCATGCTGGTGCATCCCTAGATGGGAAGACCAACAGACACAGACAGGTGGGGAGGCCTCCTTTTTCCATTCTGCCTTCTGGAGATCTTGGCATGCTTCCTCCTTCATTTATTCACTACTCTATTGACTATAGAACTGAAAAAAATGGAAGAAAAAATTAAGAAACACACTGACAGCACAGGAGAGCAGAAGAGAATCAATGAAATCAGACAGGAGAAACAAAATGAATGTGTTTTTTGCCCCTTCAGCAATTAATTCTCATTGCTTCTGATCAGAGGGCTCACGAAACTGTAGTCCTGCCTCTCCATCTCTTTTTCACAGAATAGACTTTCTCAGCTTCATTTTGAGAAGCGACTGTTTTGATCCTAAAGGTGTAAGTACTACTGAAAACACGGGCGGAAACAGCAAAATTATTCTGCTCACCTTCCTCCATGTTTTTCAACAAATATTAAAACTAAAGCATAGGACAGCTGTGTGTTCTGGTCCCTACGGAGCTGAGACTCAAATGTGGAAATCTGTCTTAAAAGATGTGAGGAAAAAAAAAATCACAAACCTACTTTGAGAGAATTTTTCTTTTTGTTTAGTTTTTAATAAATTCCCCAAGAAGCTCTACACACAGTGCTTCCCAGTTTTTCCCTCTTCCTATTGACATTGACACAGAAAGCTTAGACTTCAAGCTCTGAGTGCTAGAGGCTATAAAACCCTAGATCTAGTCCAATTTCATCTGTCCCTGAACAGCTCAAGGAACCTCTGAGTCTGATCTAAATTGTCCCTACCTTACACTCCCTGACTCTTTTCTTCTTCTTGTCATGTTTTATATACTTATTGACTTTTACAGAGCTTCCTGAGTAATTCTTCAAGGAAGATTGACTGATTTAAGGGGTTAGTCATCCTGCAGGTTAGTAAACATGACAGCTGGTTGAGGATTAACAGGAAATCATGAATAAAATCATTGGGATTGATAAGGGATTCTCAAGCAATTAAAGTTTTCTTGCAGAGAGTCAAATAGAAAACAGAAATACAGAGTGAAGGTCAAAGGAGGAGGGTGACCTTCAACATGCTGACAACCACTGAGCCTCAGAATGCAGAGTTGGTGTAGGTGGTCACCAGCAAGGGGAGGCAGTGCTAGAGAGCTGGACAAGGTGTGGGAGCCTGGGCAGAGCTGTGCAGGACTGGAACAGCTGTGGCACCAGCAGGTCAGAGCAGGGGCATGAAAGCAGAGTGATGTGAAGATGCAGAGTAGGGTTAAAATGAGTTGGCAAGCTGGGCTGGGGGTGCTGGTTGGTGCCAAAGGTAGAGAAAATTGCAGGACAAGCCTGGGTAGCAGAAAACCCTCCAATCCCTCCTCCAGTGAGAGCTTTGCTAATCTACTGCAGAGAGCAGGCTGAGATGACTTCAGGTGACTTCTTTCCCCTTTCCAATGTCTCCATCTACTTCATCACCAGGACTGAGGTTTGTTGCCCGTGCTGCTTCCTGCTTATTCCTTCCTTGCCTTCTCTTGTTACTGGTTTTCCTCAGGCAGCATCTTTGTTCTCTCACTTAACCTCTAGCTGCTTCTCCTGTCCCGTGAATCCCCACTGATGACTTTAAAGTTTCAGGTGTGAGAGGCTCTGGCACTTTGTTTAATGAACTGGAAATGGACTGGAGCCCACCAGCTCTGGAGCAGCTGTAGCAAGAGCCATCTGCTGTGAGCTGTAAACGCTGATTGGTATTCAGAGAGCTCAGCTCCTGCCTTACATATGCTACCTGGCCCCCCAGTTGATTACTGAGCTCCTGACAGCTTTTAATGTGTGTCACAGCAAGGAATGTCAGGATCAGTCAGGAAAATTTGGGCAGCGTTGGTTTGAAGGGAGGGAGCCTGGAGTCTGGTATGGCTTCATGTTTGTCCTGAGGGGCAGGGCAAGGAATGCAGTAGGTGAAGGGATGTGTTTTAGAATATTCAGCAGAATTCGTGTTACATCACAAGCTTTATCATATTCTCCTTTCAGTCTGATATCCTGGAGCTACGTGATTAAGGGAAGATTGTAGATCTCCTTTTATATTCTTATAAAGTCAATTTTTAATTTTTTTTAAAAATTTTCTTGTCCATGCAGTAAAGCCTTTAAACATTATCTGAATGTGACCTTTAAAATCTTGGACCCAGAAAGCAACAGAAAAGAAGTCCAAGCTGCTATTGCTCATGTTGGTGTTTTGTTAATTTTTAAATACTGTGGGTTTCTGGAATCACTTGATTCATGACTTTCATTATACAGGTGTTTGTGGGAATACATTTAGAAGTTAAACATAATTTCTCTGGCTGTGACAGGCCTGTACAGCCACAAGGTTTCTGAATTTGTTGATCTCAGCAAGGTGTTCTCTCAGGACTGAACTGCACCACTATGTGAAGATTTTATGCTATTCACTGCTCTTACTGTTCTTCAGCTTTTCTTACTCCTCAGGAGCTTCGGTAGTTTCAGGAAATCTTGTGCTGCTGCTGCTGGAATTAGGTTTATTAGCACTTGGAAGGAGATACAGGTTTGGTTCACCTGGAGAGTTCCTGTTCCCGGACAGGGCACTGTTGCTTTTTTTCATGTATTATTCCAAGAATGTAAGTCATGTTTAGCAAATAACATTTTAAATAATAAAAAGTAATTTTTTTTTTAAACTGAGACCGTTAAGCCAGAACAAGCAGATATTAAAGTCTGAGTTCAAGCACTGAGTAGCCACAATTATCCAACAGGAAGGAGTTTAATTCAGGCTTTTCTCTCCTTTTCAGAGTCAAACAGCCGCCGGGCAGTGAACAGAGGCTACTTGGGTGAATTGCTGAGACTCTACCAAGACTGGCACCGCAATGACGTCTCCAACAACTACATTTACATTCGTAGGAGTCTCCTGCTCTGCCTAAAGTACATCACCAACATCCAGCTGGGCAGGGAGACTTTCCTTGGTTCCCGGGGAATGGAGATTCTCTTCACAAGTGTGCAGGTAAATGGTGTTTTTTGTGTTTAAATGAGGTGATTTGGTGGCTAGGGCTGGGTTCTACATCCCACTACAGGAAATTCCATCCTTATATAAATTCAGGATAGGACAGATAGATGAAAAAACTGATAACATTAAGAACTATTGACTTTTACACGGTTAGTACTTTAGAAAAGCTGAAATATTTCAGTTTAAAACAAATCTTCATTCCTATGAGACACATGGGAATTCTAGTTCATGCTTTTAGTGCTTCTTTTCTCTTTCCCTGTGCATCCTGCTGTCTGCTTGGACTTCTCCTAAAGATTAATGCAATATCTCTATAGGGGAATTGCTTAGGTCTTTTGTGAGATTTTCCTTTACAATATCCAGATTATTCCACTCAATCAGTCTTTTAAACAAAATGCTCATTTAGCCAAGCCATTCTTAATGAGAAACATCCATCAACAGTTTTTCAGGAGGTTAAATTTTAATCTTGTGAAACATTAATGTGAGTTCAAGAAAGGTGCCCTGATGGTGTGGGTAGGATGCCTGTAAGGTATAGAAAAGGCAGGTAAAGAGCAGAGTTGCCTCAGTCTCTCAGCAAAATGTTTCTTTAGCTTGCTTTGGACTTAGGGAAAATCCTTCTGTTGTAGACCTGTGATTCCATAGGAGTGTTTCCATTGGCATTCTTACTGGCTGTGCACTACCTCACTTTAGAACAATCAGAAAGAAAAGCCCATCTCCTTCTCCCTTAAAAGATCCATTATGATTCAGTGTGTTTATTTCTTCCCCTCTCCCATCACTGTCATGAAGGATTCTATGACTCATTTATTACCGGCAGCGTATGGGAGACTTCTGGAATATTTTCACTTTCCTCATGAGGAATTGACCATTTCTTTGGGTAGGATGAGGTGGCCGGAGCCAGCAGACCTCCCAAGTGTTGTGGTGAATGAACCAACCAGGGGGGCACAGAGCCCAGAAACAGAGGTTTGATGGGCTGGTACCAAAGAGTAAAACCCCATTCTGTGAAGATGGCTTCTGCCTTTGAGTTCCTAGGATTCCTGAGGGGTGGTTCTGTCTACAGTTGACAGACACCCCTTGTGTCCCCTAAGGGAAGGTGTCCTGGCCTGTCCCGCCTTTCTCCTCTTCCTATGGGTCCCTGTGGTGTCACCCCGCCCCCTCCCCTGTATCCCTTTAAAAAGCCCCTCAGAGTCTTGTCTCCTCCTCTTCATATCCGGTCCCCTTTAAGGGTGCTTTTACAATAAACCCTTGGAACATCGGTCAAAGGGCCACCAGTGCTCATTTATTTCTGGCCACACCTGGGCTATCCACAAGCCCCAGGCACGCTGGGCTTCGTGCCTTCCACCGCACGGGCTGGAAGGCTGGCAAGCGAGGCACCGAGGTGCCACGGGGTGTTCTACCTTTGTGTGAGACACACCTGGACCAAGCTGCTGCCCCCCTAGCCCGGCCAGCGTGCCGGCGTATTAATATACCCAAGGGATTATGGCCTCTGTTCATGAGAAGACCCTGGTCTGAAGAAACGTGACTAAGGTGGATGGAAACAGCTGCTTGAGGGCGGATGTCGGCTCCTTCCCTCTCCAGAGCCTTCCACGGAAGTTTTCTGAGCTAACACCTCCTGATAGCTCAGCCTGGGAGCAACTCCATGGGAAGTGCAAATGTGGGGTCACCTTGGGTGAGCAAACAGGAAATGACATACTAAAGCTCCAGTAAACACTGACAATGCTAATCCTTCCAAAGGTCAGAAGTGGAGCAGAAATGACAGCTCCAGGGGCCTCCAGTTTGCTTTTTTTTTCCTCAGTGTGTGCTATTAGGGAGACCTTGGACAAGAAATCACCAAGGTTAATGAATTCAAAGGTCAATATTCTCTCACTGCTTCTTTGGGATATTGTCAGTCTTGCAGTGTCTCTCCAAGACATGAAGTGTTGGCAGGAGTCTGGCAGCCCTTGGAGGTCTCACTTGTGCTCTTACCTATTCTGACCTGAAGTAGAGGATGCCGCTGCCATGAAAATCTTGATAATTTTCATGTTAGAATGATGGGAACTCCTGTCTCCTGAGATGGACAACAGGCTGTAGCAAGAGAGGAAGAGATGAAGACAGGACAAGACAAACCACTCTTGATTGGGAAAGCAATGACTCTTTGGGTGTGGGCAGTATTTTGGTGCCTTTGGGGAATTTGCTGCCTATGGTGATTAACCTGGACCAAACTCTGAGCAGTTAATGAGATTTTTAAGGTGTTAAAATCTGGCTAGAAAAGTTCTGCTGAAACTTTTTAATTTTTTTTTCTTCATACAGATATATTTATTATAATGAAAACTGTTTTGCCAAGATGGGTTTGTTTTAAACTCCAGTGGAAGTCCTATGTACAAGGCTGGTTTTCAGCTGAAGCCTCTCTGGCTGCCTATTGCCTGGGCTGATGGACAGATGAAACACCTGAGCTTTTAATAGCCCTTAAGCTTATGCCTTTACAGGAGGAGCCAATAGTTCAAAAACTGTCACCTCACATAGATTAGAAGTGACTGCTGCTCTATTTGAGGAGAGTTTAGAGATATTTTAGGGGAATTCAGAGATATTTTGAATTCCACTTCTACCTGGAATAAAAAATAATTTTAGATAATGGAATCATTCATGGAAAGGAAGTACCTTCTGTTCTCATTCCTTTTTCCTCACTGCACTTAGATTTTCCTGACAGTTAAATGGTATATTCACATTAGCACTAGCTGGTTTTGTGTGCAGTGACAGAGCTGCCTACTCTGAGAGAAGAAAACAGGTTTGTATGTGCTTTAGGAGAGACTGCTGCATGGAATGTTATCTTGCTATTTTATCACTTTTCCATCTGGTTTCTTAAGCTTGCCTTGTTTCTCTTCAACCTTCCCATACTACTCTAGGATATTATCCTGTATTCCACTCCCTGGTTGCCAGTAGGAGCATCCATCAGCATCACTATCTTTTGTCTTACTGTCATAGTGAAGCCTCCTTTTTTTCTATATATCACATGCCATAATATCTGTTCTATTCCAGATTCAGTGGAGAAAAGATTGAGTGTGGAGATTAAAAAGCAGATCTGAATCCAGGTTAGATTTACATAAGTCTTCTGAGCTAAGGATTTACTCTTCCCTCATTCACATTATCCCACCACAAAATAAATGGGATAGCTTACACCCATACAAAGCAGTTTCTTGTCTGCTTCCCTGGTGTCAGTAAAAAGGGCTTTTCCAATACACTGATGGAATAATTTTCAGTCATTTGTATACTGTGTTACCTTGGAATCTGAGAGTGCTTTATGAGCAGTAATGAAAACAGTCCCACAAATTCCCCCTAAGATATCTGAAAGCTTGTTTGCACTTGTGAGCTAATTTGCTGTACAGAAAAATATGACTTTCAAATAGCATCACTGAGTAGCTCCATGTGTGGAAGTTCATTGTCTGGATGAACATGCCTTGTTCTTGACTACTTAAATTCACTTGGCAATGAATTAAGACGGTTGTCCCAAGGCAGGCAATTAAACAGTCCTGTGTTCACTGTTTTAGTAAAAACAGATCAGTTTTAGTAAACTAAACTAGTAGACTGTTAAGAATATTAGCCTGTTCCCACAGGTAGTCAAACTTTCCTAATCTTTCCTTTAATAACAAGCAAACAAAGGCAACCATATGAAGGAGTGAATAAATTGAAACAGAAATAGAAACCAGTTCTCCTTGGTGTTTGCTCTACCCATAATAAAACTTTCCTTGGAGATGCTTTCATAATTTTCTTTTCTCTCCCCCTAGTTCCAAACAGCCAGAGAACTAGAAATACATATTAAAATTCTTGTACTGAGTCTTGTAAGCATGTCAGCTTTAGATGATTTTTCCTAGCCTCCCTACAGGAATCCTGGTTAATCCCATTGAATCTTATAATGCCGTTCAATCATACATGAGAAAACAGAGTAAAATCTTCTACAACTAAAAGAACCCCAATACAGCCATTTTCCTGTTCCTGATTATAATAAAGTACTTTATAATCACAGAAT
This sequence comes from Callaeas wilsoni, assembly GCA_013398955.1. Taxonomy (NCBI): domain Eukaryota; kingdom Metazoa; phylum Chordata; class Aves; order Passeriformes; family Callaeidae; genus Callaeas; species Callaeas wilsoni. Next base: position 698,842 of record VWPU01005622.1, on the reverse strand, counting down.
CGTTTCGACTGGAAAAGACCTTTAAGATTGAATCCAGTCATTAACCCATCACTGTCAAGCCCACCACTAAACAGTGTCACCTTTTCCTAGAAGGAGATGAGGTTAGTCAGGCAGGACCTGTGTTCCCATGGTCATTTTATGTTTTGTTACGTTCTTTTGGCCCTCTGCCTGGTTCTGCTGAATGTTTGGATCGTTTAGGTTTTTTTGTCCAGCCCAAATCCTGACTATGGGCTGTGAGACAATGGCACGAAGTATCTATTCTTCCCTCTTGGTTGTTCCTCTTGTTTTGCAGGGATGCAAAATTATGAAATGGTAGCAGAATGTATTGCAATATTTCTTTTGCCTTAGAGCACGTTCATGCTGTTTATTTAAGTTGCCTTCCTATTCTGATGAGCTCAGTCTTAGTTCCAAGCCACTGAAGAAAACATGCTGATAGGCAGAGTGAAAATTGTGAATTTGGGTGGGATACTGCACTTATGGCTCAGTCACTGTGGTGGAGGCTGTGCTTTGGATGTGCTGTATTTGGGCTAATCCGAGGCTGGGTTTTCTGAGAATTGCACCCATTGGTTTTAAACAGCTTCGCCTTTGTGCAGCACTACCATTGCTTTATCCAAACTCCCTGACTCTGTTCTATTGAAGACGTACACTACGATGTATGAAGACATACATCACTTCTATGATGTCCCAGGGGGTCTTTGCTTTTAGTTCTGTGGGGATTTTGGTGTGTTTCCTTTGCAACAAAAGCCTAAGGAGTTCACTTGCACAACTGTACAATAAAAATACAAAATGTTCTGTATCTTCAAAGTACACCTGGCTTCTAAAAAATCCTTACACTTCAATTTCCTGCTCTGAATTGTAGCAGTAGAAGTTGTGGGATACTGCAGTTATTAATTATTTTATGACTAGATAATATATGTGATCTTTCAGAATAGCTCTTGGGCCTAATGCTTTTACCACAGAGAAAAGAGCACAGTGGGAATGCTCTCTTTGGGAATACGATTTGTACCCTGAATACACTGAAACAGTGATGTTAACTGTGTTAGTTTATCCTTGTGAGTTTTGGCATGACGACTCTGGGTATAGCTGTGCTGAAGGTGCAGAAGCACAGATTTTGACATGTTTTGGCAGCCAAAACATACAGGTGGGCTCCACAAAGCATTTTTTTAATCCACATTAAAAACCATATTGCTTCGGTGCTACTGTTACCTGTGTTAGCCTCCTTTAATGCACCCTGACCACAATGTCTCACAGCAGAGCTTGGAGATGCTGTGTCTCCCAAATGACATGCAGGGATGGAAGTTCCCTGAAGTCTGTGCTGGCTTTGTATGTCTGTGAGAGATGGACTGCAGGAACTTGAGGTCTTGCTGTTCCAGTTTAGTGATAAAAAGAAGGGGAAATAATGCTAACAGTATGGAGCATTGTGTCCAGAGCTTTCCCATGATTTTCAGGTACAACCACAGTGCAGTTTCCTTTATTTGTGAATATTCTAGAATTTAAGAAACACTTGAAAAGGCGTATTGAAAAGTGATAACTAGACGAGACTATTGCAAGAGTAAACCTGTAAGTCTTATAGGACTGGAAAACCAAGAATTATGACTTTTTGCTGTAGTTTACTGGTGTGAATCATGAGTGATAAAGGGAATTATGCTCTCACCAGAAGAGTGGCTCTGCTCTGGGGGATTATGTGTGACAAGGTGGACTGTTGTAAGAAATTGTTCTTAATGTTGTTCTCCTTTGTTTCCTAGGACTGTTTATCTTGTAAAAATCTGGATCCTATCATAACTACTGCAACTCATATTCTGCGAAAGTGCTACCCCAAGGAGCATCTGCCTGTGGTGACTGTAAGAAGTTCCTATTCCTTCCCTCTTCCTGGGAATGCCAAGGCTGAACCTCCATGCGAAGGATCTGAAGGTAAATGGCTGAAGGGGGTGAGTTCAGTAGGAGGAAAAGGAGCATGACATGAGAATTAAGTGTGGGATCTGGGGAAAGGAGACTTGGCATAGTCCTGAGGTTTACCGTTAAAATTAATCTGATAACCTACAGTGTCACTCAATAGAGAAGAAATTACTCCCAGATCTTCTTGAAGCTGGAGAATCTGTTTGGAGAATAAATGAGAGAAGACAAGAAAGAGCAAGGAAAGGGGAAAAAAAAAAAATCTTCTCTTATCCAAAAAAATGATGGATCTGAGTGGGTATAGCAGAGGCTGGAGGTGCCATTGCTCCCCAGTAACAGAGGGAGACATAATTGTGCCTGTGCATTGGCTGTTTGGGGGATACAAACTGCCCTGCAGCTTTTTCAGTAAAGAATTGCAAGAATTATTATCCTTTTCCCTTTTGAAAGTAAAAGCAGATAGCAGTCATGCTGCATGAGTAAAAGATGGGAGCTCTTGCTGGAAAGCAGAACTCAAGCACAGGCAGGATAGCTACTTTGCAGAAAAGGCTCCATGGCACACAGAAACAATTTTTGCTGCATTCAATTTCATGTGGAAGATGCTGAAATACTATAACAATCATAGCAGTAAAACACCCTAATCTAGATAATACAGATTAAGAGCATCCTGTAATATCACTGCAGCCAAGCAGAAAATCTCTGTATTGCTTCGTAAAATGAGTTGGATCCATATCATGGGGACATTTGTCATGGTTTTGAAAGGCAGCGCTTGAGTCCAAGAGAACAGGACTTTAAAGGCCAGGTGAATTAGTGCCAAATTCATTTATATTCGATTAACAAATGGAATTTGCTTTAATCAGGGTTGTGGTGGGTTGTGGACTGTGTGGCACACATAGAAGAATTTATATGTATTTCTCTGCAGAGTATGAGAGGGATCTTAGGTGGAACACCTTTGTCTCTTCCTCCTTCTGCAGGTGACAGTGAAAGTGAAGGAGATGAAGAGGCTGAAAAGGACTGCAATAATGAGGATGTGGAGAGTCAAGAGGAAGTAGGTATACGAGCCATAGTTCCCATAATTATCTACATACTGGAAAATAAAACTCTCCATTGTCCATTTGGACACCCTGAAAGATTATCTAAGCAGAGAATGTAGATGTGCATGTGGTCTCACATGAACACACTACATGGATAATAGGAAGATACTTGAAAGAAGGGAAGGAGAATGCACTGACTTTCACTAAATAGTGCCCTGCATTTATTCTATTCATTTTCATTCTTGTCACCTGGGGTGGAGGGGGTTTGGTTGACCTCTCTGTTCCTGCACAGAGACTGCCCAGAATCACATCCACAGTCAGGGATAAATGGTGGATCTTTGGTCCATGAGGCATATGCTGGGAAAAGGGCACTTAGGGAGAATTGATTTATCATCTAGGAAAGGCTAACCCTCTCTTTATTCCCATATCAGAGCATATTTGGGCTGTGCACCTACCCTAAGGAAAAGGTTGGTTCTTTTAAGCCACAGCTGGGGCATTTGAACCTATATTCCTTCTTTATTTGCTGCTGCACACAGACAAATAATACAATGAATTATTCAATACTTCTTTGAATTCTCCCTTAGCACTCTCCCTGCAGTGACCTAACTGGCAAAAAAACTTCTACCAGCTGAGGATGAGGGTGCAAACTTCTTTGTTGTGAAAATACAAACAAGCTAATATGCAAACGTGAAGTAGTGAATGCTGCTAGTAAGTCTTATCCACATAAAGTGGCTTGGGAAAGCAAATTAAAGAAATGAAGTTGCAAATACAGTCTAATTAGAAATGATTGAGACTTCTGTGAAAGTGAGTTCTCATTACTTGCCCTGTCTCTTTCTCCTCAAATATTAAACTGATGTCACCCAAGGAAAAAAAGAAGTTAAAACACCACCCCCACCCCCCCTATTATCTGAGTGTCCTAACTTGCCCCTGTCTGGCTGTTTTTATCTGAATATTAGAGCTCATCAAGACGCTCATTAGGAATAAGGCTCATAGTGGATTTATCTCCTTCTTTAATTAGTTATTCATTCAGTAACAGCTCCTCTATGCTTCTGAACTATTTCATTATTCATAAGGATTTACCAAGTAGATGTAAGCAGTTTTGGGGGTTTTTTGCCTAAGAGCTTATTCTGAATATGAGTTTTAAATACTGTTTGTCTGGTTTGCTGGTCATATATCTCCTGTAAAAAACCTTGCTAAGGGGAAAACAAGCAAAGAATGGATAATGAACTTTCAGCTTACCTCCCCTTTTTTTTTTTCCTATATGAGATCTTTTGCACAATGTTTCCTGGTATTGATGTGATTTACAAACATTTTCACAGCTACATACCACATATCCATGCATGCTAGCAACACCAACCAAACTGAAACTTGGCTCTACGCTTCCATCAGGAACAGTTCCGAGAGTTCTATGAAAATAAAAATCACCACATCAACCATCTATTATTTTCCATCTGAATCTTCAGCAAATTTGAAGCTACTTATGCATCAGTGTGCTCTCAGTGGCAAATCCTTTTCAACTGGCCTCATGCTCCTGGCAGGTGTTCACTGCCTTTTCATCTCTGCCCAAACAATTCTTCAGACACTGCTTTGTGACCCGAGTGTGGCTCAGGGTTTGAAATGCCATGGGCACTGGTGCATTCAGGAAATTTTACTTTTTTCTTTTTATAACAGCTTTGGAAATGAGTCTATTTGTCAGGAGCAAATAATTTCTTTGATGGCATTTGGTGGGACATAGACATATTGAGTTATTTGAATAATGCTGTAATGTAATGCCCAGTCATCAATGCCATGTCTCCATCCTTTCCTCTTGCTCCAGCTTTTCCTGTTTGTTTTGGTTTTGGTTTTTTTTATGCAGTGGCTGAATGTTTGACACAGTTTGGCTTTGGTTCTCACATCTGGTGTGGGTGAGGCTGCACATTAATGCACAGGAGCCTTTGACTGTGAAAGCTTCAGATACTGTTTTTAGTCTCAAGTCACTGATGGCTGAGATCATCTCATGGGGCAGGTGTAATACATATGCTCTTCTAATTCTGCTTTTGTAGGATTGTGACTTGGAGACAGATGTGAATAAATTGAGGTCAAGACCACTGCTTGACCGGCCAGAAGGAGAGCTTGAAAAATATGAAGCATTGTGTGCAGAACTTTCCCAGAACTTTCAGGTATGATCGTAGTGCGGTTTCCTTTATTTGTGAAAATCCCAGAATTTAAGAAACACTTGAAAGGGAATATTGACAAGTAATAGCTAGACAAGGCTATTTCAAAAGTGAACCTGTAAGTCTTATAGGACTGGAAAGCCAAAGATTTTGACTTTTTGCAGTAGTTTATTGGTGTGAATCATGAGCAGTAAAAGGAATGATGTTTGATGCACATTTGTCTGGGTGTAGATTAAGTAAGCACTGTTGAATCAATTGCCACATGAGAAATCTGTCATATAATTTGTATCCTTGCTGGCAATTTCAACAGCAATATCAAAATCAGAATGAGATGTGAAAAGTAAATACTGTCAACTAGTGGTTTGAAGGAAGAGGAGATTGCACTGCCACTGAGTGAAATGAACAGTTCAAATCATTTTTTTTCTAGTGATGTTTGGGACAAAAAAATAAGGAATACTGCACTCCTTACAAGTTCTGGAATTTAAGAGAGCTGAAAACCCTGTTTGAAATATGAATCTGAAAAAGATCACTGGATTAATGTAGCTCTTGTACACACAATGTTGTGATATTGATTGTGACCATAAGTAGCCAAATGGGATTAAATCATACTCCTGCATGAAGGTGGAGTTTTGCATGACAGATTGGCCAGCTTTATCCTCCTGTAACATTTATATTTTTAAAAAAATGCTTTGCAAAATATCTTCCCTTCTTTGTTTGAATGATTGGTTTTGGTTGAGTCATCTGGGCAAGTCATCTCCAATAGGATCCTTTTGGCTTCTGAGGATTTCTGTTGAAACAGCTTTGTGGATAGAGAAATGCTGGCAGGTGGTCCATGCACTGATTTTGCTCTGGCTGTTTTATTGGTTGAGTACAGTTTTGGGAGATGTGTAAATATTTTCTCTTTTCCTCCTTGAAAAGTTTCCTCTGGAAGGAGGCACAATCTGTCTGTAGTTTCTTTTAATTTCTTCTGCTTTTTAAATTTAAAGGAGCTTGAATTTGAGTCTGAGGAAAAGAAGAGCTTGGAGGACAGGACTGCAAATCTTCCCTCTGCTCCCTCTCATTTCATTCCAATTGCTACTTCTGTGAAACATCCAAACTGCAGATGGAGAAACCAGAGTGTCACAGAGATGGGACCAGATCCAGGGGAACAGGATTTCAAAGTCCCATTGCAGAGCTGGAAAAAGAAGGAAGAATGCATATCAGATAAGAATGATGAAAAGAGAGACATTGCTGAAGAAGCCCAGGATAAAGACTTCTGTGAGGAGGAAGATCCAGCCAGGAGTCATGTGTTTGCTTTGTGCCCTCTCCCAAAAGATGCTGCTTGGTACCAAAAAATGTTTTACCCTCACTGTGAGGCCTCGATCAATCCTAGTCCTGAAGGGAGGCTGGAGAGCTCAGATATGGTTAGAAATCTTCTGGAGAAACACCGAGGGGATATCCCATTCCACAGCCCTCATTTCTACGCAGCCAGGGCCAAATGTGTGCAGTCCATCCCAGGCTACGGACAGCTGGCATTCCCCGATTTCTGGGGTCACCAGCCACCTCCTTACAGCAAGCCCGTGTTGGAGCGCAAGCACGGGATCCAAAGGTGATTGTCCTTTAATGTAGTGACCACGTGGAGAGCTCTTGGGCTCAAAACTGGCTTATGTGTCTTCTGACTCTAACAGCTCTGAAGGTCTCAGGAAATTACTGAACAAATTTTTTGCTACCCAATGATTTGCCTCAATTGATTGATAAATTCATCAACATATGCATATTTGTGATGGGAATCTAAGCTGGGTTGTGAATCTGTGACCTTGTTAGAACACAAATGGGAACGAGTCCATTTTGGAGATGGAGAAGCCTCTGTGTCCTAGTGGGATATGTTTCTACCTTTAATCTTACTCTTTATGCAGACACCTTTTGTGTTTGCAGCATTGGTCCGATAAGGTTCTTTGAGAGAAAACCCTGTCTGTCCTCTCAGGAAGGACTTCTCATTATTTAGGTGCTCAGATGAGTGGAAGTTGTGTTTTGAAGTTGTGCTGGGAGAGAAAGATCTTAAAACTACAGCTTTTTTGTTCCATGTAGGGCTATATGCAGTGACTTTATATTTCTTTTTAGTGGTATAGGGGATTATTAGCAGGCACCAAAGATGGTGGATTTTATGCTAAACTTTAGAGTTGATCAACTAATGGTATTTAAGACCATTCATTTCTGACTGCTAGGGAGAATGATTCTTTCTGCAGTAAATACATAAGCTAAAAATCTTATTTAGAGGGAAAATCATGCTACCATCTTCTTGCACTGTTGGTCTAAAAGCTCTGCTTTTATGGCTACAACAACATGTGTAATTGTATGGCTAAAATGGGACTAATCATATCATGCTTCAAGGCATAACATGATTGCTTCAAAGGCCAGGAAGAAAATCTAGTATTCCACATTTGGTCATCTTCAGGGATCAGAGAAGCTCTGTTTAATAATGAGTAAAAATCAGCTTGACTTACAGTCAAGATTTACTATGAGTCAGACTAGTAGATATATGTTATGGCAGATATTTCCTCACAGGGTAAGACTGGCCACTTGGGGGTTGGCATTAACTGGGAAGAACTGGGGATAAATCAAATTTGACACAATCCAGTAGTGAATAAAAAATTTTGCGGGATTAGTGATTTAACCCAAAAGGCAGCTCATTGCAGTGGGGATGGAGCAGAAGTGTTCTCACAATGGGAAAAAAGTTCACCTGGAATTAGCACATGGAAGTCCTTTCCAGTTCTTAAGAAGAATTTCCTAAGACTCTTTCTGGAAGAATACTCTATATCAATATTTCTCACAATGTCATTACAATTTGCTGATTTGCTGCTTTCTTTTTCCCAGGGACAAAGTCCTTGATGATGTTCGCCGCCTAATCCGGCCGGGGGATGTGATCGGAAGAACTGTGTTTGATTTAGATGATCCCAGGTGGGTCACTTAACTTGAGTGCTGCAACCAGGGGCACTGTCAGTGCTGTCAGTGAGCTGAGTTTACTTGATCAACTCTGATAAAGGCAAAGAAGGAGTAACACAGGAGGTAGAGGTCTAACAGAGAAAATACCCAGGAGGGGTAAATTCCTTCTAGGTGACTCCAGGGAAAGGATTTATTGAAGTCACTGGAGCAGGAGAGCATCAAAACTTCAAGATAGAACAAGAAAATGCATACACCAAAGGGACTGTAGGTTGTCTCTGGATATGTCTGCATTGCATGCAGTGATTTGGAACAGAGGTGTGCAGACCAGTGCTGGGAATTGTATCTATGAATCCAGCTTTCTCATCCCCTGAAGCAACATTTCCCATTGAGTGTCTGCACAGCCAGTGTCACAGGTTGTAGATGTACCCTGTTTCCTGAGTGTGACACTCACACAGAACTTCTGAAAATACCCTCAAGCATCTGGCTTTGTGAACTGCTTTAAAAGCTTAAATATGCTTTGTGAGAAGACGTAGCACCGGGCAGTTGAAAGGGTCCCAAATTTGAAGAAATTGCGTTCAGAGGGAGGATAAGTGACTTGAAGAACATTCTTTGGAGCAAAAAAGTCATGAGAGTTTGAGGTAGGAGAAGGTTATGAAGTTGCTTAGGATTCATTTAAGGGTTTCTGAGCAGTTGGACAAGGAAACTATAGATGAGAGAAGAGTAAATATAGAGTAATTGTTTAAAGCCGCCTTCTGCAATTAATGAAATAATAGGAATAGTCCTGTGGGAAAGTAACAGGAATCTAAAAAGCAAACGTTGATAGCAACAAAAGAGACTACTGGGAAAAGGAAAGATGTGATTTAGAATTACTAAGCAAGAGTAGAGAGAAAAGCTGCACTGGATAGGAAGATTATGAATTTGTTCACCTCTTCCTACTTCCCAGGGTCTTGCTTATCAAAAAATTACTAAAACCTGTTTTAGCATACAAAAGGTGCTGGGGAGGCTTGTCTTTGAAGCAACCTGCTACAGGTGTCCTTGCTTTGCTTTACAGCAGTGGCTCAAGCCCAGGTGCTCCAGGCTCTCTGACATTTTTCTCCAAGTTTGAGTCGGGAAACCTTCGGAAAGCAATCCAAGCGCGTGAGTAAGTACCCCTGCAGCAGAGGTGTCTCAGCCTGCCTTCTGCTGTGCCCACAGCCTGGGATGGTGGCTTTCTCCTGGAAAGGGTCAGCCAGGGAAGCAGGTTAGATGATGTGGAGCTTATTATGCCTTTTAACACCTGGATGTCATGGAAGGAACACGATTAAGGAAACAGAGCTCAAAATGTTTTGACTATTATAGTGTGAGTATTTAATGGTGTTTGGTGATGCTCACAAAATATCAATCAATTTGACTGCATAGCCTGCTGTCAGCATGTTCAGTGGCAGACAGGAGGTGTTCACGGCCACTGCTTTTATCATTCTTCTTTACAGGTTTGAATATGACTTAATTATGAACGCGGATGTGAACAGCAACCAGCATCACCAGTGGTTCTACTTCGAGGTCCGCGGCATGAAGTCGGCGGTTCCCTATCGCTTCAACATCATCAACTGTGAGAAGTTCAACAGCCAGTTTAATTATGGTATGAGCCTTTGGGGAATTGGGGTAGCCTTCTCTTCACAAGAATATCTTTTTAATGCCATAAAGGTTTCAAACTCTCTGTGTCCGTAAGTATAAGGGAGACTGTAAATTCAGTCTTCTCTGCCCTGAAATCCACTGGAAAAAGTCACTTTAGATTTGTCAAAGAAAATTTGTCTATCCTCAGGAGGACTGAGGAGCAAACTGAATATTGAGACCTGGGAGAGGATTTGTGGGGGGAAATAAATGTCACTGTTGTGTTTATAGACCAGAACTGAAGAGGAATGGCACTAGGGTTGGGAGAGCTGTGGGGAGAAAGAATCTGTTGGAACTGAATGAGCAACATAGGATTGGAAAGTACTTCTAAGATTTAAATAAATGTGATAATCCTCAAATAAATATTCATGATTCTTTGGTTTTATCTAGTAAGACATCTTCAGACCTATTGAAATTTCTGTTGATCTTAATGATGATAAAAAATTCTGTTCCTTTCGGTCTTTGAGCTCCTGTCATGGTTCAGAAGGAAGGCAGCATTGCTCAGAAACAGGCAGGGCAAATCCCATCTTTCAATACCCATTTTAGAAGAGAAATTACTTCTTCTGCAAGAATGAATTCTTAGCTGGCATGGGCTGGGGTTTTTTTTTTTTTTGGTTTGTTTCCATGGAGCTCTGTTAATTCACACCGGCTCAAGACCTGACTCAGAATGTTTAATAAGTCCATAATATTAGACTTTGCATTCTTCTGAAGCCCTGTGGCTGCAGCCTTTAGCATCACCAGGACAACTCTCTGAGGACCAATGTACCAATAACAAACAGTGTTAGGACTTGGAATCACTTGTATGTGTGAAACTGGCTGGATGAGTGACATGATGAATTAAAAGGCATTTACTCTTTAACCCAAAGGGCTGAAGTTCAAGTATTCATACAGATCCCAATTGAAAACAATTTAATTTTAGTCATCTTATACTGCTTACCCGAATTACCAAACAATTCAGTGTGGTGTGTGTAGTATGAGCCTGAAAATGAAGGATGTTGATGTCCTATTTTAAACCACAATGCAATCCTTGATGTAGCCCCTAGTACCTTCACTCTCATAGCCAGAGATTCAGGCTGTTTTTGGTGGAAGGTTGTTTGTTATCTGCTAGTTTGGCTGTTGTCAGCATTTATAATCTCATTTTGTGTACCTGAAACTGTACATGACTCACATCTTCAAGCATGCAATGAAAAATATATTTGGAAGAGAAATGTGAAAATACCATCTGGACTAAGGAGGGAGGCTAAGCCATGGCTCGCTTTTGGATGGCTTGTTCATAGGCTTGGCTATTAAACAATTCCTCTGTGGGTTCCTTCTGCTGCTCCGAGCAGGCAGTGGAAGCTCCAGCTTTTCTGGCTTGGCTGAGCGAGGCTCACTTACCCCTTCCAGCACACACATAGCATTTACACAGAGCAGTGGTAAGAGGTGCTGTTTGTTTGTCACATTCCCTCTGTGCTTCCCTGGCCTAATGCCCACACTCTGAGACAAAAAGCCTCCAGTTGTGATGTAGTGCCAAAGTGCCCTGGGTGGCAATTCTTTACAGCTTCTGGTTACTTGTCTGGTTTGATTTTTTTCCCATTTACTCTTGGTTAGATGGCACTGTGTGACTTTGAAATCAACGGAAAGGATATTTAATGAAAAGTTGTGGCCAGGAGCAGAGCAAGACAGGAGGCTCAGCCTCTACCTCTCTCCTTCCGTCTTTTTCACTAACTTACTCTACTATGGGAAATGATGGGACTTCATCAGAACCCTGATTTCAGTTTTTTTTCTAAAACTGAACATTTCTACATGGGAAGTAAAAAGAAACCGGAAGTAAAAAGAAACTGAATTTTTTTTTTTTTATTAAAATGAGATGGCAGACTAGTATCAACCATTGCTGTGAGACAGTTTCATGTGTGAGTCCTTTGGAGTCAGAGAGAAGGGCAGGAGCTGCCATTTGGGATATCAAGACCCCAAGCTCCACAGCCCTTCTCTGATGAACTGGGCATCTGGACAGGCCTGTGTCTCTTAAAATTCGTGGTGGCCATGTCCTGGTACCAAACACAGAATTGCCTCTTGTGCATAGCTCACAGCACTGGTTCAGCAAACAGCAGTACAGAGGCTCCTCCTGGCTGTGCTGAGTTAGTGCTGCCCCACAGCATAGCAAAGGTGGGCTGGAAAGGCATTGCTGCTGCTGCTGCTTCTTGGCTCCAACAGTGCTGGAGAGTTTAGCAGAGAAACCCAAAGGAAGAAGGGAACTGAATGGCTGCTAGTGCAAATGTGTCACCAGTATTAATGATCCTCAAGCATCACCTTCCCCCAGCACAAGAACAGTCAAGAGAAGGCTCAGGGGGCAACTTATCAACGTGTGAAAATATTTGAGAGGGCATTTTTGTCTTTCTTAAGTGTGCTCTCACAGAAGTGGTGCCAGCATCGTGGCTGGGCTCAGCTGTGGCTGTGCTGGGTCCTCTGGAGCTGCAGGCAGGAGCCTCCCCTGCAGCCCCTCGCCAGGGACACCCTGTGCAGAGAGCTCTGCTGGGGAGGACAGCATCCTCGCCCTGCCCTAAAGAGCAGGCAGGTGTGTACAGCAAAGGAAACCGATACAAAAACTCCCTGCAGATGGGCTGGCTTCGTGGAGCTGCGAGTAATGGATGTGTAGCTCAGACCAGAGGGAGCCTTGCTCCTCAGGGCATGAAATAGTAATATTTTGGAGGTCAGGAAGAAGTCATGCTCTGGGGTAACATAGTACAAAGATGGATGCTATTGTTATCAGCATTTATGACACATGTGTGTTATTTAGGTCTAATAGTAAGTTTTAAACCACCTTCTAGTTTTGCCCTCTGTTTTCTGAAGGCAGAGGGTACTGGATGCACCACAGATCTCTGATGCTGTGGTAGGATTAAGAGTTCAATAATAGTGCAGCAAAGCATAAAATATTGGACTAACCAAATTACTGATCTTGTTGATGCCTTGATTCATATTTTCTTTCCATTCCTCTGTTTGTAAACAAAATGGTTTGCAAAGGCCAGAAGAATAATTTATTTTTTAATAAACTCCATTCAGCTCATTTCTTCTGGAGGGGCTTTTTGTACAGACATGGCTGTCTCAGAACAAAACACAAGGCTTTGGGAATGTATTTACTCTGCATAAACGATCAGCAGAGAGAGCACTGACAAAATAATGATGCTGCTTCTTTAGCCTTTTCCTTCCCACTCCTGTCTTTTCCAGCCAGGAAAGTCAACTGAAGCCGTCTTGTTTTCCGTAGGCATGCAGCTGGTCATGTACTCAGTGAGGGAAGCTCTCCAGGGCAGGCCTCGCTGGATTCGGGCAGGCCAGGAGATCTGCTACTACAAGTAAGTGCACTTTTGGTGAATAACTTGTGCCTTCCTTTCTCCATCGTTTCGCTCCTGTTAACTGCACTGATGTTATGAGCCTCTTGCCACCAGTGCCCCTTACTTCAGATGTCTCTAAATTGGTGCTGGCTCAATGTGTTATGTGCTTCCACCTCCAGAAAACAGCTACAAGTGGCATCTCACTATTAGATACCAGGGAATATGCAGAATTCGTTTGCCCAGGAGAAAGGAGAAGTAGTGTAGTTGGCTTTTTCCCTTGTCTGGGAAGAAAAGAGCTGGATGGGGTCATTGTTGTGCTGTTGCATGCACTGACTTTTGTAAGAGATACAGGAGCTGAGGAGCTAAAGAAAGGGTTGAATACACAGCAGTGGTGTAAAGGAATTCTGACAAGCTCAGTGCTGACATTTGTGCAAGTTCCCTGTTTCAGGCTGGTTTTGCAGTGTACCAGAGCCTCAGAAGAAAATTCCAAGTTGTCCCAATTTCTCTTGTAATTTTTTTGGGGGGTAGGGAGTGGGAGGGTTGAAGGCACAGATTATCCTCTCTCAACCTGGCATCCGTCTACAGCAATTTGGGTAGCTATTTGATTTTGTTTCAAGTACTCTTTGCTGACCTTCATGCACCTGACCTTAACCTTTTCTACCTCAAGAGCTCACACATGTGGTGCAGTGGTTTCCCTTTGCATGCCTGTAATCTCTGACTTCTCTGAGTGTGGGCTTCTGGTTGGGCAGAGTTTTCATGCTGGATACCATTGCAGCGGCTTCCCATGTCATTAACAAGGCAGCTATTGTGCAGTGATTAAACAGCAGCTGACTTCCAAGATTAAGCCATGATTGTGCAATTAAGCCTGTAATCAGATTCTTGTTCAGAATATATGAGAGAATAGCTTTATTGATTTGGAATATTCTGTGTTTTCTAGCTGTACATTGAATTATATGTCAACATAATCATCTAGGATAAGTACTTGTTGTCTCTCATTTACTGTGTTCCTGGTTCACATATTTTTGTATACACAAGAATGTGTGTGCACACACATAAATACATTTTCACCTCTACTGAAACTTTAATGTTTTTATTTCTGTAATTATAAAAAACATTCTTGGTCATTAGAAGTTGTAGGGGGGAGGAATGTGAAACTAGTGTGGCTGGAGCCGCTCGGGCTTTGTCTCAGAAGACAAGGAGATGGGATTGCTACAGTGATATCACACTGCCAGTATTTTGGGGAAAGAGCTCACTTCAGTTCCATTCACCCTGGTTACGGATATTGTAGGATGGGGCACATTTTGAAGGGAACCTCATCCAATTATTTTTACCAGGGGTTATTAATAAACCTGGGTTAATTATTAAATATGGGAAAAGAGTGATGTCCTTTCAAAGATATAGAGGAACGCAAGGATGCCCTTAATTGCTTTTGCAGCAGGACCTTTACTGAGTGACACCTCTGAGCTGGAGGACAGGGGGAGGAGAAGCTCGTTGGTGAGATGTCTGTGTGAAGCAGGTTGGCTGATCTTTGGCATTCATCTTCCCTGAAGATGAGGTAGTTCTCTCATAAAGATGAATGTTGTGGCACAGCTGTGTCACTGTGTACCTTCCTCACATGTCTCACAAGAGTTTTTATGTTGCGGAGAATATTAGCAGAGCTGTTGTCAAAAAGTAGCTGAGTGACACTTCTGCTCTATTTTCTTGCCTCTCTGTGAAGTGACGGGATACACCCATGATAAACAGTTGCAGTTACAATAAGATCATCTAATTCTCTTGCTGTCTTGGCAGCTTTTATGCACTGAATGATACTCCTTTCTGGCAAATTATTTGAGGAACAATGGCAGCTCAGTGTTGAATTGGTGACAATGTGCTTGTGCCTTTGGTTTCATGGCTCATTTTAAGCGTATTATCTAACCTCCAGCTTTTTCAGACAGCAGTCAGGTCAGATAGTAATGAGGTACATGGAGTGTTTTGTTCTCACATCACCACTAAAAACGTGGCTGTTTAATGATCATAACGATGTCAGAACTAGGTCTTCTCTTTCCAGCATCTTTATAATCACATTAGATGAAATAAACATCATAAAATTAGCAGGTCACTTCTCAGCTCTAATGGTATCTGTGAGAGGGTGAGGCATCAGTCCCACTCTGAGAGCACCTGGCCTTTGCAGTACGACTGAGCACCTTAATGGCACAATGGCTGGGGGAATATTCTGCTTTCTGCCTGAAATCTTGACAACAAAAATACCTTATCACGGATTTGCCCCTTGAAAAGAAGTTGTGTTGTGCATTTTCTACTTTCCAATGCGGCACACCCCCAAAATAACAGCCATGCCCAGTAAATTGTTAACTACTGCTTTTAATGGTATGAACCAGGGTGTTACTAAAGCATCTTGCACTCAATAGCCACACTTAGAGATATAAGGAGGTCCAGACATGGAAAATGAGGACACCAAACTCCAGGTGGGAGGTATTTTGGACCAAGGGAATACATCAGTGTGTTAGAAGAGATGAACATTATACTTTCCATTTGAACTCTGTTTTGAAGTAGCCCACAAGTCTGGGGTATTGATACTTTCTTTGGCCATTTTAGTCTAAGCTTAAAATGCCATATTCCATCACCAAACAGTGCTTTTTACTGAACTAAATGCTGCAGATAGGAAGTCTAAAGATCAGATGTCCAAGAGATATTGTTCCTGAATCACTTGGTGCTTTGAATTCCTCAGTTACAACCCAGCTCCTTTCCTGCCTGCATCTCTGTCCAAGTTGCTTCACCTGTCTGTGTCTGTTTCCCCACCTACAAAGGGTGGAAAATTAGAGTCGCTTTTCTGCCACCCAAAGAATGGAACAGATAAATGGGGAAGCATGTTTTTAATCAGATAATGCTTGCAAAGATTTTTTTGTAAGCTCAAAAATTCTTGTACAGTAAAAGATAAGAAGTATTACAATTATTATTAATTAACTCTTCATGACTGGTATGCTGGAAATATAATACTTGTGCATTTTTTTCTGAAGGAGAGTAGCAAGCAAAGTGATTTCACTACTACAAAGTGACTGAAAGGCACAGCAGATACAGCTTGCATGTTCATTGAGAAAACTACACTTTGGTCTCTTTTTTTCTTTCCAATAACCCATGTGTTGGCTTCTAGAAAGCGAGAGACTTTCAACATGTTTTTGCAAGTGAAGACAAATAAGGTAGTGGGGGCCAGATGTTGCCAGGGTCTTTTTTTCCTTTCCTTTTCCTTGCTTGTTACTTTAGGCTCCATGCTGATATGCTAAGGTGTTGTGATGAAAAAGTGGTGAGGGACTAAAAAACATCAATCTGGTGGAGGAAAAAGGAAGCAATAGAGCTATTTTGGCTTGACAGCAGTAGGAGGAGAGGGAGGCACAGAGGAAAAATGTGGGTTTTTTTTTTCTTTAGGTTTCTTTTAAAAATATTCAGAGCTACTGCTTTGTATGATGGATTGGGAGGAGACCAGATTATATGCAGTAAAAGTACATGATCATTTACACTGCTTACACACAGGGTTTTTTTCTTTTGATTGCATGAGTGAAGAATATTGAAGCCTCCCAAAGCCACCTGTAAACTTCCTGTTACTGCCAGATAGCTTGCTATAGATTGAAGCAGGTGTCAAGAAGTGATTTGAAAGTCTGGAAATGTCTTTTCTGGGTGGGTAGTTAGGTGGAACAGCAGAGATGCTCAGAACGAGGATGAAATGTGCTGCTGGGCAGGGCTGTGAGAGCGCTGTGCATCCCTGCCCTCGGGACCATGTGTCTGAGCAGGCAGGAGTAAGGAACAATGAACTACCACTGCAGCATCAAGGTCAGAGGTGTCTCCTGCTGCAGAACCCCTGTGTTAAAGTGGCCATTTCAGGTAGGAGAGGACACTTTGCTGCAGAATTACAGACTGCAGAGGGAGAAGCCTTTACTCGGGAGTATTTGGGAAGGTGGGAATAATGTCAATGTGAGATATTTAGGCAGTATCTGCCTGCAAAGATGTGCTTCCTCCCACACCTCTAACTACAAATGTGAATTCGGAGGGGAGGACTTGGAAAAATTCAGCACTTTTGTGACCACTCTTTATGAATAAGGTGATCTAACCTTCCAGGTGACACTGAGTATAATAGAGGCCGCGGAGATGAGCATTTTCCTTCTGCACTATGCAGGAAATGGTTCTAAATTATCCTTCATTGTCAAAATTAACAGGAACTATATTAAATGTCATTGTTCTGACTTAAACCCCCAGACTTTAACCCTTGATCCACTGAAATACATATATAAATGCTAAGTATATGTTTCTATATTTGTGAGTTTATTGAATTTTTTTCTCTGAGTCTCTTTGTCCAATATTAAGGTGCTTTATTTGCAAAGGAAATATTGGGGTAAAGGGTTCAGCTGAGAAAAAAATCATAGGCTTTTCAGGTTGCCGCTGTGACTCAGTGTTCCTGCAGTATCTATTGATCCAGTTGGTATCACTCACCCCACATGTTCCTAACTATTGAATTCAAGTGAAAAAACCTAGCAGCATTGTATTGTCTTCCTTATGAAAAAGAGCTGATTATTTTGGAGAATTTGACAAGAATAATTATCTTTTCTCTCCACCCCTTTGAATAAAAATGAACAGCAACAAAATAAACTAGTATTATAAAATTCAGGAGCTGAAATTGCATCTTTTGGTTGCCTCTTCTATTTTGCATTTTAATGCAACATTGATGATAACATTTGTCAAAGAAACCTCACAGTCCTTCAGAATCAGAAGGTTTGGCAACAGCATAATTGGTGCAATGTAGGAAAAATATTGTTTGAAATGTACTTATGGATGCAATTTGCTCTGAGGCTTCTCCCTAAAGTGCATGATTTGTCACTTAATCTCTGCTGAAAGAAAACTTTCCTACTCAGCCTGAAGTCATCTCTTCATGGGAGTAAGTCTCCTGCAGGAGAGCAGGTCCTGACACTAGACCGAGGAGCTCGCTATAAGATTTTGCGGGTTTAACGAACGCAGTGTCAAGGATTTGTGTGCCCTCTTCGACCTTGTCCGTGGTGACCACCCTTCCCCAGAGCTCTGCTGTAGTGAGGCTTGAGCCCAGTGACTGCTGTGTCCCTGTTGCTGTGTCCTGCTTTGCTACAAGCCTGGTCTGGATCCTGACCTGCTGGTTGGACCCGGACCTGCCTCGCCACCACAAACTTGTCTGATGATCTGGGCCTGGGGTTGAACCCCTCTGCTGTCCCCAGGCATGCCCCAATCAGGTGCTGTGGGAGATGACCCTGACTCGAGAGCTCCCTGCACTTCTGGCTTCCATGTCAAGCTCAGCTCCCCACTTTTTAGGGAGCAACTGTTCCTCACTCTTCCTTGAGAGGAAGAGGATCAAGTCTTGAAAAAAGAGGGATACAAGGAGAAATTTTTGGGTGGGTCACCACTGGCAAATCTTTATGAAGTCACTTCTCCTTCATGCCCAGTCTCTACCCAAACCCACTCTCCTCGTCTTCCTACTCAGTAAAGTGCCTTTGATGGCATCTGAAATATTTTTATGTATGTCCTATTTATTATTTATTTTTATTCCTGAAATATCACTTTTCTGGCTGCACTTCTGGCTTCCATGTCAAGCTCAGCTCCCCACTTTTTAGGGAGCAGCTGTTCCTCACTCTTCCTTGAGAGGAAGAGGATCAAGTCTTGAAAAAAGAGGGATACAAGGAGGAATTTTTGGGTGGGTCACCACTGGCAAATCTTTATGAAGTCACTTCTCCTTCATGCCCAGTCTCTACCCAAACCCACTCTCCTCGTCTTCCTACTCAGTAAAGTGCCTTTGATGGCATCTGAAATATTTTTATGTATGTCCTATTTATTATTTATTTTTATTCCTGAAATATCACTTTTCTGGCTGCACTTCTGGCTTCCATGTCAAGCTCAGCTCCCCACTTTTTAGGGAGCAGCTGTTCCTCACTCTTCCTTGAGAGGAAGAGGATCAAGTCTTGAAAAAAGAGGGCTACAATGAGGAATTTTTGGGTGGGTCGCCACTGGCAAATCTTTATGAAGTCACTTCTCCTTCATGCCCAGTCTCTACCCAAACCCACTCTCCTTGTCTTCCTACTCAGTAAAGTGCCTTTGATGGCATCTGAAATATTTTTATGTATGTCCTATTTATTATTTATTTTTATTCCTGAAATATCACTTTTCTTCCTGTGGTGGAACTGAATAGTTGGTTTGGTATGGTATTCATATTTTCTACATTTCCAGGCTTTTTGCAGAGTATTTTCTCATGGCATTGTTCAGGGCTGTGAATAGGAACTTGCATCTCTGAGCAAGATAATGCGGATATCTGAAGAAATACAGCAGTTTTAGCTGAATGCATAGTTTAAATATGTCTGGACTCTGCTATATGAGCTGCTATTAGCTGACTGCTTCTTTATTTGCATCTTAACAAAACGAAGCATTAATGGATGTTATTTTCCTAGGAGAGCGCTCCCATCCCTCAGCAGCACGTGACTGGCTGTGCCCTGCACTGCCACATACAGTTCTGCCTCCTAACTCCGTGCTGGGCTTTGTGTCCTGCTTGTGGATGCTTCTCTGAATGCTTATTTTTCTCATGGCTGCTTCAAACCACATCTAGAAGTGAAAAGCCTTTACCCTCCTCCTCTTCCTCTTCTTCCAGGAACCACTACCGCTGCAGTGCAGCTGCAGGAGGAGGTGTGAGGGGAAGGTTCTACTACACACTCACCTTCAGCATCAAGTTCCCTCACAAAGATGATGTCTGCTACCTGGCCTACCACTACCCCTACACCTACTCCAGAATGATGGTAATACTGGCATGTCCACCTAGATAAGATAATGGCCCTGACAGGCTGGAGCTGCTTGGGTGGGTGTCGATTTTGAGATGACACAGAGGATTGCTTTCACACCTCCTCATCCCTGGGAGTGTTCAAGGTCGGGTTGGATGGGGCTTTGAGCGACCTGGTCTAGGGGAAGGTGTCCCTGCCCATGCCAAGGGCGTTGGAATGAGATGATCCTTAAGGTCCCTTCCCACTGGAACCATTCTGTGATCATGATGGTGTTATTGCCTTGTTTACAGCTGCAGCTCCTGCCAGCTGTAAAGTCCAGAATGCTGTAGGAGAAAAGAAATTTCTCTGTGGGATAAGCTGAGTACAAACCATTAGTGCTTATACCGGTCATAGCACAGACCAAAGGTGTCTCCATTCGCTTGAGGCTGCAGGATCTTCCTCCTGAAAGGGTGGGAAGTAGAGGGCTAAACCTAATGACAACTCAGATGTGCTGCCTGATCCTCCTCTTGACACAGGGTAACAGCCCAGCTTTCAGAGCTGTACCCAGTGTTAGCAGGCTGCTGGACCTCCTCTGATACTTTACCAGCTCTTTCCTCGGTGCCAGCTGGAGTGTCAGCAGGAATTTGTGACACTCCCACCAGTGCTGTCAGTGCAGAAGCTAAAAGAATACAACTCCAAAGCATAAATTTAATTATTGCGTTGTACCAAGTTTTTTGCTGGGCACAGGTTTGTGTTCTGCAGCCTTTTCTGGCCAGGAGGTGGATGGTAAGGGAATTTTCTGGGAAATGCATCCAACGTGCTTTCTCTATAATTGATGTAGGGGAAACCAGGGTCTGAAAGGAAGATAGGATGAAAGAAGTGAAATGAATAGTTCTGGGAGTAGCTTTGCTTTGTTGCTAAAGATGAGAAAGATGTTACTGCAAATGAAACCACGCAGTTCCAGCAGATCAGTTTCCCTTCCTTCTCACCTCAATTTCCATTATCAACACATTTTGTTTTGGGCAATACATGCTGGTGTGGGTTGGTGGAGTTGGAGGTCACTCTGATTTTTATCATGGTATCAGTTTGCCATAACCAGCTATCGAGGGCTGTGCTTTCCAGGGGTCGGTGTCCTCCCCCAGTACTCGCTGTGCTGCCTGGCATGCCAGCAGCTAGGCTTAGATCGGTTCCCACTCAAGAAAGCCTCTTGTAAACTCTATTGCATCCCATTATAGACATTCAAAGGAGCTGCTTCCAGTATCTGGGAGAAGGCCAGTCCAACCTTCAGTCCAAAACATGCCTGTCAGCTCACTTGTCATCAGTACCTCACCAGTTACTCCTAAAATTCTGTGGGGAAGAGTCCGTGCTCCAGTGGTGGGGCTTGACCTTTGGCCCTGAAGGCACAAATATCACCAGTCTGCAGGGTAAAAAACAAGTGCGATACTGAAGAATTGGTTGGAATTATTCACCACCATACTTTTTCACATAAATGCAGTGCCTCATCATTATTTTACTGTTATTGATTTCTATCTTCTGTTGGCACAAAGCAAGAGAGACTCAGAGAGTTTGTGTGCTCTGGGAATCACTGAATATCTCACCTGCTCCTGAATGAATAGAATAGAGATGAAAAAGATGTTATTCCTAGGCTTGCAGGACCAAGTCTTTAAATATTTCACTGTCTCTTCAAATAAAATGCTCATTGAAGTTAAAGGGAATTTTGCCCCAGGAAAAGTTTAAATGAACTAGACACAATAAGGACCATAAAGTTTGGTAAATGGGAATTATGGACGGAGAAGATTGATAGATTGTCATGTCCAGCTCTAGTCAAAGCACAATCATTACTTCTAATAATTCTGAAAGACTTCTTTTCTTGGGCTAATTTAAAATGTCAAGTGATGCACTATACACATTTCCATTTTACTTTTATTTCCACAGTAAATAAACTAAATCAGGTTTGTGCATCACTAGATTGCATTTTAAAGCATTTGTCCACTGGTGAAGTGTGTTGGTTTTACATATCAATAATAAATTGAAAGTGATTATGAACCCAAGGGCTCAATTAAATACATAGTGCTTTGGGGAAGAAGAAAAGCTTGTATATGGAGCTAGTAATTTGAATATGTTTTTAAATATCATCTATATTTAATGGTTATAGGCATATTTGCAGGAAATATTGCAGAACCCTATTTGAACTGGGTGCACTCTGCAGTTCATTACTTCTTGTCCATTAGTAATTACATTTCTTTTATGAGCAGTAATTTATATATTTTTACATCACAGTATTAATTGTTTTGATATCTAGCTGAAATCTCTGTGGTAGCTATACCCAATTAAGTTTCACTGGGTACCAGGAACATAAGTAAATGATGATATTGAGTTCTCTGTATCTATGTGAGATTGTTAGATGCATCTAATAATTGAATTTACTTCATAGAGCTGTATTTTAATTGTTTTACAACATAGCTGACTGTAAATTTCAGTTCTGTGTTTACAAGGCTCTTTTTGGATGCTGGGAAAGCAGTCTGAAACACGGCGAGCTCCAAGGTTTGCGGAACAGGAACGTGGTGTCCCATAAACGCGGGTTAAAATTTAACCCTGACTTGTAAAGACAAACCAGCACCGCGTGAGGGTCGCCGAGTGAACCGCTGTGTTTGAGCTGTCGTTAGGACAAGTGTGCTCACTGCACCTATTCCTACCGACTGGGAGACAACTGGTGTTCCACAACACTCGGCAACACCCCGCAGCGGCATTGCTCACGCTCATCCTGCCGCTTGCAATTGCAATGTAAACAGAGAACTGCACTTCATCTGCTGTGTGGGTGACAAATGGCTATGTGTCTAATGAGGCGATTGTAATTTGTTCCAAAAAGTCTTTCTTCTGAGCTGCCAGTTCTTTTTCTCAAATTTCTCAAGAAGCTGTTGGACTTAAGAATTGTTTAAAACTGTCATAAACTTTGGGGGTGGGGAGAAAGTCTCCTTTTTAAAATAACTTCTTGGAAAGACGCTCTTCAAATTTCCCACTACTGATTGTACAAAATGTTATATAAATGATATAAACTTTTTGGCTGCCTCTGATATGGAGTTGTCACTGAGATTCACTGGCATGTGCTTGACAGCTAAGCAATCAATTCTGTAAATGTTCAAAAATGGTGAGTTTTCTCACGTTTCTACAAAAACTCTATTAAAATATAGAGAGTAAATGCTTCTCTTTTGGATTTCATGTATGCATAGAAATTTTATCATGCTAACAAAAGCAGCTAGGAACTGTTCAGGCAAAAATCGTAGAATAGTTTGGGTTGGAAGGGACATTTAAAGGTCACCTGGTCCAACCCCTCTGCAACAAAAAGGGACACCCTCAAGTAGACCATGATATAAGAGTAAATATTCTGTGCAGCTTCAGTGAACTGGGATGCACTGTGAATGGCTTATGCCTGTTTGTGGGATATAAAAGGTGGTGATATTAACTGGCAGAAGAGAGGAGCTGGGAAGTTAGCAAGATATGAAATTAGTATCAAAAATAATATACAGCTACTGGAATAAAATCAGGTTTTATAGACCGTGAACTCCTTTATAAATCTGCTTCCTTGCTCCTTTTTCAGTCCCATCTTGATATCCTGGAACAAAATAGGAACCCTAAGAAGGTTTACTGGAGGCAGCAGACACTCTGCCAGACTCTAGGAGGAAATCCATGCCCATTGCTCACAATCACTGCCATGCCTGAGTCTAAAAACAGAGATGACCTGGAGCAATTCTGTAAGTAGCCCAATGAAGCATTGAAAAAGATGCTGGTGAGTTGTGCTCATGTCAGCTGTGACAATAACAACCTCTTTTGCGAACATGCTGATTTTCTTGTCTTTCTCATTTTGGAAAAAGGAATATAAATATGAAGAATAGCCAATTATGATGCTCTTTAAAAATTATAGGTTTGCATGGAGAAGGGAGGAGAACTGATACCATTTTGTACTTCTAATTTCTTTTCAATGATGTAAAAACATTTGAAAAGTTCAAAATCCAATATCTCCTACAGCAAAAAACTGTGAAAAAACTAATTCAACAAGATTTAAAAAAAAATTTGGTATTTTATGTTTTCTATTAAAATTATTTATGTATTTTGAAGTCTTAAATTAAAAAAAAAAAAACAACAACAACAAAAAAAACCAACAAACCCAAGATAACTCATTCCCAGCTGGATCAGCAATTGAAGTGTTCTGGTGAAATTCCAGCTCCTCCAGTGTGCCCAGTAGATCCATCTGGACACGATATAGCTCTTTTCATTCTGTCGGAGACCATACTGATGATGTACTGTTTAACAGTAAATATTGTAATTGCTATTTTCTATCTAGAACTGGTTATTTTTCGTTGTGAGAGCCAAAGATTTAGACCTTCATTGGCCTTGATGAACAAGGTTAAGATATACACATTTCTGTAACTCAAAGTGATAAGATTCTGATTAGCATCACATTGGGTTAGCTTTGATTTTAGAGCCTAAATCATTAACTACTTATATGTAGGTTGATTTTTTTTTTTTCCTGAAGTCAGGAACAAGGTATACAGTGAATTTCCTCTTTATCTCTTCAAACATAACACAAATTTAGACCTTTGAGGATTGTGAATATTTAAATTGTCTTAAAATCTTTTTGGATGTTAAATGAATAGTTTTCATTGCCTCACTTAGATACTAGGCTAGAAGTATCCAGAGGGATTATGTGACATCAACCACAGTTCTTGTTGGAGGCTTCTCCTTCTAAACTAAAAGGGAGCTCAAATATGAGAGTTGGTGAAAGTTATTGCTGTCTTTTTTGGTCCAGGTTTAGAGCAGAGTGACTGCAGCTATGCTGACATTACAGTTTAATCATCCACAGCTCATACCTTTTTACTGTGATAACTTTATTACAAATTCAGTTTTTACCTCGGATTAGCAAATTTATATCATGAACATGCTTTTCTCAGTTGAAATATTAAAGCAAAATAGCCAAGTACAGGCTACATGGGAATTTATAAGGTGCATGCACATGCACAGCTTTAATTGTGGCTGTCCATGCCTGGCTTGAAGAGAGAATTCTTGCCCTTAAGCACTTTTGTTCCATGCTAATGATGATACAGAAAGCCGGTGGGTGGGAGTTGTAGGGGGGAGATTGGTTATCTAAAGCAGCCTTTGGCACATGGCAGGTGACACCTGGTCAGGTGTTATTTGCTGGCACCTCATGGCAGAAGGTCTCAAGGGGGCAACTGAAAGAAAGTTGGAATATTTTATTTGAGGATTGGAGCCATCTGGAAGAGGCATGAAGTGAACAAGTTTTTCTGCCCAAGTGAGAAGCCCTTTCCAATGGTAGTACAAAGCAAAAGCTGAGCTAATACTCGGGTTTATCTGAGCAAGGGCTTGGAGTGACTCAGTCGCATGATGAGTCAATATCCTAAACATTGGACTTTTGCTCTTTTGGCTTTGGAAGGACTTTCTGAAAGGTATTTTTTGCCATAGGAAAGCAAAAAAATTTTTCAAGGAAGTATCATGATATAAATGTGACAATGTTGGGACGCATGGCCATTTTCTGGAGCGCGTATTCTCAGGGTATATGACTACTTCTTGCAGTGTTAGAAGCGACCCTGGCAGGTTTTCAAAGGTTGTTAACCTGTCTGCAAAGACAAGGCTTGGCTTGCTTATTCAGCACAGGTTTGCTGAAAGATTCATAAGGCATCTATGAACAATTTGGACAGATACTTCTTCCGAATGCTTCAGACTGTTTAATATACCGCATCTGGGTTCAAATCCCAATTATGTGGCTTAAGTCCTCTTTATTTTCAATAGAAATAAATATCTCCTGCCTTGTGGTAATATTTGAAGCCAGTGGGAGCTTGTAGTTCTCCCTGAAATGCCATTAAATCCTATGCCAATAAACCCTTCCTCTGAAGCCTTGCACTACAATGAGATTGCAGACTTCCTACATCTATCCATGAGCCCATGGAACTCAATCAAAACAGAACATGTAGAAAGCCCAGTTGTCCAACTGAAAATGAAATTTTTTTGGGAGGGAAAGACATTGTCAAGGCATCACAGTTTCACTCAAGTTTTCAAGACTGTAAAAGTAAACACCAATACTCTTAAGTGATGAAAATATTTATTGTTTTATCAAGTGGAAGAACAGCAAGGCAGCACACCATGTTTTATGCTGTGGGGATGCCTGTAGGCAAATCTGAATAATCATGTATGTGCTTATTTTGTTTGAGTAGCTTGGATAATTATGGCTTTTGGGGATGCACTTAGTCTAATTTGTGCTGCTTTGTGTGGCTTTGATCAGCAGTTACTTCTCAGTTTCCTCATTTTGTGTGACATACCCATCTTTCTGTGAAGTGTTTTGGCTGATGGAAGGACCTGTTTGTCAATGTTTTCCATGCTAAAAACATAACTCAAAAGCAACAACTTAGAGCTAAATATGAAGAGAGCAAAGGGTGGAGGATTTCCCTGCAATAACTCCCGTGGCTTTGTACAGTCCCCATGCATGGGTATTTCAGCTTGAGAAAGAATGTGGAGCTCCAGCACTGGGGACCTTGGCACATGGATAATGAAAAATGGACAGCCCTTGTTTTTTCCTTTTGGCTCAGGCCAATGCACAGTTTTCATGAGCTATAGTCATTTTGATTTCCTATCAAATTTATGTTGCCTTTGTTACATGTGTTAATCTGTACCTTGAGAGTTTCTTTTCAACAATGCCACGGCACAAATCTCACCAGGACTTTGTAGCTCCTGCACATGATCATACTGAAATACTCTAAATCCTTCTCAAGTATAAGCACATGGGGATAAGGAAACATCACAGATAAAGAGGCATTGTGTGAGTGAGGAGAGCTGGGAAGGCAGCAGGATCAGGCTGGTAGGAGTGCAGTGGGAAGGAGTTATTGTGTATTGGAAGTGCTGATGTAGTGGGAGAGGCCCAGGGAGAGTGAGGGCATGGCATCCTCTGTGTCTGCTGTGCTTTATTTCCCTTCCTCAACTCTTTCAGATTGCTCTTGTCAGGCTTTTGATTAATGTGGTCCTAGGATGGTTAAATTTGTCTGAGTTAAATTTATTAATGTGCACCTTGTTAATAGGAAGCACAAGCCATGCTGAAGGGAAGAAAAATGGGCTGCTTCTTTCCTTCATTAGGCCTTGTTCGTGTGGGGCTTTGATATTCACTTTAGGCTCCTTTCTCCTTCTTCTCTTTATATCTGCCCTTTCAGTGATGGTGGTGTACTGAATAATTTTTAATAGATGTTCAGTTCTGAAATTGATACAAAGACAGAAAGAAGTGAGCTGGGAACTCTCTGGCTTCCTGTGCTTTGGCGCTCAGTCATGCAACCGCTCAGCTGCAACCAGCACAACCTCCACTCAAACCTGATCCATGTCTGTGTGTACCTGGGGCTGGTCTGTGGTCCCTGCTGGGCTTTGCAGCTCTGTAGACTTGAACAAATAGAGACTGAGAGGGTCTATCTTGTTTTTCAGTGGTTGCTGTTTAACTTTAAACTAGCCCTTCCTGCCATCAGATGAAGACTGAGCACCCAGCTAGTAGGGATGTCTTTACTGCCCATTCTAACTGCAATATCCTCCATAGTCTTGTGATAAAAGTAAAGCCATTCTGACTTTAGGTGGGTGACTTTATTTTTGGCTATGTTAGGTCTGCCTGATGAGACTTAAAGGGACTTTTGAAGGGAGAGCAATTCCCAGCATCTTTCAGAGCATTCTCAAATGAGTGCAGAAACGAGAATGATAAAGCTTCCAAATCTCGGTGCCAACTCCCCGCTTGATAAATTAATAGGTGTTTGCAGAGCTCTGATTTTCTTGTTTGCCACACACACAGAGCCCAGCGAAGGCAGTGTTAGCAGCATGTATGTGTACTCAGTAATAGTTTGCAAACTCTTAATTCACAGTATTATTTATGCATGTGTGCAGTGTGTATCTCTACTAAACTCCCTGGCAGACAGCTGAGTAGACCCTGCAAGCAGTAGGATACTGTTGTAAGTGACAGAGCAAATGGACAGATTAACTCTTCAAAGAAGTGTAAGGAAAATATCTAAACACTGACACACAGGCAATGATAAAATTGTCTTCTCGTTAAGAAAGTAAAGGACAGTGATACGTTGTTAATGTTAACAGAGTGGTGGAATTAAAACCACCGAAAGCAAAATGTTTGGTCAGAAAAGAGCAGTGTGCACTCTGCTGCCATGTGAGTGTTTTTCAGAAGGTGTTTCCTGGCTGTACCCTGAGTCTCGGTGGATTTGCTCTCACCTTTAGTTAGAGAAGGGAAAGGGCAGGACAACTCAGATGTGATGTAGTGTAGCTGCCATTTGGGTTAGTGCTAATGATGCCTTTTTTGGGACTACCTAAAACCAGAAGGCAGACAAAATTAAGAGAATAAAAAGCGGTTATATTTATTGAAGGGCCTTCAGGCACGTTTTCAGACAGACAAAGCCTCCCCAGGGGCTACATCCAAAAAATGCATAACGGGTCATGGATTTTCATGCTTTTATAAGTTTGGTCCATTTGCATGCTGGGGGTTAATGTCTCAATTACAGCTTCAGGTAATGAAGTCATTTACCCCAAGTTTGCTCCCCCAACTCACTTTTGTTTACATCTCCCAGGGCCTGAGACAGTGAGGTGTCCTTGATTCCCAGGCCTGGAGAGGAATTGTTGTGTCTGACCAAAATGGGAAAGCAGTAGGTAACACTTTATATGGAGTTTAGAGTTATAGGCTAAAGAATTACAGGATTACAAATATATGAAAAATAAAAAAGCTAAAATCCTAAGGCATCATTAACACAGAGTAAAGACTAAAACAGTCCCAAAGGAACTGCAAAACTCTCTTCATGGCTGATTGTATTGTTGATTGTACTGTTGTCATCCCCATTAATAACAGTGATTATTCAGTGTGTTATGTGTATTCCACAGTCAACACATCTGATGAGTATCCTTTCAGCAGTGGGTAGCATTATAGATCTGCATTTTGGGGTTTAAAGTTAACCCAAAATGTCCCAGATAATTAGCAGCAGAGGTGAGGGAAATTAACCAAAAATGATGCTAGCAAATGGATTTATATCTGTAATACCTGTCACTTTGAGTTTCTCTTCTGTCATCACATGTCTTCTTTATGCATGGCTGAGGAAACCATTATGAATATTGTCAAAAAAAGATAATGACACCTGCTTATCTTAAATGTAGTCTTCTGAGGATTTGAAGCACATTTTTTGTCTAAGCACGTTTCTAAAGAAGGATAGAGTAATGTTTTTGGGATAGATATGGTAGGATGCTCGTGCCTTTTGAATCTGCAGGTGCTCCTGGAGCTGGAATGAGGGATAAAGTGAGACTAATGAGGTGTCTTTACCTGGTCTCATCTTAATCCTACAGAATAAAGAAGACACAGTTGCTGGGAAAAAATATTCCAACATTTCTCAATTTGCTTGTATAAGCTATTTAGGTGGTTGTTTTGCAACTTTGATCTTTTCTTAGGAAGAAACAAGCCCTTTGCCTTTAAATATAAATTGCAGCAAAGAGCAATTCCTGAGCAAAGAACAGCAGAGGATGTGGATTGCAGGGGCCACTTATGCAGGATACTGGGAAATAATGATCATGTGGAAAATGTACCTAGTTTAATTAAGCACATTGATTAAATCAATATGACTCAAACAGCTTAGTGCTCCAATCAGCTTAATCTCATTAAATGTAATTCAGGCCTCGATAATTGATTAATAATGCATTATAGTTTATGAATTATTGACTCCGAGTTATTATAACTGTGCCTGCTCCCTGCATGACAACCAGTGTTGCATGTTAATTATGAAAGGCTCAAGCTCTCTTCTCTTGAATAACTTTTTCAAACCTGGTGATGACACATCTCCTAGTGAAACAGGGATCAAATTAGCTCAACACCTTATCGGAGTCAGTCCGCCCCAAAGGAAGCTGCACTCCTTAAAGGAAGCTCTCATCTAATAACATTGAAATAAGGAGGTAGAATGACCTGCTTTGATTGGTAATGATCTTTTCAGCAGGCAGAAGGGCGGCCTGTAGCAATTAATGTGGAGTGCTAACCTGGCATTGTGCTGGCTGGAAGCAGCTCACACCAGCAAGCACATCTGCTCTTCCACTCTTACTGCGTGTGGTACCCCCTCCGGCCCCCCGGCACGCCGTACAGCCACTGTGGTGCACCCTCAGCTCACGCATGTCTGCCAAATGGGGACCAGTCCACCTCCCCAGAACTGCCTGCGTGCTCACTGGTTTCTGTGGAAAGGCCTGGTAGGCTTTTATAATGACATTTCCAGTGTTAATGTCATACAAGAAGAAAGAACCATTGCTGCTATTGATGATAATCCCAGGAGAAAAACCAAGAACTGAAGAAAGCCCCTGCTCCTTGGGTGGTCCCCCATCAGATGGCATTTCCACTGAATGGGAGCAGAAGATGTTATCGCAGACAGACTGTTTTTGTGGCTTCCTAGGTACTTAATGTGGACCAAATTGCAAACCTATGCAGAAAGTGTCCACCAGCATTACATTTCCTTCAAGTATTTCATTTACAGACCTGTTCTGCTTTTTCCTTTCATCAGTTCTCTATCTCCTCTCCTTATTTGTGATTATAGTTAAAAGTGAACAGATTTTACTGTGTATAGAAATTGATTGAGATGATTATAGAACACTGGAGAAATTTTTTTTCTTTATCCTTGCACCTGCAATAATGAGTTTTGTGTCTGTGTATTCTTTTGATTTGAAGATTTTCTCCTAATTTGCACGGCTGCCAGGCAGAGGTGCTGATTCCTCTCTCACTTTGTACCAAACACTTTGTTTTTGGTGACAGGAAGAGTCAGCTGTTGTGAATACTGTTACCCTGTTTTAATGCAGCAGAGAAGAAAGGCTGAATAAAATTGTCATGTGTTCTACAGTGCTAAATAATTACAGAATTGAGAATGTTTTTTTCCACTTGAATAGACAGTTTCTCAAGCATCTGAAGCCAAAGCAATGCTCTCCAGATATGCAACACTGATGGTGTGTGCTGAAAATTTTTCAAGATTGTCTTTCAATTTCAAACATCTCTTCTACTTTTTCTTTCTGATATCCCAGTCACAACAGTGTTGGCAGCTCCTTGCAAAAAAGAGCAGACAAATTTCTGCAAAACTATGCTCCTGTTTGAGTATCCAACCTGCTGCCATAAAGATGGAAGCTGGTTGAATGGAATATGAAATTTGTGAGACAGACACATGGTTGTCTGCAGGCTGAGGCCGGTGTTTTTCATAATGTATCAAATGCTCTTTGAATCCCAGCATTTGGTGGAGCTGACTCTGCCAGCACAGCTTTGACACTGTGGTCAGCCTTCTGTGAGCTTGGCAAAATGCATATTAATATATTGAATCCCAGTGTCAAGGCAGCAAGGATTGGACAGAAAACACAGAGCAAGGATGCTAAAACTGGGCTTTGAAGCATAGATGATCAGTGTTTTTAGCTAAGAGAGAAAGTAAATATTAGGGTAATCTCTCATTCTGTCCCACCCTCTGCCTAATGCAGCATGATGGCAGAACAAGCACCTTAAATGGGATTATTTGTAGTGTTCTTCATTCAACTGCCATGTTCTGCAGTTTTTCAAAATAAATTTCCTTCTGAAATTTGGATATGTGTTCTAAAGCCTCTTCTGCTTAGGGGATAGAGCAGAAAATTCTGTAGCACTTTTTCCAGCACTTGTTCAGCTGCCTTTTCTTCTTTGAATTATAACAGTCTTATTTCTGCCCCAAGAGATTTATATCCTTTGCATGTCCTTTCTAGAGAAGAAATTATCTGATTAAAGACAGAATTTTCTGGAACATGAGTTATCAATATCTTCTTGGTTGATATGGACTTGGGCTAGAACATCAGGGGTTGGACTTGACAATCCTTGTGGGTCCCCTCCAACCCAAGATATTCTATGATTCTCTCAATAGTGCTTAAGGCTGGCCATGCTCCAGACTTCCAGAACATAAGAGCCTTTTCTGATACACTAATGAATTAAACATCTTGAAAATCTAAATTAGCATATCTTAGTCATAATTATTTTATTTCTTGATTGGTTTGTCAAGTGCCTCAGAAGGGTCTTCTCGCGTGAATGTGGTGCTACTTGTATTTTTGCTACAAGGCATTGAAAATTATCAATGAACCTGAAAATGGTTTGGTTGTGTGTATTTCTTATATAGCTTTGGAAATTTATAGCCAGTGCTTGGAATATGCCTGTCTTACAACACCCCAGGACCAGCTCTCATTGCAGTGGACTTGCAAGCTGCTAGGTTGCCCAAATTCTTGCCTTAATAGGAGGGGGGGAAAAAAAATCATCTTCTCTCTCTTAGGTGGAAACAATTTGTGAGAAGCCTGCAGGTGTGCTTCCAATGGCCAGACAAGGTATTGAAATAGAGCCCAGCAGAGCTCCTTGGCAGCTCTTAGTCCCTCAAATGGTGAACAAGCATTAAACTGCTACTAGGTTTCTGTTATCAACTTCAAATTATGGCGTGGTAAAAAAACCCCAAACCAGCGTGTTTCTGTGAGTTGCACATTTCCCATGCCTGGCCATAAATTCTAGTCACGTACAGTCCTGTGGGGCATGTGCTAAAAGGTCACCGTGGTGCTGTGTAAGTCAGCCAGAGAAGCACTTGAATGGAGGCAAGTCTCTCCTCAATGAGGATGGGTTGTGAGAGGGAGGACGTAATTTTAGGGTCAAATTGTCTCTGGAGACTGAGTATTGATAGGAACAGTGTGCTTGCTAAGGGGTGAAGAGTCAATGCTTGTGCCTCAAGGTGAAAGCCAAGGTCAGGAAGGGGTTCCTTCAGCTGGTCACAATATTGTCCAGTTGGTCACGTGTCATATTACACAGGTGGTTGTTTTTCACAAATCATAAGGTCTGGACCACCTGCTGGTGTATAAAGTGGGTTCTCTTGAAGGCAGCTGGGTTTGCCCCTGGACACCTGTGTCAAACCAGTTCCATCTGGTCAGTAGTGCTGAAGGTGTGGATGCTGGGGCAGTCTGTGGATCACTCTTGCTCCTCGAATTAAAAGGTCAGTAAGAATTTCTTCAGGTTATAGCCTTCTGTAGGGTGAGAAATTGGCGTTTTGTAACAGTAGAAACGTGACCAGTTCTTCTCCTTTCTGTTTGGTTGTACCTGCTCATTGATAACTGCTAGTCAAGCTGTGATCAGAGAGTTGGGAGCAGGACAGCTGGCAGGTTGGCCTTGTGGAAGAGTAATCTGTAGCTGGAAATCCCAGGGGGTGTAGCACATGTACCAGCTGCTGTCAGACCCACACAACCACTCCTGCCATCACAGAGAGCAGTTTTTGTTTCTGGTTCAATATTTTTTCTTTTCTGTTCCAGAAAAGCTGTGCTGATACACAGATTGAGGTAGATACACATTGCTTTCTGATGCCTGATAATCTTGTGGGAACAAACTATTTTGGATGGCAAGATTGGGCAAAGTTGGCAAAAAGTAGGGTCTGCCACTCTTGTGGCAAACTGTTGCTTTTAGTTTGGGAGCTCAGCTTGGGGACAGTTTGTCAAGTCTTGCACAGTTTGTGTTAAAGAACTGCTAGGCTGTGACAGAACCCAGAGTGTGTCCTGCTGACAGGGAGCTCTGCTACTCCGAGGTAGATTTTTCATGATCCCACGACTCCTGAATTTCTCGCTCTAACAATAGGCTTCAGCTTGCACAGGCAAGCCCTTCCTCAACACCCTGAGCTAACAGACTGTTGGGAAACAGCGTGGGTGGTGTTATAACTTTCATGTTGCTTTCACCTTTTCCTTCTAAACTGGGAAGTTTCTTGGTGCTTTTAAATCTTGGCTGACTGGTTTGGAGAGACTGTCTACTGCGTCTGACTCGAAAATAGAAAAGTCATTCAGCTGATACCTCAAGGCTTTGTAAACTTTCTGGAAAACAACAATCTAATTTCTGGATTTAATGTTCCCAGCTATGCATTTTTGTCTGATAAAAGCTGACCTAGCTAGTCATGTATTACAAATGCCTGGAGTTGTTTGGATTGTATGGAACAGCTTTAGTGCATGTTTGCCAGAGCTGCAAGCAGATAGTTTGTTCAGCTACTCTGCCCACATCCATGCGAGGGGCTCTGTACTCTTGTGAAATGTAGCAAACATTATTTCTATGTGCTGATCTTAATCAAATGCTATTTCTATGTGCTGATCCTAATATTAATCTATCCAAGAGCATTACTGAGTGAGGAGGCATATTTGCAATACATGGCATGCATTTGTTTTTCTCCTGGTTTTGTATCTGTAATTCTGAACACCTGCTATTTCTAATTCCCACCTGTAAGTTGATTTTGCTGGGAGGGTCTATGTGGATTTCTGCCTGACCTGTTTGACTGAGTTTAATTTCTGTAATTGGAGAATGAGATCCATTCCTGTGTGACTGATGCAGCCAATCTTATCCCAGTAAAATAAGGCAGCAATATGTTGAAAGTAGTAGTTTGCAGACACCACAGGCTGATACTACTTGTTGCCCATAACTGACAGACTCTAGAAACAAGTATTTGTGATTAATGGGCTGCAATTATACAGAAATACCAAAATGAAATGGGACTAAAAATACTCCATAATGATTTTTAAAACGCTGTTCTGTTAATGAGAGGATTTGTCCATCTCTACATCAAAGAGAAACTTGTTAGCTCTCTGAGCTTGCCCACCTGTTTCTAATGCAGAAATAGAAATAAAAACCGAGTGGAGACAGCTGCTCTGCTCAGACTGCAAATGTGCTGATGAGATCAACGAGTTGACGAGTGACATGGTAGATACTGCAAAGTGCACCAGTGCTCCCAGACAGCTAAACTTGGACTTCTGTATCATTTCAGGGCACTTATTATTATGTGGCTGTAACATTTGGAAAATTATATCTATCAAATCACCAGTGCATTTAGAATTTAATTTGCTCTATCAATTGCAATTGTCGTGCTACTTAGCTGTTGGGGGGAAAAAAAGTAATTTTCCTTGCTACTTGGCAATTCTTTTTATAAGCTTTTACTCTTTTTTTCCCATTGAATTTGTTTAACAAACTGTTTTGAAGATATTTCTGGCTTAGCCTGGGTGCTGTTTCTATATCTTTGAAATAATGAGGTTAAATTAAATCGGTTGAAATTTTTATTAAAACATGGTGTGGGCAGAGGTGACGAGTAAATGAAGAAGTCAGACTGGGGTTGGAGCATGTCTTGGCCCACAGATAAGGAAGGACTTGTGGACAACTTAGGGACTTCCTTTTGGTTTTTATTTAATTTTCTAAGAAAACCAGAGAGACCTACTACAACATTCTAGTTTATTTCCTCATTCTTCCCTTACCACTTTCATATCATCTTTTGCTTATTCCCCTAGTCTGAAAACATGACATGATAGTGATGGATAAAGGAATATCATAGCACTCTGCAAACGTGCGTCTGCTTGATAATTTTGGGAAGGATGGGTGGGTTCCAGAAGGAAAAATGACAGCTGATCTTGATATAAGACAAATAACATGACTGAGAGAGGGCTCTACTGATTGTGTCTAAGTGCACAATTCAATTCATTTTCATAGTTAATGAAAAGAGGAGGAAGTGATTTGAAGTAATGGATTATGTAGAAAATCACTCCTAGGGTGAATGTGGATGGGCACAGTGTTCTCTGACTGGGGCTTGGGAAACAGATGTTGAGCTTCCAGCTCTGACTGATTTGTATTTTATCCTTGGGCAGCTTGCTTGATTTTTCTGTAAATCCTTTCATAACTTGGAACACACTTGAAACATGTAATCTTCAGTCTATGAAGTGCTTCAAGAGAAGATGAGTGAGATGGAATTTATTATCACTGGCATCAGAGCGACTTTGACAGGTCTCCCAGAGGATGTTTAGGTCCCATGGTGAGCACCTAACAGAAGGCTGTAACTAATGATTGAAGTAGAGATGGAGAAAATAGGTAGATGGATGGGAGGGCAGAAAGTCCTTAAATTCCTTGCTGATCAGGCTGTGCCTGCTGGAAATAAAAATGCAGAGAGCCTTTTATTGTAAAAATGAGGCTGTAGTGGATAATGCAGCAGAAACTATCTCTGACTTAATTTTTTTCCATTGTGCCTGCTGTGCTGGAGGAATTTCTGAAAAAATTATTATCCTTATTATCCTATTATTTTTTTTTTTTTAGTCCTTCCTACCCCTGTAGCTATGTGCAAAAGGTGCAGCCAGAGCTGAGGTCATTCCTTTCCCATCCTGACCAGCAGTGGACAGAGTAGGCTCTAACAAGATTAGTGTCCCTAGTGTCTTGTCTGCTTTGTCACTTCACAGTGCTGCAGGTCACCCTGACACAACTTGGGAATTGTTATTGCTGTGGAGTAGGAAAGTACATTTAGCAGAGCAGGCGTTGAAGGCCGTTTTTAAGTGCAGTCCTGTAAATCCTGGCCTCTGGCAGCCCAAGCTGTTTAGCTGTGTTTTATGAATCAGGTCATATCGTGTCTGCCACAGCTTCCAGATGCCAAGCTCCTTCTGTGACAGTTCTGTCAAGCATTTTGAAAGGGCACAAAAACAACAGCTAGAGGGTCACCATGAGGCACAACTCAACTCATGGGAATTGTGCTTCAGAAAGAGCTACTGGCCAGAGGCTGAAAGAGTAAGCAAGAGACAGATGAAGGGCTCTGGGCGTCTCAGTGGCTGTGGTGTCCCCACTATCCCTGTTCTCCCCATTTTTAACCATTACTAACTGGGAATGACCAAAAATATGTAGTGAGGTGCTTATAGTCTCTGTGCTGGCAAAGGTAATGGCCCTGCAAGCTATGGAGAATGTCTGGACTTGAAACAGCACTTCTGCTTATCACTGATGGCTTCCTCCTTAATTTCATACCCTAGATCATACCCTTTAAATCAGAACCCTCCCAGGATCTTCCTTCTAGCTTATCAAAAGTCTCTCCCACCAGCTGGGGCATCACTCGCCACGCAGACACCATGACCTTGTTTGCCAGCCTATCAAAATGTAACATAAATTTAGACTCAGCCCAGATAAAATTGCTGTTTGCAAAAAGGGTAGTGCTCCCCATGAGGCCATATAACCTGCATCAAATGTAATTTAATAGGCAGAAATCAAATAAAATGTATCAAATTAAAGCATGCAGGTAATGCATGCAAACCCTATAATGAATTTGGATTATAAACAAGCAGTGAGACTGAATAGGTGGTTTCTTTACGAAGGAAGAACCCTAAGTAATACAGAAGAAAGAAGTAATTCAAGGAGATCCTTTGATTTTGAGAGCTGATGGGAATGTTAGGTGGCAGGTGAAGGTTATTTTTTGATGTAAGGCATTTTTCATTAGCTGTATATTCTTGCAGTTAGAAAACATCAGTTAGAAGTCTCTTCATATTTTGAAAACAAGGTATTAGTATAAGAAGCTTTGTTAGATACAGTGAGAAGATAAATCATCTTTGCAGTGCTAGCCATTAGCCTGTCACGACCATGATTTACAGGGATTTTCTTCTATATAAATAAGTGTTTCTTTTAAAAGCACTCAGAGTTTACAGAGCAGGAGATGAAGTGGCAGTGAATGCTCTGGAATATAATGGTTTCGATATGAGTGTTTCTCATGGCACGTAAGAGAGGAGCTCATGCTGTGGATTGTACAGGCTGTATAGAGTGAGTGAGCTACAGTGGAAGCGTTCTGGGGCAGGGTCAGTTGGAAAATATCAGAGTTCTGTGGAAGTGCTGGGGTGAAAGTGCAGGAAGGCACTGGGGTTGAGGAAACATCACGGTATCAGCTTGATGAAGTCAGTCTGTGTACTACACATCAGAAATTCCAACTGATTAGGAGTCATCAATTGTGCTGTTAAATTATTTGCCTAAAAGAGCCTTCTGGAGAATGTGTTTAAAATAAATTTAATATCACTTAGGAAACCACGAAGAACAAAAGCCTCTCCTGTGTGAAACCTCCCACTTTTGCAGTGATACATGGAGTGCTGAGGAAGGACGTCACACGTTCCACTTCTGTTTCTTTTGGGGCTGCCAAGACTGTTGTGCAGCCTGACTCCTTTATTCATGAGAACCTTTCCCTATGCTTTGTAGCAACTTTTGGGGATAAAAAGAACATTTTTCCTCGCCCTAGCCTTCCTACCATCTTATTTCCTTGAACAGACTACTCTTCCTAACTTGACACTCCGCTCCCTGCAGTGATTGATGCAGGAAGACATCATCCATTTGACATCATTTTGCCCACATCTGAAGGGAAGAGCTTACAGACCTGAGACAGGGACTGCTTAGTATGTCCTTCCACAGACTGTTTGAAATTTCTGCATGTTATCTGCTTCATGCAGTGGCAAATTTTGTTCCACCTAGTTTTGCCAAGTGCTCTGGGATTCGGATTGCGCTGTATGAGCCTGATTCCTTCTTCACCCTTAGGGTATCTCAGTAGTGGAACTGCTTGAAAAAAATATGGTATCAACTTAGTTGGGAATGTTGAGGCTCATCTCTGCTATTTCTCTTGGAAAACATATATTCTGCTTATGGCCTGTCACACAGCGTGTCAGGCAGTGTAGGAGATGAAACATGGTGCTGCTTATGTCATGATACAACATCACTGGGCCAGCATCGGTTTTGCTCTCTTGATGATCTGATTGAAAGGCCTTTTATGTTGACCCCTTATTTGTGTTCTTTTGCTCAGGTGTTTGGGGAGTTCATCTAAGACCTTGTCATGAAGACAAGGTTCATTATTCAAAATTTGGAGACAGTTTTACCTTATTGATCTCTTGTTTGTGGACAGCAAGAATTTCCTTTGGGATCAGCTCTGGACAGTGCGGTTCCAAGATTTAGGATAGACTTGGACAGCAATGATGTAAAAGTCAATTCAGTGATGCCACAAATGAGGTCAACCTGCAGAAGGTCCTTTACTGTGAAGCTGTTGACATAGTGAAGTGTTAGAAGATGTCTTTTGTAGACTTTCTGGTTATTTCCTTTTTCCTCTGAGTTTTTTATATGTAAGAAAATACACAAGTTAAAATTCTCATCGTTTGCTTACTGCAGGAGAAATTCAGAATAATATTTTTAAGAAACATTCCCTGCTTGACTGATTCTGGAGCAATGGAGTGATAAATATCAAATCAAGTGAAGACCAAAAATTTAATTTTTACCATCAGAGGCAATCTATGATGCTTTTTATCTTAACAAAAATTGATATTTTATCACTTTGACAATGAGAGGCTCTGATTGTACTTCCTTTTAATATATTTTACTACTTTCAAGTCATTCCCTGAGGAAGACTTCAAGTCAGGGAGAGATGGATCTGTGCCACTTAAAAGCACAACACATATTTAAGAATAAACATTACTTTATGCTGTAGGTGGTAATAGGTGGGTTTTAAATATGTTCTGCATAAAGAGTAAAGGGCTTTTTTTTTTTTAATAAACTATAGAGTTTGTCTTCTGTAGAGCAGAACAGCTTGAAGTACTACACAAGAGAACTTGTTTTCCTGTTAAACTTGGCTGTTACTCCCAGCGATGAAAGAAACACTGGCAGGGGCTTCATTTGTCATGCCCATTTTAGGGCTCACAGGTCCCATTGCAGGTTCTAAGTTCATCTTAGAGTGGACAAAATGTTGAGATCTTCGCCCAGCTTTTTACCATCCCTTTCATGCCTGGATTTCCCAGAAAGAAAATTTCCAGCAAAATAAGGGCTTCTCAACTGGATCCATTGAAGTTAGCAAAGAAAACAAATTCCTGTTGGGTTATTCCTGTCCCCAGCCACTGCAAGACTGTTGTGTACAAAATGACTTCTTGTGCTCTGGGCAATGTGGTTTTAATGTTAACTTCCACCTCTCCACAGGAGAGACTTTTTAGTGTAACTTGCTGATATTCAGTCTGAATGTTCCTTTGTGGAGCTTCATCCCATTAACCCTGGATTCACCCGAGTTTGGCACCCGGAGCGATTCCCCTTGGCTGAGCCTGCTCTGGCAGCGATGGCAGTGAAGGGCACCAGGGTGTTGTACTGGGGGTAAAGGCTGTGTCCCTCACAGGCAGGAGATGGGGATTGAGGCATTGCTCACTGTGTGAAAGCCATTTATTCCTGGAGTGTGTTCTGGGGGCGTCCCCTCTGCCAGCAGCTCCTGCTCCAGACTGTCCATCTGCTGCCCTTGAATTCTGCACAGGAGCTATTAGTGCCATCCACCGAGCAGGGGACATGGCCAGAGGGCAGCTCATGCCTCAGAGTTCACAGCTCAGTGATGCTCGGCCCTGTAGGTGCAAAGGCAGCTTGATCCCTTTAGGGATCAGATACTCAGAAGCCTCTCTGGCAGGGGATCTAACCAGAAAGTGCAGTTGTTGCCCTTAAAGTGTTGAAATGTGCCTTGCAAATGAGAAAGATGAGCTGCCACTGAGTAGTGGGTATGTAGAATGAAATGTAAAAGCAAGGGGTGAAAATATTGCTGGTTTGGAGCTGAAGCCTTTATTAAAGTCCTGTCTGTCCTATTTGGGCAAATTCTTTCTAAAGTATAGTATGTCACCAAAATCCCATTAAACTGTCACATAAATTATCAGGGTTTCCTTTTTCCATCACTATGGGTTACCCAGGGAGATATTTTTATGACAATGGAAGCTTTTTCAGTCTGCTCCTCCTGCCTGATTTCATTTCAGATGAAATCCTTCTCTCGGAAAAGAGCCCATGGATTTTATAGCTCTATGGATCTCTGCACTCTGCCTGTTGCAGCAGCTGTCCTTCAGCTCTCTGTGTACTTCTCTCCTGCCTGCACCTTCTTTCAGGCATGGGACAGTTTAGGGCAATGTTCTAGTTCTTCTCTCAGGTCAGCACTGCTGTCTTTGTGGAAAAACCCCAGAAGTTGAAAGTCACACATATGCCTAACTTGAAAATACTCCTTTTTACTACTTGCCAGATCTCAGAAGCCTTGCATGTCTTCAAGACAGTTTACATTTTTCCCATGCTGACTGAAAAGCACATGGATTGATGGCCTGGCCATGGCAGTACAAAATACTTGAGTATCTGAAATTGCCTGCTGCCACAGAACAAATTAAAGCCATAATATGTGTGTTATAGAAGCAGGGGATGATAGATCCTTGCCTGCCTTCTGA
Organism: Callaeas wilsoni; assembly: GCA_013398955.1. Taxonomy (NCBI): domain Eukaryota; kingdom Metazoa; phylum Chordata; class Aves; order Passeriformes; family Callaeidae; genus Callaeas; species Callaeas wilsoni. The sequence continues at coordinate 658,076 of VWPU01005622.1, read as the reverse complement.
CAGATAATCTGGAGCTCCCTACCTCAGCTACCTAGATCATGTGTTGGAGCTGATCTTAGTGGTTGCTGCTCACACCTTTCAAGGGATACACGCGCAGAAGCTGAGAAATGGTGATCTTAAGGGTAAGAGAGGGGCTTTGGAAGATCATTGCTAATGAGAGAAATCCCAGAAATTGTATTAGTCCAGTCTCAACGTGGTAAGATTGCCACTAAATGAGCAGGTAAGGCAGAATTTTCCATAAATTATTCTGTTCTGTATGTGGGAAGAAGCTCTAATGATGTCAAAATATGAAAATGAAATATTTGAGCTATTTAATGAAATATTTCTGATTAGCCCCTAATTAGTGGCTAATAGTTAACATGGCTTAAAATGGCTAACATTAAGTAGTAAGCAGATACCTTGCATCAAAGAGAACACAGGAGGTGGCAGAGCTGCCTTGTGGACTGGAACAGTAATTCCAGCAGCCCGCAGAATGGAGAGCTCATTCCAGAGGAATAAGGGGAGTCATGGACCAAGCTTCTAAAGGAGCTATCATGCCTTATGTGGCTATAGGCCTGTGCTGGCTCTGTTCTGGGCACTGCAGGGAGTGGCTTGGCACAGGGCTTTATCCCAGGGACCCAGCAGGAGGGAGGGCAAACGTTCAGGCACAGCAGTGAGGGCAGTCAGGTCACCACAGGCTGGCTTAGCTGATAGTAACTTGTGTTTCTTTTTATGCAGCCTAGTCCTGGTGGACAGTGAGGACAGCTGATTGCAATCTTTTTATAGCAGCCTTTTGCAATTCAAAGGTTATTTCTTCTTCCTCTCTGTTCATCTTTTCTGTTTCTAAAGCCCATTTTCAAACATTTTATGGTTTTCAATCACCTCTTCAGTTTTCATCAATTTTTTTTAACCTCTGGTGGGCAGCAGTGGGCACAGCACTGCGGCTGTTGGGTTTTGCTCACTGGGGTGAGCAGAGGGAAGTAACGGAGTGTTCCTTGCCTCGGCTGTGACATTTCCTGGTGTAGGCTCCAGGAGAGCTGCCATTTTTGCAACTGCTGTAATCCCCTGATCCTTCTTGGCAGTACTTTTTCCTAACCAGCTGTCCCCCACCTTGGTTTGGTGCCCTCGGAACGTGGCTGAGGGGGGCAGAGCTGGAGGGCAGCAATGAGCACAGGTGTGGGAGGTGCACCCAGGCAGAGGAACTCCTCCGCTGGTGACAGCTCTGGGAGGAGGTAAATGCAGGTAACTTGCTTGGCAGCAGCTTAGTAAGTCACCTGCATGGTTTCAGTTTTGATGTCTGGTGATATCTGAGCAGCTCAGGGGCTGTGCAGAGTGACACTGGATATGCCAGTGAGTGCTGAGTGGGTGTATCCAGGACTGGATGATGCAGAGGTTGGAAATTTCTGCTCAACTAATGCAGGTGCACACACTTGGGATGGGGATGTTCGTTATAAGCTGAGACAATTAGCAAAGAGTTATAGTAGGCTTTCCATGGGTGTAAGTTCTGAAAATAAGGTTCAGTTGTTCCCCAGTCTTCCCCAAGAGGTATGCTTTGATTTGAACTGGAATTAGTTCAAATTGGATTTCCTTTGCCTTCATTTGTACTGAAGGTCCTGCTAAATAACAGCAGTGGTTCCTGCTGCTTTAAGAGCTTGGGATTTTGGAATCTGCCCCAAAACAGGCTTGACAACTTGCTTACCAATTTCCTGGAGTTCAAACCCAGCCTTAATAGGAGGTCAAACTGAACTGAGGCTGAGCAGTCCGTACCCATATTCAGCTCCCTGATCATCTCTGATTCAGAGGTGAATGAATTCATAAAACCTGTACACAAAAGAAGGTTGCCAAGCAACTTGGAGGCTGAAACTCCCCCACCAAGATATGAAGGTAGAGAACAGGCAGCTGAGGTGATTCGTGATGTTCAGTTCTTTGCCATAGGTAACAGTAATTATACATATAATACAGAAATATTTAAGAAAGGAATTTCTCATTGATAATTCTGGAAAACAACAGCTGATCCTGCTAGACTGTATTTTGCCTCTGTCTTAAGATGTGTCTGCTTTTGGAGCATTTAACCAAAAAACAGGCACAGCAAGGAGACAGCAGTCTGGGGTAGGGGGAGATGGGCAGGGAAGAATTATTCTGTCTTAAGGCAACTGAAAGTCTGACAACTGACGGAAAAGTTTCAGGAGGGGAGAAAAGTATCTGATGCAGATTCTGCCTCAGATCAGACTCGTTATTTTCTGTGATCTCAGTATTTGATGCTTTTTACAAATCACACCATATCCTCTCTTCTCTCTGGCTTTGCATAACTGTGCAGCCTTGGGCATGTCGGATGCATCCAGGACATGATGCAGATGTGACATGCATGGAAGAGCTATGTGGTGGTCCTCCTGTTTACCCATCATTTAATCACAGAATAGCCTGTAGTGGGCACAGCTAATTAAGTTGGAAGGGAAAGTTTCGCTTTCTTGGTTTTTCTCTGCTATATCCCGGGGTAAACTTGACCCTTTGATCTGTGTAATGCTCATGGTAGTCATGCTGTACTGAGATATAAAGGAGAAAAGGAAGCCTGTGTCTTAATGGCCCTGGGCTTGTGCAAAGGAAAGAGAGGTATGCAGAGGCACAGCCAGAAACTTTCAGCCCAAGACCCAGATCTAGGTTGAATTTTTCACATGCTGTGTGTATAATTCCTTTTGACTCCTTAAAAAATCCTAGCCCTGTGTTATTTCAATGCTCTGTCCCTTTACAAATGGCATGGCTCAAACCTCAGCTTGAAATAATTTAGAACAGCAGCCCAGGTCAGGGCATCTGGAACTGCTTTTCATTTCCTTTCTGTGCTCCCCTTGATGAGGGACACTGCTGTGTTAATGGGGTTTTGTTCTTTTCTTTCAGGCTTCTCATTCCCCAATTGATGTCACGATTAGTGACATCAAAGTCACCTCTTAGTGAACCTTGGTGATGACATGACTAGAGGAGGACCCTTAGAGGCAGGAGATTAAGCAGCAAGTTAGAATGACTGGAAGAACAAAGCTCTCATTTTCATGCATATATCCACAATCAAAAATGAGTGAAGAGAAGGAGAAATGGGAATTAGGTGATGCATTAGTAAAATTATCACTCAAAGGTTCTTTGCTCAAAATTTTGCAAGAGGAATCACTGGTTCTTTAATCTCCCGCCTTGGGTATTGTTGATGCCATGTTATATTCTGGACATGTCGAAATGTAACAGTGTAAGGAGACATGATTTGTTGGATAAGGCTTTATGTAGCATGAAAAGTCTCCTCTACTTTCCCTTTTTATTATTTACCTTCCCAGAGAAGGTTATGTGTCATGTGGGCTTTGCAGAGATAAATGGCTAACCTGAGCTTTCTGGCAGCTTCCTCAGAACTTGGAAAAGAGCTGCCTAAGTGTTGGCCTGAGGATTCTGAAGACTTGAGCTCAGTTCTGGTGCTGGGAGGAGGTAAATGAGAGAATCTGAGGCTGAGTACTTAACACAGTGCATAGCAGGGCATGGGAAGCTGTGCCACGGGGATCTGAAAGAGCAGAGAGAGAAGGGCAGCTGGGCACCAGTATAAACCAGTAAGCTGTGCTGGGTAGTACTGAGGGGGTCTGGTCAGGACTGCAGTTATGGGGGTGCTGGAAGTCAGGAATGAAGTGAAGCAGCTGAACTGAGTGCAGAGATCTTGACTGGTGCTGCCAGTTGAGTGTGGAGCATGGCTGGCCAGTGTTCTGTCTCCTCCTCTCATGAGCTCTGTTAATAGCAGTTAGCACAATAATTCCAAAGTAACTGGATATGCTGTAAAACACAGGTTTGGGCAACTCCTGCTGTTTTCCAGGTGTTTCGAGAGTAGCAAGTTTTATGGCCATGTCATCAGCTCTTTGCTCTATTTGCTGCTTCATTAGTTTTCATGCTGGGAGCACTCTGGGGGAGCAGTGTTTGGATGTGGGATTTGGCTGGGATGGCTCCTGTGAAGGGAACAGGCAGTTAACAAGCTCTGTGGTTTCCTTGCTTGTACAAACCTTCCTTATGACTCTGCTGCGGGTGAGGTGTCACAGCTGAGGACGTGCTTGGCAGGAGGGGATCTTTCAAAGGAAACTTTCACTGGAATAGAGATTTCCTTGGCTGGACTGCAGGTAACGGGGCCCTCTCATTGTCACCCACATGGAAACGGTGCAGGAGATCTCTGGTCTCTTTCCCTGCCCTCTTTGTTTCCTGGGGTTTAAGATCTGGAGACTCCAGGAGCTTTTCCAACACTAAATCTAAGTAAGACAAGCTTGACTTTGATGAGCCTTGAGAGAAGCAGCAGAACTCAGGTCTCTGCCAGCCCCATGCTATTGCAATTAGCAGAATTATGGCAAATTGCCCTGGATTTCTGACATGAGAAAGCCCTTGCTTAGAGTTTCTTTTTTACTTTTCTTATTTTGACTGAGGAATGAACCTCTCAGTTAAGATGCTGACATCTGTACCAATATACAGAAGAGGTAAGAGTTGTTAAACCTGTATTCATCAATTGCAAAAGAGAGCACATTTTATTTTGCTCTGTACTATTTACAGCTGTTGTCCATTAGAAGTCCTCAGGAGCCTCATTCCCAGCTATAACTGCACAGCCCCATAAGTTTAGCTCAGCACTGAGCCTGCAAAACAGCACTAAATCATGGTGATGGGAGAAAGGAGAAAATGTTTGGAAATGGCAAAATGCAGCTGATGTCTTTGTGAAATCTAGTTTTTGTTGCTGTTACAAAGCATTACTAAGGTAGATGGTAATGCACAATTAGCTGGAGAAGAATTGAACTAGCGTACTCTAATTTTGGGGGAAAAAAATCAGAATGTCTAGTTCTGCAGGAGCCAAAGGAGTCTTTTGCAGCCCACATGTGCCTAAGGCACTTATGAGTACACATTGATGAAAATGTACTAACCCCCCCAGTATGGTGAGGTGTAAGAATGATAAAAACTTAATGTGTGGCTATTGAGAAACAGAGGCCCAGTTGCTTTACTGGACCAGAACATGATTGCTCTGCATGAGCTCTTTGAGCTGGGAGTGCAGTTCACTCTTCTAGTGCCCACCAGCTGCTTAAGAGGGAAGCGTGGATGTGGGATTATTCTCAAATCTGAGTGTGTCCCCGTATGATGTAACTAAATTGTGCTGTGAAGTGTATACTGAGCAGAACTGTGCAGGTAAGGAAATTAGTGCTCATTCCTTATTTGAATGTGAAACGAGGAATTCCACCTGTATTCCCAGCTCTGACACAGCCTTCTCTTGGTCAGACAAACAGCTAAACAGCTCTTTAATACCATCTATATTTTTGGGGACAGTGTTCTACCTCCCTGTTTTACTATGAGCAATTAATGGTTTGTAAGGCATTTGGAAACAGAAGGATGGCTTTGGGAGCTAAGGACAAAGGCATGTAGCCTGCTAATTCAGCATTTGTTTACAAGGGCACACAGCTGATGCCTTTGATTTTTCTTTCTGTCCTGTTACCTTTCCCAGTCCTGTCGGTTGGGGCCCTTCAGTTGGTGAAGGGAACAGAGCCTGAGCCCTGAGGCTGCCTGATGGAGTGGGACAAACCTGCCCTGGCATGGCTGCGATGCCCTGACAGATAAAGCTTCCCACTGAAGTAAATCTGTCAGGTTGACTTGAGATAGTGAATGCTCACAAAAGGATCATTTTAAGACAGATAATTGCTTTCTCCTTTCCTTTTATTTTCTGTGCCTGGCAGGTGTCTCCTTCTGCCTTCTCCTGTTTCCTTGGCCCATCCCTGAAGTGAGCTCAGCACAGATGGGATCTTCAAAGAATCTGCTGTCAAACTTGGTCTTTTCTAAGCATATGTATGCTGAGAGTTTTTGGAGGCTTGTAACCAGACCAAATGTGTTTAGTGGCTTTTTCACAGGAACAGCAACTAGCATATCTGATAACAAGGAAACTTTTGCTGTTAAGTTGCAAGTCTGTTTTGAAATAGGTTCAGTAGAGATTATCAATGAACTGTTTAGTAAAAATGTGATTTTTTTTTCTTTTAAAAAGCAACTTAAAAAGCAACCCCCAAATCCTCTCTCCTACGTCAAATTGCCACAGCTTGTTTCCCATGCATGAAAGTAGTACTAGAAGAAGATGAACTCTTCTAGTTGCAACTTCTGAAAACCAACCTTTCTAATCTGAGTGGGCATCTATATTACATAAAACTGAAAAAAAGTCTTTCCATGAAAAGCAAAGGCCTGCCTTAGCTATATGCATTGTTATTTCTACCTCTTGTATGGTTATGAAATAACGGTTAGGTTTGACTACTCAACCTCTGCAGCTCTGGTGAATGTATTAGAGCATTTTCTTTAATTATATCAGTTTAGTTCAATTAATTATGATTTTGACCCTACACAGAAATTATTTCCAGAGATCAGGCAGCTTGTATGTCCTTGGAGCCCTTATGGGTGGGCAAATCTGCTTAGATATTTAGAAAGGTCTGAGCTGTTAATGGTGAAATACCGAAACTGGAGCAGGACCTTAGAAAATTAAGTAATTTTTTGCTGCCTTTTAAACCTTAATGAAATTTGATGGGATCCAACTTTCAATAATTGCTAGAAAGTATGGTAAAGCTCTTTGGAGAGGCAGTAACCTGCACCTGCAGAATGCTCTCTAATGGTACATGTAAATATCTGTGAGGTATCATAGAATAAACAAACAGGGATTGGGATGAAACCGGCTCTGTGCTGGTTCTGAGGACCAAATCTCTGATCAATTTACAGATAGCACCTTGAGAAAATATCTGGAATGTCTAGGCATGTATTTTCTTTAGAATGGGTTTTGGATTGTTATCTAAATTCAAAAGGAATAAAATCCACTTGGAAAGATACTATTCAAAGAAAAGTCCTGTTCAGTTTTGGTGTGGTTTTGCTTTGTTTTCCAGGCAGTCGTCCTTACGTGTTTCTCACAGCCCGTGTGCACCCTGGTGAGAGCAATGCCAGCTGGGTGATGAAGGGGACCCTGGAGTTCCTCGTGAGCAGCGATCCCATTGCTGAGCTCCTGCGGAAATGTTTCATCTTCAAGATTGTCCCCATGCTTAATCCTGATGGAGTCATCAATGGCAAGTGAGTTGTGACGTGCTTGTTCTGGGGTTTGTCTGTGCACCCAGCAGGTCTCATCTTCAGTGCTTGTGCTGGGAGAATTCCCTTTGCCTCATGTTTTATTCATCCATGTTTTATCAGTCCTGTGTGGAAAATGTGAATCACAGACACGGTCTGGTGTGCTGTCCTGCATTTGTCAGGTGCACGTGGTTCTGTACTGTCTGTGGCCAGAAGATCTTCCAGCTGCCTGGAAGGAGTGTTAGTGGGGCTGGAAAAACAGGGTCTTTATTGACAAATGGAGATTCACCCATTCTGCTAAAGCAGCAGGGCAAATTATAACTGCAAGACAGATATGCTTGGGAAAAACTGGCTGTAATTAATGCTTTGTATAACCTGGTGGGGGGAGGATGAGTAAGGATTTCTTAAATTTTCACAGAAATATTTCTGTGTAGTGAAGCTTCCTCCTTCTCCCACCTTCTTTTCAATCTTCCTTCCCACATGTTTCTTAAGAGATACTGAATCTGATCTCGGAAAAATATTGATTCCTTTTTGAATTCTTTACCTTATACCCTCCTTATCCACCCACACTAACTTCACTCTCCCTGTACATGACTGGAAAAGGTACAACTCTGCTCCTAATACATTGAAATGAAATAAATATTGTTGTGTGAAAGCTTGAAAAGGGCACTAAGCTAAGGTAGACTTGCACTTTGTTAGAAAACAAATCTTTTCTCTGCAGACAGTGGAGTTTGTTCAGTTTGGGTGTTTGTGGAGTGGCAGTGAGTTAATAACTGTTGGCCCTGCCTGCTGCAGGGGCAGGACATCATGATCACATCCCACCAGCAGCTGCTGACTTCTGTGTCTTGACCTGGTGACGGGGTCCTGCAGGGTTTGGCAACAACTGTGTCCCCTGGCTTATTGCAGTGGAACACATGACAAATGTCAAAGATCAAAGATGGCCTTAAACCAGCCCTGGAACACAGCAAAGCATAGAGGAACAACTTTTCTTAAGCTTCCTTCCCCCACCTGCTTTGGGGCTGGGCTGAGCAGATTGAGTGTTGTGGGAACAGAAAAGCAATCCTGAGCAACAGCTGCATTGAGTTGAGTTTTAAACTCGTTTGAGTTTGGGGTGAGGGGTTCACCAGGGAGCACCTTGGGCTTTTCTAACAGTCTTTAGTCCGTGAAGTCAGAGCTTTTGGGCTGCTGTGCTCCCAGGGCCTGGGTCTGCCAGAAGTCTGGGGGCACTGTTCAGAACAGCTGGGTACTGTCCCAGGGTGTTCAAAGCCTCTGTTGGCACCCAATGCTTTCTTGATCCTCACAGACAGAAGGAATAAGAAAAACAATTGTGGATTTTCCCCCTTGTTTCTTTCCTCTCACTATACTTAGTTAAATTTTCTGTCAGATGCAGGATCGGAAGGAATGGCTGACCTTTTCCTCCAGCTGTCAGGAGCCAGTGTAGCAGAGAAGGGACCTTCAGGAGGGAGAATGTGGCTCTTGGTGACACCTGAGCGAAGGGTATGGCCCAGGCCTGTGTCCCACAGGAGGGAGTTTTGTGTTCTGTGGTGCAGATGAGCTTGAACTGTAGTTAAATCTGGTGATGAAGAAACGTTTAGTAAACCTTAAATAGATAGGACCAGGAGAACAGGGACTTGGCCATGGCTCCTTTACTGATCATGAGGCCTGGGAAGGGGAATGAATAATTCCTTTATGCTTTAAATTAAATACATCTCTCTTGTGAAACCTTGTGAAATATTATTCTTGTTTCTTTATATGTGTGTTTTTCAGTAGGCTTGGTTCCTCCTATATTAAAAGAAACATTTTTGTTCTGGGCCTCAGGGTGACTGGTAGTGTGTAAGAGTGTGTGCAGGTGTGTAAGAGCTTGTGTGAGTGTGCAAGAGTGTGCATGAGTGTGTAAGAGTTTCCACCTTCTTCCTCTTCCTTTACCTGCTTTTAATGTTTCCTTTTTCTTTTCATCTGCTTCCCTATTCTCACTCTTCCCTCCTGTTGAATCAAGGAGGCTTTTCATTGAAAAGAACTTGATGCATTTTATAAATTAATGAACCAGTGAGTGGACATGGGAGTTGGTGAGTATTTTTTTGATAAAGGAAATTCATTGGAAGCCACATGATTTCTTTAAAGCCATAGGGTAACCATAGTAGCAGCTAGGTAGAGGAAATCCTGAATTTTATTTTGGAATATAGCCATGGACTATTTTTCATCTGTTTCAAAAAACATCCAGTTCGCTCGTGCACCTGCCCTCCTGCAGCACAGGCTGAGTAAGCTTTGCTTCCCCAAGGTAAGGCAGGTGAGGTGCTGGGTTTTCTGCCTCGCTGTTGATGCTCTCTTCCCTTTAATTTAATCTGTCTGTTCCTTGTTTACTCAGGGGCTTTGTTCATTACCTCCTCAAACCTATCAGAGAAAAGCTTCAGTTTTTTGACAATTACTGAAATAAAGAGATAGAAATGCCCATTAAAATCCCTTCTAGAACAGTTGTCCTCTGCAAACTCTCATAAACTACAAAGGCAAAAAGGAGTGTGCTCCCACTTAGCCTTTGGAACCTGGACCTTTCTGTAGGAAGGATGATCTTAAGAGGAGAAGAAGCACATTTGTCTCTATACCCAAACACGCTATTTGTATGAGTGACCTTTTTCTCTCCTGTATTAATGCTTACTCTCCTGAATGGACACATTGTGTTCTCTGGGCAATAAGAGGCAGAAAGGATCAGAGATAGGAAAAAAACCTAATGGCTGGTCTAAGGAGTCAGTTTATGATGCAGAACTGCACCCTCAAGGACTAAATCTGGAGGTGATGTCACACAAAGCTGTACAGCTGCAGACATCCCTCCTTCTCTTTATTGCTTCTCTGTGGTCAGAGGACTGAAGGAGAAGTTTAATTCTAAATTGGTGCCATGCACTCTGCAAATGCTCTCCAAAGGCTCTCTCCAGACTGGTTAATCTATGATGTGTGTGTTTCTCTAAGGGTAGTGCAGAGATGTGAGAAGGCTGGGAGAAGAGTGGTTTTGAATTAATGCAGTTTCTCTCTCGGAGAGAGGTGCTACAGGAGTAGCGTGCTGCTCTTTGACAGATGCTGTATGAGTCTGTCCCCATGTTTGCGTCAGAAATTCTGCACCTAAATTGTCACCACCTTGCCAAAAGTAGCTGGGTAGGCACCTGTGGAAGGCAAGGCATACTTGGATAAAAAAAGAGCATTTTGTAAATTGTGAAAGACTCAGCCCTCACGTACGCTGGCTGTGCTCTGAGATGCACATTGTAAGGTGGCAAGTTCGTGTGCACTGGTGCTTTCCTTAAGACCTCCGAGATGACAAAGATTGCAAGTTCTGTGAACATCTGTAGTGGAATACTTGGTGGCTCTGAGAAGTGCAGATGAAGTGATGGGCTAATTTTCCTCAAGTGGAGCAGAAATCTTTACAGCTCTTTGCTGCTTTGGTGCCTCAGATGTTGCTTCTGTTGCCTTCCACTGAGAGGGCAGTGATGGATTTGAGAGCTTAGGGTAGCAAATGTGGCTAGTGCCTGCACAGCATGAGATAAAATATGAGCTGCAGTATTTCTTAGCTCTCATCTCGGCGAATTGTTCCTTGGTGGAGCCAGGAATGGTGTCTGGCCCTGCACCACACACTTGTCTGAGTTCCTCTCTGCTGTGAGAGGTGCCCCAGTTTCATCCAAGGCCCTTTGTGCTGTGCTGAAGTGACAGCCCATCCTTGGCTCTCCTTCTGTGATAAACATCCCCCTGCAGACAGCTGCACCCCAGGACTCTCCCTTCTGACAGCACTTCCAGTGCAGGATTGTTTATTCCTTCCTTTATCAGCCAGAGCTGCTGGGCCCCCTGAGTTATTAGCTCTGTTCACTCATCGTCAGTGTTTCCTCCCTTGTAAATATGCCCCCATATGTCTCTGCTCCCGAGGAATATGCTTTCTTTTCTATTTACTGCTTTTCCCAGGCCCCCACCTCCTCATCGCTCTCTCCACCCAACGGCCCAATAACAGCCAAGGAGATAAATAAGCTCCATAACTCTTCCCAGCTATTATTTTTTGTTGTTGTTGTTGCCCTGCATGGTAATATATATAATAACAAGGAAACAAATCTTATTACTAAAGTAATTACAATAAATAAAAAGCTGAGAGGGGAGATGAAGGAAGGGTCTGTCAGGGGAGTGATTGCAGTAGGATTTTTTAAAATTTAATTTACTCGAGATGTTCTCTGCCACTTTGCTGATACCCTGCTGAGGGGGGCTGTGACTATTTAGCAGCCAGCTGTTGTTTTAACACCCTCACCTAATTTATAGTGTGCCTGAGCCTCTAAAACAGGAGCCTGTGTGATATCATTGTCTGTGGGACTCAGCACCAGCCTTGTCTCAGTGGTTGGCTTTATTGCTTGGTGCTTTTGTTTCTCAGAAGCCGTATAGCTGAAATTTTGGGTGCTTTGCTACAATTCTTTTTATTTTCAACAGATCCCATGTGCTTCCAGGAGTCTGAGCTAGAGAGTGAACACATTTTATTGCTTATAACTGCTTGTCCCAGTGTCCAGCCTAATAACTGACCAACGCAGCTGCTGCTTTTTGACTAAAAGGTGTGGTGTGGACAGGGTCTAGGGTTTGTTTAAATTCTGGGGCCTCATTCTCCTGCTGGCAGATTTCTCATGGAAGTACCATATTGTTCTTGCTAATAGAATGGAGATTGCAATATCATCTGTCTTCTAAATGGCCATGAAATCTAATTAGTTAATGGCCATATTAAAAACTGGGAGGATCCAACGTATTGTTCTGTGGTTCATCTGTCTCCCAGTTGCCAATTGCCAAAGCACGTGCAGTCTTTGTAAGCTCTTGAACAGTAAAGGTGCCCAGTGGGTTGTGTGTGTGTCCCTTTGCTCTTTCCTGTACAATTTATGCTGGTGATGCAAGGTCACCTGGGAATTTTACTGCAAAAATCATTGGGTGTGGGCTCAGTGATGTACTGTCTTGGGCTGCTAAACACTTCAGCTTCTAGCCTTGGGAATTATTTCATTTTGGATGGGTTCTACCTTGCATTTTCAACTTAGCATGAATATTAGATATGAACAGGTTGTTCCACAGGCTCAGAGAGGGATCCCTTTGTTCTGCATTCATGTCTGTTTTCCTGACTGATGATGTGAGTTTGTAATCAGATGTGTGCGCTCCTTTGAAGACATTTCCAGGAGCCAGGAGACTGGTGTACAAAGCTAGCTTTTAGCAAAGCTAATGAGATGATTGAATTATATTCTAATTCTTGTTAGCTTGATTGTGTGTCATTATCCCTTTTGTTTGTTATTACGCTTATTTGAGTCCCATTTGTGGTATATTATTCCCAGCACAATTGTGCCCGTGCTGGGCTCTGCAGAGAGACAGGCAAGGAGCAGCTGGTCCCTTGGTAGGGCCTGGAGCATCAGTGCCACGGGCTGTGCAGTGGGATCGGTGGGAAGGAGAAGGATGCTGGGCTGCTGGCTCCTGTGCAGCCTGACCCAGCATCTCAGCCCTGGCCACACCAGCACTCCATGGAGCGCTGAGCTTTGTAGTTGCAGCTCTTCCTCAGGATTACATCCTGGCACAGGGAGAGCATCCTGCTGCGATGACTTCCACAACAACCTGATGAGGGTTTGTGAAGGATACGTCAGTATCATCAGCACAGGAATTGGGGAAATGTATTAAAAATCAGGAGTCTCTTTATACCTTCTTGGGATTTCCAGGGGATATATGCAAACCCTGGCCCAGCTGGCTGCATAAGCAAATTTACTGAGACGTAACTGCTGCTGAACTTGGATGGAACCTTGTAGCTGATTGTGGCAGACATCAAACACTGATATCAAAGCTGAATATTTTGGAGTTATTAGCACAAGTAAAGGGGCTCTTTTGGCAAGCCATCTCAAGATTAAGTCTGTTTACCTGAGTTAAAGCCTGTTGGAAGATACAGATGCAGAGATGGAGTTGTTATTCATAGGATGGGAAAAGAGAAGTCCACAAAATGAAATTGTAAAAACTTCACTTTTATAGATGCAATGAAGAATGTCCAATACTTTACTGCAATATCCAGACTACCTGGAAAGCTGAAATTGCCTGGGAATGAGGGTTATTGTCTCTTGTAATATACCTTCATATATTACCCTGTGTAATAAATCAGGCAGTATTTCTTTTGCCATGAAAACTGGACATCCCTGGAGTTCCAAGTGACATTTCACATTTTATGTGGCTATTTGGCCCTTTTAAGTATTAAACCACATAATTTTTTTGTGAAATATGCCCTGAAATTTTTGAAAGCCTATGAACAAAAAAATCAGGAGCTTAGGTTTGCAAGTGTAAAGCTGATTTTCCATGAGTTTGCTTTTAAAAAATTCTATACTGGGTTGGCTTTGTGTTTTGGCTAATGTTGTTCTTTAAAATTTTCATTTATATATGTATTTCTCTCTCACTTTTTTGCTTCCCTCTCTTTGGAATCTGTTATTCAAATGTTGCATTAAAAGCTGGTGAAGTACTGTGATAGGAGAGGGGATGTAAAATGACCTTGGGCTGGGGAAACAGACTGGCAAGTGGAAATGGTATTCGTAGGAAAGTGATGAAGAGCCTTATCTACAAAAATAAGCTTAATTTGAGAGCTTATGTTTTCAAAATTGCTGTGCAAAAATGTACCTGCAGAGGTCCAGCTGAAGTTGAATTGTTTACCTGTGCACATGGCTTGTGTGATTGCACATGCAATTGGGTAATTACACGGGCAAAATTTGCTCCAGTGGTTTCAGCAAATTGCCATCCTAATTTTATAAACCCAGCTGAATGTCCCGCAGAAGCATCAAGAAAATAAAAACCAGAAAATTGAGTCAATACTGCAATGAGAGGGCGAGAAATCAAAACCTTTTCTGCAGCCTAATGGGCAGCACTGCTGGGAGTCAGGAAAAAGGTGCAGCACAGTTTTAATGCTGCAAAGTAGCTCTGAGTCTTGAAGGGGTAGAAAAACTGAAGGGCTTTTGAAGTTGCATAGCTCAGGTTTGATCTGAGGGGAGAAAACAGGGAAGGAGGGAGTGACATTGGCAGGGAAGAGAGCTCCAGTGGTGGTGCACCTTGGGTCTGTGCACGCTGCACAGCTCTGGAGTTAGTGTTTGAACACATCCTGCCTCCATAATACCATAACCGTGGTAGGGACTCTCAGGTAACTCTGATGGTGTTTTTCTGCATGGAAATAGGGCTGATTTATTATGGAAAATTCTTTGGAAATTATGCTATGTTCAGAGTTGTGCAGAAGTGAGAAACTTTTCCATAGTGTTTTAGAAGTGGCTTATTGAATTTCACCAGTGAATGTGTCCTTATAAAAAATTGTTATATGTTGCATTATATCCCATAGGATCCTTCAAGGTCTGAGGAAGCAGAACATAGAAGAGAAGTGGTAGTGAACAATATAGTCTAGATCCTAATTCACCTTTTTGACTGCTTTTGTCTGCCAAAAATAGCAAAGACTTAAGGACTCTTATAACAGTTGGAGAAGAGCTGCTATATTCCACTCTGTGTGTATATACATGTATTTCATAGAATGCCAACAGGAAAAAGGATTTATTGCTAAATACATACACATAACTATCCATAATCAGGTCAGTATCTTCATGTAATGCTTCATTTCGGTCTTTTGTGTTGTTTTGTATTTGTGTTTTTTTTTTTTTTTTTTAAGTTACCAGGCAATAACAAAGCACAAGTGAGTGCAAGAATTCCTTTCAGGTGCATCCAATGACAGCATCTCTAGTAGTAGTTTCCTTCTCTGCTTCCCATGTTGCCCCATTTTTCTCCCAAAATGCTCACAAACTCGGGTTTTGAAGGAGAGGGAAGTACCAGTCCTCCCAGGGACACTGGCTCTCATGGAGGACTGCCTAAAGTAGAAGTTCTCACTTCTAGCTTTAGTCTCTGGTGGCTTCTGCCAGCAGTAACAGGAACAACATCAATGAAAACTTACTTCTTGAGGAACGTTTCCTGTATTCATTGTCTGTTAGATAACAAAAGGTCATTAGCATAAAAACAAAAGGCAAAGATTAAAAAAGTGATGATTTTTCTGTCTTCCTGCTAACAGTTATGGCATGTAAGAGGGTGTAAAGTGCAAAGCAGCTGAACACTCATCAACTATTTTAATACCATTCAGAAATGAGAAGATCCAGAGAAAGGGGCTTTATGTAGCCATATAGTTTATTGCACTAATCAGTCACTTCTACAGTGCACTATCATGACTGAAGTCCTTGCTTCAGTGATGTGAAAAAAAAATTGGTGATCTCCCATCCAATTTCCTAATAGATCTTGGTCTGAATAACTGAAATCTCTAGCACCTCGTTTAAGTAGCAGTGAATTCTGTGCTTAGATGGATGTAAAGGCAAAGCAGGTCTGGATTACATCTGTGGGAGCAGACTGGTGACACAAGGTCTGAACGCCAAGTAGAAGGAGCTGTGGGAGATTAAGCTATGTTTCTCATGGATATTTTTAGATGACAAAAATAGCATCTTTGGGGTTAGACTGAGATCTCTGGAAAGGCAGCTGACACTTTGTGGGTTGAACCATCTGCATGGAATAGACAAACCAAAGGCTGCAGATTTACCTGTCAAGTGTCCTGCTGTAAACCCACATAGAGGCTGAACGTGGCGATCCAGAGATGGTGGGAGAACAGTTGTTTTCCCCTCCAGAACATGCATGTTACACAAAAGAGAGTTTGCTTTTGAATAACTTTGTTGTCTGGTCTTGTGCACATGCTGGATTTCAGGTGGAGAACAGCTAAGTGTTTTAAGTCACAATAATTTCTGTCTCTTTCCCTGACATGCAGGTGAGGGCACCCTTGAACTGTGCTACTTCTGTCTATCTTTAGACAGCTTTGAATGGGATGTAATCCCATCCAGCGTGTAGTCTGTTCGAAAAATCAAATCGTGTCCATATCAATGGCTTTGAGCTTTCAGGCTCATAACAGTAATACAGCTGGGAGTGTAAATAAAAAGGAGACTATTAAGAAAAAGGCTCTGTTGCTGTAAACAGTAGAAATACACTTGATTTGAAGTATCTTTTCATTACACAATTTCTTATCAAAACAAAAGCCCAGCTCGGGGCTGTTATTTATCACAAAATAGCAGAATGTGCCAAGTTGGAAGGGACCCATGAGGCTCATCGAGTCCAGCTCCTGGCCCTGCACAGGACACTCCAAGAGTCACACCATGTGCCTGAGAGTATTGTTCAAATGCTTCTTGAGCTCTGGCAGGCTGATGCTGTGACCACTGGCCTGGGGAGCCTGTTCTGCTGCCCAGCCACTCTCTGGGTGAAGAACCTTTTCCTAGAATCTGACCCAAACATGTGACACTGACAGACCTGTAGTTTCTGGGGTCCTCTCTCTTGCCCTTCTTGAAAATTTGGACATTTGCCAGCTTCCAGTCATCTGGAACTTCTCTGGATTCCCAAGACTGCTCAAAAATCATTGAGAAGGGTTTTCGAATATCAGTAGCTCTTTGAAGATCCTCAGATAAATCTCATTAGACCCACAGATTGTAGGGATCCAGCTGGAGCAGCAGATCCCACACGATTTTGGAGTCCACATGGAGTGGATCATTCTGTAATGAACTGGTTTTGGCTGTGTTCATACCTCTCCATATTTTAACTGATGAGTGTCTGCTCCGACAGTGTGGACGCATGACAGAAGTTTATTTGTTATATCTTTGGTCTCAAAGTGCCATAACAAAGCACCTGCTTTACTTTCAGGCATTGCTTACTGTCCCCCCTTTGGACTTGGCTCTTTCATAACTAATGACCCATTGCTTGTGAATGTTGTGTGTTTCTGGTTTTAGGCCATTGGGTAGAAGTTGTGGCAACCGGGTCTGCAGCAGATGTTGCAAAGCACAGAAAAGAAATCACTTAGGTGCAATCAAACCCCTTCTGTTTTGTGGTTTTCCCTAAGTATTTTATTAATCTCTGAGAAACACATGTGGCAGCTCCGAAACCATAACTTTACATGCAGTCTTAGTTGGGTTGGTCCCTAAAGAGCACATATCTAATTCTCCATAAACTAGCTGTGGTGCATGTACGACTCTGTAACTGCTAATTCTTGCTTAAACCTCACAGAAATCTAAATAAGGAGTTTGCTTTGAGGGGTTGCCAAAAACTCTGAGGTCCAAATGATACAGTATTCTATGCATGTAAATGCATATATAATGTTAATAGAAACCATTTTGATCCAGATTGTCAGGATTGAAAGGATGCAGTTGTGCTTGAAAAACAGATATGTGTGTGCATGCACAATTACTCAAGCTGGGGTTTATGCATTTAAGTGGCCATTTGTGCTCTCATTTTCAATTATGGTGTTCATCCTGCGGGAATGGGTTTGTGCAAATCAGCAACACAAATATGCATATGTTTTGGTGTGTGCTACCCTGAAAACATGTTGCATTACTTGGACATAAACTTGGATTGATTTCACTTCTTTTCCCTTTGAAATTTCTGTTTTACTCTGAGGAATGTGAGCTGTGGAGGCTGAATGGCAGTTCTTCAGCAGCATAATTTCCTTTTCCAAATGGTTAACTCTTGTAATTGTTTCAGGAATGTAAGATAATATTTCCTGCTAACAGTTATTTAGGGTACTGTCATGGCAAGCCATAATTCAACCCCGTTGCCTAGTGGCCCAAATAATGACCAAGGCTTGCCCCTAGCTGAATTATCATTCTTGTGCTTCCTACTTTCCCTACATGCATGTAAACAAGTCTGTCTTTATGCCAGACTCTGAACGACAAAGGAAAGCAGGAGCAATATTGTTGATTCAAATCTCCATCCTGTAGCTTCAGGGAGAGAGCTGCCTATAGGACTACAAAGGCCTTTAAAGAGTTTTCTAGTGACTTAGGTCATAGGCTTTCTGAAGGCTCAATGGGCTCTTATTTTTTCACGTTTTTAATATATCTATATAGAGCATCTCCTGCAAATATTCAAGAGAGGATGAAGAGGTCCAATCTGACACAGGAATGGAAGGCTATTTGAGCTGAAGCTAAACTGCTCAAAGATCTTCAGTACACTGGAATTTGCACCAAAAATAGGAACTTTTGAGTCATCTGACTTATGACTAATGGAAATACTGCTTTTAAAGAAGATTGTGTTGAATATCCCTTCTGTGGTTCTCTAAGAAGGAGTAGATGTCAGGAAAGGACAGTAGCAATGTGAATGCCACAGAAGGATGAGGTTTGGTCAGTAAACAGTTCCTAGGGAAAAACCTCATATTTAAGTTCCTTCATATTAGTAATCCTATTAAGGGTTAGCATAATAAAGGTTTATTAGTTTTCAAGCTGTAGCTTACCTACGATTCTTTTAGAAGGAAACTATATGAAATGAAAATATATTAAGACTGTATGACAATGACGCAAGGAAGTGGGAAACCATATATTTTAAGTCACTTTTTGTGATCCAAAATGACATCTTAATTCTTGGAGTTTAACACCATTCACGCTGGGAGTGTCTGTGAATCATTGGAAGTAATATGCAAATTTATCTAACCTGAGAAATGGGTCTATGAAATGATTCATGTAAGTTTGGGCCAGGAATGTAAGCTTTGTAAGCTGCTAAAAGAATATGAAAAGGGAAGTTATAACTTTGACTTTATAAATGGTGATTCACAGACAGGGTGGGTGGTAGGACAATTTGCCTGGTTAGATGTGGGAGCTGTGCTCAGTCATGGATCACTCAAGGACACTTGAACTAAAAAGAAACTATTCTGGACTCATCTGGAGAGTTGTGGATGCCCTGATGATCCTGGGGGTGCTCTGCAGAGAGGAGGGAGGTTTGTCAGAGCAAGCTGAGAAAAGGGGTCTTACTTTGTTGCAGGAATGTTTTGGGACTCGAAATGAAGAGTCGTGGCCTTGACTGTTTCACAGTGGAGAGAAGATAACTCCGGATGAGGTGTGAGTGCTGCAGGCAGCCCAAACCCCATATTGCACTCAGTCAACCTGAGCCAGGCTCATGGCAAAAGTGTGTGGGTGGCTCATGGTTCGATCACCATGTGTGGCAAAGCTCGTGAGACGGTGCAGAGACTCTGGGGTTTGTGTCAGCGGGACAGAGAGGGGCACTGGCTCCAGCCTCCTCTTGTTTGTGCTCTCAGGTGTCCCCTGGGAACCTGCTGGATAATCTCAAGAGGCTTTCCTGGAAGCCTTCACTGCATTTTGTACTCTTCAAGGGGCAGAAGAGATGAGATAGTTGTCCATTAGGCAGCCGAGTTCGGGAGCTTATCTGCATTGTTTTAAGCTTGCTACATTTACATCAGCCCATTAGAGAACCCCTCAGCCCATTAGAGAACCTCTTTCCTTGCGTGGGAAGGAGGCAGAATTCTTAGTAATTCCCTAATACCTATTGCTGGCTTTTCTTTTTCCACTTCGAAATGTCACATTGGATTCCTGATGGAATTACAGATTTTTATCTTCCTTCCCTCTGCTAGACCTCTGACTTTTTCTGGTTTTCTTCCACACTGAAGACTTAATTTCTCACATATGTGAGACAGTGAAAATTAAACAAACAAGCTGGCAGATAGACAGAATGGTTCTTCATGTCTGGAAAGCTGCAATGAGCTGTGACTTAGGAATTACAGTGCTTCATATTCAAACTTTTCTTTTTGATGCATTGAGGTGGCACAGGAGCTGACAGTGACATATGGAGAAGGCCCCCTTAGCAGGATTGAGGCTGTTATGTGATAAATGACATGGTATGTCAAAGGACTCCTGTTATCCATCATGCTGGCTTCCTCTCAACACACTCTCTAAAGCCAGAGGCAGCTACACAAACAGCTGGGGGAAGCTGTAGGTAGGGTCAATGGTGTGCTCAAAAGAGAAAATAAGAAAGCTGGAAGTGCATGTTCTCATGGGCATAATAGCCTCTGAGTCTTGAGATGAAAATTTTAAAATCTTTTTCTGTTGAAACTTCTGAAGTACCCCAAATTTACATATTTGTCAAAAATATATCTCAGTTTCAACAGTTGTCTCAAAAATCATGCAGACAAAAGGTTTCAAAAAGCCTCCAAGTTTAGTTCTAAACATCTACGCTTTCTCTAAACAAAGCCTGTTTAGCACCATGTTTTGGATTAGAAGCATGGCTCTGTTGCCTGATACATCCCCAGACTTTCCCTCTTTCCTCAGATTTCCTCTCTTCCTTTCACCTCTGTTTGGCAGTTTGAGTCTGAACTGCGGTGAAATGAAAGTCCTGATCTATACTTTGTTACACATATGAGACATGGGGAAGTCAGGCAAGGTGGCACAGGTGCTGTTATAAAGGTAAGGGTGATCAGAGAGTCTTGAGGGAAGGAGCAGGGCTTTGACTCTCAACACACCTGACACAGGAACATTGTCTGTAGGACACTTTCTACTTGTTTTGACCATTCAAATTAAGCAGTAATGGGGCAAGCTTTCACAGCTCTGTGCCTCCCACTCTTGGAAAGTGTGTGACTTGATCTCAGATTTCTTCTCTCTGTGTCACATTTAACCCAACAGTAGCTCTTTTTTTAAAAATTCATTTCAGATTGACACATGCACCAGTGGCTGTTCAGGAGAAGCAAAGGATGTGTGGTGTAACAGGCACCTGTCCATTTCAACCTCCTCGAGTCCATCTCTCTTTTTTCATTAGCCATAATGGCTGTTTTTTCCTCTAAATGATTAATGGACTCTCAATAGCTATGTAGTCTATAAACCTAGACAAGACAAGTAGTCTGTCTCTTTTGATCCCTGAACTCCTAAAAGCCTGAGTCTTAAATGGTGCTTATGTGCCCACATGCACAGTAGTAATTGGTGCAAAATATCAAATGTCACTACTTGACATTTCATTCATAACAGTCACATTTAAAATAAAGGCTTTAACTTGATGATTCACCAATGGCCAGTGTCAAATTATCTGGGATGGTCTTCATGTTACAAGTGTCAATCAACAAATTAATTTTTGTGGAGGTAATTTAATCAGAGCCCATCAGTGAACAGGCTTAAGGAAATCCCCTTGCTTCCAGATTATTCCCCCAGCCTGATTGTATATGAGATGAGAGCATAGCCTTGGAGAAGGGTGGCTACAGCTTCTCTTGCCCCTTTGGCAAATCCATTTCTGGGAGGATGGAGTTGCCAGTCCCTCAGGTGCGTCTGTTCTGCAGATCAGCAGAGGACTTCAGGTTCTACAGTTCCTGGAAGCTCCTTCCTAGAATAAAATTTGCTAAACACAGACCAGCCCAAATATATAGATAAGTCAGGCCCCTCCAGCTCCCATTGCTGCTGTGCTCCACTTTATTTGACAGTACAGATTTTCCTTCACAAACTCTTCATGTGATGAGACACTTATTTCAGCTGTTGACCCCTATCAATGACCCCTCACTAGGAGATCAGGTGTAGAGAACCAGGCTATTATCTGCCTTCCACTCACACATTTCTAATCAAAGCAGCCAATTTTGCTAACTCCTACAGCTGAAGTCACAGTGAGGGAGACCTGGCTGAGTACAGAGAAAAGAAGTGCTTGGAATGGCAGAGCCAGGGGTAAGAAATCCTAAGGGTAAGTCTAAAAAAGAAAAGTCAAGCTGGGAGAAAAGATGAACAAGCAAAGCAGGGAGAAATTCTAAATTCCAGTTTCATTTAATATAAGAAGTCACAAGAAACAGTAGAGTGAAGAAAAGCATCTCTATACCCTCCATGCATCTCTCCATGATCCTTTAGCTCACTACAGTGAGCACTGGTAGAATGCTGTAGTGTATTCTGCTTTCAGTGTGAATGCTTAACAAAAAATAAGTTTAAAAAACCCACAGCAATTAAGTAAAATCCAAAGCAGCCATGACAAGAAGATACCTTTTCAGATGTTACAAAGGTTAATGTTTATTCCAGTTATGACACCTTTTGAGTCTTCTGTTCTGGATGTTGAATTCTCTCTAGGCTCAGACAACCCTTTAAAGTGTGAGCCCCATGCACTGCGTTTGGAAAAAGAGCAAGGCCACGTGGCATCTTCTGCTTTGCTCTGCAAAATCTATAGCCCAGGCTATGAGCCGTCACCTTTGTCATTGCCTGTTGATGCCTTAGGATTTTAGCTTTTATATTTTCATATGTTTGTAATCCTGCAGTTCTTTAGTGTGTAACTCTGAGCTCCATACAGAGTGTTAGCTACTGCTTTTCCCATTTTTGTCAGACACAACAATTCCTCTCTAGGCCTGAGAATCAAGGACACCTCACTGTCCCAAGCCCTGAGAAATGGAAACAAAAGTGAGTTGGGAGGGGGCAAACTGGGAGAATGGGACTGCACTGCCTGAAGCTGTAATTGGACAATTAACCTCTGATATGCAAATGAACAAAACTTATATCTGTCCGAAAAACTTGTGACTGTGTCCATCCTGGGTGCAGTCTCTGTGAGACCCCTACACTGCCCAAGGTGTGCCCTGTGAAGGCCTTTCCAGAAATCCCTGCCCTTTATCCTTACACTCTGGCCAGCCTCTGCTCCAGGTCAGCCTCTCCAAGGCATCACTGTCATCAGAGGAATCTTTTTAAACAGGGCAGTAATCCTTGATGATGTGTCAAACACTTGTGCTGTTCCCTCCCTTGGAGCACTAATTTTGGTTGATAACTGTTTCTTTCTTATCTTCCAACATGATGTAGAGGTGTCAGTTTATTCTATTTGAATGTTTTAACTGCGTTTCAGTAACAGATAAATGATGCCAGGATCTTGTAACCTGATGGAGCAATTTGTCAACAGCTTACAGTCACAAATGATGGACTGGCATCTCAGGCTGGATAGTGAAACTCAGCCTTTGACTTTGATATTCAGTTTTTTCTGGTTTAAAGGTCCTGTAGACTGTAATTGCTTTTTGGGACTGTTAATGTTGTACTCTTAGCTCTGGACTGGAGAACAGCGGTTGTCTTCAGTTTCTTCATGTTTCACTGTCTGGTTTATAATTATAGTCTATAAATTTTGTTAGGATTTTTGGTAACAAGGAGTATACGGAAAAAGAGATTTTTTCCAGTATTTGTGTCACTTTGCAGGAGACAGGGAAGGAAAAGCAACATTGTCAAGTGATGAGAGTGTTGTTTTTCTCATCTGAGTTTTTGATACAAGCGTTTGGCATTTTTTCCAGGATTCCAACCCGATGTTTGCCCAGTGCTATTTGGATTTGCAGCATGAACTTTCAGCCAAAACCTCCACAATGCAGAAGCTTATTAACCATAGGAGACTGATATTAGCATCATTTCCAGAGAATGATCTGATTTCTCATTTGTAATTCTGCTCTGTAGAGCTAATGGCAGATGTTTTAAGCAAAGTTCTGGGTCTCTGTGTGTAAACAAAACAATACTGAGAAAACCCCTGAGTACCAAGCTGGTTTTTCTTATGCTTTATACCTTTTCAGTTATGTGAAAAGAAATGTAAATATATTGCTTGTTTTTCCTTGTTATCCAAGCATATGGTGTTTTTTTCCCTTGCTTTACCCCCACAGGGAGTTAGATCCTAATTTCTTTTCGGTTCAGAATCTGTCTCTCTTTGTCTTAAAATTTTGCCCTTTCCTTCTCTGTGAATGCCTCTCTTCCCATGCAGTTCTCCTTCTGCCATTTGTCTGCCAGTCTCCCACTTCTCATTTTTATTTGTTTTTGCTTTGCTAATCCACTGGGGTTTAAGTTCCTGTTTAGCATGATGTGGACCAAGGACCTTGGAAGCTCCGAGCTCATTGCTTATCATTACTGGTGGGAACTGTTCAGAGAACTCTGTTTGCTGTTTTTTCCTGGTAGTAGAGACACTGAAAATAGTTCATTTTTGTCAGGTGGGTTCAAAGAAGGACAGTGACCTGGGCAAGCTTGAGCTGTGGCCCATGGGAAATCACATGAGGTTTTACAAGAACAAGTGCTGCTGCTGCACCTGAGTTGAGGCAGCTCCTGGGATTGACACAGGCCGGGGAGGAACAGACGGAGAACTGCCCTGGGGAGAAGGACTTGGGGGTACTGGTGGGTGAGAGGCTGGCCATGACCCAGCCATGTGCTCTGGCAGCCCAGAAAGCCAAACACACCCTGAGCTGCATCCAGAGGAGCGTGGGCAGCAGGAGAAGGAGGGGATTCTGCCCCACTCAGGTGAAACCCCACCTGCAGAGCTGCCTCCAGCTCTGGGGTCCCCAGCACAGGAGAAACATCAGCCTGCTGGAGCAAGCCCAGAGGAGGCCACCAAGATGATTAGAGCGTTGGAACACCTTTGCTGCGAGGAAAGGTTAAGAGAAATGGGAAAGAGAAGGCTTTGGGATGACCCAATTGTGGCCTTTTAGTACTTGAAGGAAGCCAACAACAAAGAGGCTGTTTACAAGGCCTGGAGTGACAGGACAAAAGGGAATGGCTTCAAACTAGAAGAGAGTAAGTTTAGATTGGATGTTAGGAAAAAATTCTTTATTTTGAGGTTGGCGAGGCACTGGAACACGCTGCCTAGAAAAACTGTGGATACCCCATCCCTGGAAATATTCAAGGCCAGGTTGTATGGGGCTTGGAGCACCCTGGGATAGTGGAAGCTGTCTCTGCCCATGGCAGGGGGGGTGGAACAAAATGACCTTGAACATCCATTCCAACCCAGATCATTCTATGATCACAAAATACTGTAGTTCAGAGAAGGCAGGTTCCACACAGCACATAGGAAAATTTCTCCAGCTGTTCTCACGTAGACTAATTATTCCCTCGAACTGCTATCCAAGATTCCAGGAGTTATTTAGGGTACTATGTGTTTTAGGAGATGTAGCACTTGTGGAAAAAGTGTGTTCTTTGTGTCAGCTATTCTCAGTTTACCCTATTCTGGTGGGTATTAGGTCTTGTTTCCCTTTCTGGCCTCCCTCTGTTTCTCTGACAGTATACCTCAGTCTAGGAAAACTCTGGCCTAGTAGTTCTCCTGCATTGGTAAAATAATTCTTCCTTTTCGATTCATTAAGTAGCTTTGCTCCCTGTTGGCCTGAGCTATTACAATATTTCCCTCTATTACTTATGTAGAATGTTTTATATTAAATAAGAGAGAGTGTTATATGGTCTAATTAATAGCATTCAGAAATCTTTAGTGTAGCTTAAACTTTCCTCAGATCTGGAACAAGCTCAAATCCCAGGAAAAGGATTCCAAACCATAGCTTTAATTTCTATGGCAATTTCCCTTAATCGCCAAGAAATAACAAGTGGTGCTTGTAAATTCTCTGACTAACAATTCAGTAATTATGATATTAATGACAAGTATGAAACAGGTGGTGGTGGAGAAGAATTACAAGAGAAGAGCAGCCATCAGCTTGAAAATGGCAGCAGATTTCTCGGTTTCTCCTCTTTGAAATTCCTTTGGCTAAGTGAAATGAAATTGTCTCTGATAATTTGTTTTAAAAATTGTGTTAGTAATAATCCGTTTATCTGTGGCATATGTGGAAGAGCCCCAGGATTCCATGACTTACTGTAAACATCTCTGGGATTTCACTCCCTGTATCTGCATTTGATGCCACTCATCCCAAATAAGTGAAAAATACCTCAGCAGGTTAAGAAAAGAATTCGAAATCATTTAAAAGCCACATTGTGGGTTTTATTTAGATAAAATTAACTGGTATCTGGTTTTTTTCAGTTGTGTGATATGAATAAAACATTTGTCTGTGTGGAGCTGATTGTAATGTAATATTCCTGTTGCTTCCAGTAGGGTTTTGGGAAAGGAGTTGCTTTTATAAACTGTCCTACCTGGAGGTAAAAAAAATAAGTGTCTAGTAGGGAACAGAAATCAGTATTGTATATAATTTCTGGATTTTTAAAAAAATAGTGTCAGACTTGCTAGTGGTACATTTGGGAGGAAGATCACCTCATTTATTCAGAGTGATCCGTGACACATCTTCAGTGCATCTGGGTATAGAAAGGTCATGTATCAAATAGGTATATTGATGCATCAATTCGCTTGAAGAGAAGGGTTCACTTTTTTCTTCTTTTTATTTGTTTTGAGAAATGTTTTTCACCATTTGTGATTATTTCCCCCCTGCTACTTTGAAGTACAATGAAGATGTTTATAGGCAACAGAAAGAAAACATCTCTTCTTCTTCACCATGCAGTGTAATAGCAGCTGAAAAAAAGGTAAAAAAGGCATAGGAAAAATTGACAGGCATCACATGGCAACCCTGGTCCAAGAGGACAAAGCCTGACATTTGTAGTCCTCATCAGATTAAATAGGGGACACTGAGTGTCAATACTGAATTCTGAGCAGGCCGTTCTAATGATGATGGGGTGGTAAGGAAAAGCTTTCTGAGATTGCTGAGGTAATCTTATGCCCAGGAGCAGAAGGAATAAGAATTCTTATTACCTTGTTCTACAGAGTTTATTTTAATGTGTAGTATAATGCCCTGAACTCCAACAGGGATATCTTTGGCATTGCAACCTGAGCCTGTGAATGTTCTGAAAATGCGTATTCTGCTGACTAGTCATACAAAATAGGAGAAAAGTGGTTTGATTAATTTTCTTGTTTCAAGAAGTGGTAAATAGGTGTCTGGATGGTTTTCTGAGTAACCTTGTGTGAAGGATTTCTACAGCCTTTAGCTTGAAGGCCAAACTGGTCCACATAGGTACCTTGTCTTGTGATTGGATCTTGTTCTCCTACACCCCACTGGAAATTCACAGTTGCTCTGCTGGTAACTGGAAGTGTAACCCAATTGTGCTGTGTAAATTCCTCCTGGTTTTTTGTTGGTTTTCTTTTTTTATCCTTCTGTCTTGAGAACAAACTGCTTTGTGAACCAATCAGAAACTGGCAGCGGAACATCTGGCTTAAACATCTGCTGGCAGAGGAGCATAACAAGTAGGAAACACTGTGTGTTAGGGTTGTGATGGCAAGGAAACGTTTCCTTTGGGAACAGCAAAAGGAAGATGTGCTGATGCTCCCTTGCCATTGCAACTCTTGCTAGG
The DNA here is from genome assembly GCA_013398955.1 of Callaeas wilsoni. Classification (NCBI taxonomy): domain Eukaryota; kingdom Metazoa; phylum Chordata; class Aves; order Passeriformes; family Callaeidae; genus Callaeas; species Callaeas wilsoni. The sequence continues at coordinate 631,161 of VWPU01005622.1, read as the reverse complement.
ACCTGATGTCACATGTACACACACAATCTCTTGGAGAATATCTGTTCACTGTGGAGGGAACCTGGACAGATGTTCATTAAAAATGTAACCCACGATTCGGCCATAAAATGCAGGGCATGGCTTCCCCAACTGTTGCAGAGATATTTCCTGTGTGGACATTCCAGGCTGAGTTTGAAACACAGATATGTGATCAGGTTAATGGAGCAGCAAAGACATATTTGCAGTTGGAAGCAGACAGCTAAATAATAATAATAAATCAGTAACCAAATAAATAAAACGCAAGCAGATCTCTTTTCTGAATGCAATTAAGGATCTGTGTCCATTCAATCAGCGTAGTCACTTTGCATTTGATGAAATCCTGAGGAGTGGATGTAAATAACACTTTGAGAACATAGTTGACTCAAACGTCCCTTTGTAATGATGGGAAACATGTTTTGGAATGAATTTCCGCTTAGCTCACTGAATCAGAATACCCAAGAAAGTGATTCTTTTCTTACTTTACACATATGAAAGTAAAAAATATATCCAGCCATTTGTCCTAAGCTTTATTCTTGACATTTCCCCTGCTTCAGGAGGATTTAATAACCTGTAAGAAAAAGGATTTGACTGAGTTTAGTCCTATTATTATTTTATTCAAGTGGTATCTCCCAAACTGCTGCTGCAGCAAGATTACTTTTGCTTCTTAAGGGAGAGATTAGGTCAATAATAAAACACTGGGATCTTTGAGCCTCCACTGTCTTTAAAAGTTTTCTGTCCTGGAGATTTTTTGTGGGAGGCAAGTATAGTTTATAGCAGAATTTGTAATGGATGCAAACTCATTTACCTTGGAACCTGTTCCAAAACATTGTCATTGCTTCAAATAACATCCCTGCTGAGATGGTAGATGTGAGTGGAAGTTGGCAAAGGGAAAAGCAAGAAGGAGGAGACCCCCTGAGGCACTCCAGGAGAAACAATGATGTAACCTGTCACTGAATTATGTGAGGAATTGTTAGGCAACTTGCTATGGACCGTGACAAATCATCCCTGGAGGACCGTGTAGCACAAACAGAAGTAGCTGTGAAGAAATACCATGAAAGCCCAAAGTTGTTGCTGTCTGAGAGGCTGAGTGGCTTTGGACATTTATCTTCCTGACCCTATTCGATGAGCAAGACCCAGTGATTATTTGTCCTCTAGAGTAAGGCAAGAGCATAAGGATTTATTAGAATAAACAGGGATCTTGGAATAAATGGTGACAGTAAATCAGTCTCTGACTACTGAATCATCCTGTTCCTTTTGTAGGCCAACAGCAGAGATCTTTAAATTAGGCTAATTCCTGCCTGTACCCTTCCTCTTCCAAAGGGGAAATTTAAGCTGTATATTGAAGAATCTCCCTAGAATGGGGAGGGAAAAAAAAAATCACCTATTTCCTTTGAATGCCCATTAGTTTTTCTTTGTGACAGATTGAAGAACCACTTGGAGAGAGGAGGATTGAACTCTGGGATCTTTCTGCCAAGGTAGTGAGCGCTACCCAAAGAGTAGTGCCAGCAGCATAAGTTAGGACAGCCCTGTGGCATCCTTTTATCTTCTCACTGCCAGGCCAAACATCCCCTTTGGCAGTGCTGGGCCCGAGTCCTCCCATTCCAGCAGCTTTCTGGTGTCAGTGATAAACAGTCTGCTCACAGTGATGGGGCTTGGCATTCCTTCCCAACTGTTGCAGCAGTAGGCAATGCATCTTGTGCTGTGTGTGCCAGCACTGTGGGAGAACAGGAAAACCCTTTCCAAGGGGAACTTTTCCTTGATGCTTTGCCCATTAGGCAGGTAAAGCGACAGACAGACCTGTAAGAAGGGAAAGGAACTGGCAGCTCCTCAGCTCCCCTCATCTTTATCTGTAAAAGACCTCCTGGCCGAGTTGATATCTTTATGTTACTTAGACAACAGTTTATAGTAGATCAGCTCCTCTTCTTCTGGAGCTTTACACTTGGAACAAGCTGAGAGAGAGGAGGTGTATTTGCAGAGGGTGGTTGGTAGAATTTTTTTGTCTTGTCTTTGATGTGACAGCTTTCAACATTTTGGGTACTGTTGGTTTGTTGCTTTTTTTTTCCTTTCAAGGCTTCCTTGACTCTTAGAGAGATGGTTTTCTCTACATAAGAATGAAATGTGAAAATCCTGAGCAGCATTGGAAGCTTGAAATGAAACCCTGCAGTGGGGAGGTGTGTGCTGTGTTGGTGTGTGGTTGCCCTTGAGATCTGTTTTGAGTCTCAACACCTTTTTCTTCTCTAAATGTTGAATGGGCTTTACTGGGGGATCCAGGAAGGGAAAGATGGGATAGCCACACACCACAGGTCAAACAAAAGTAAGCAATAAATGATTGTTCGAGTGGATGTTGAGCACTAAATAAGTCCTTTTAATTTTGTCAGTGTCTTCTGGTGGTGAAATTATCTCAGACTTACACCAGCAGAATGGGAGCTTTACTTGTACCCTTTAGAGCTCATACTCAGAAGGATTCACCAAAACAGATCATTTAGGGTCAACTTGAATATTGAGAAAGGAATGAATTTGAGGGTTTGGGTGTAAACTACTGTTCTGTTAATTCATCCTTAGCATCTGTGAACCATTTGATGCAGCATTTCTTTTGAGAGCAACCATGTTACAGAAGACAGGACAGTCCTTCTCTCAGGCAAATGTGAGAAAAGGGCACCATCCTAATCGTTAATCTTTGGATAATGGCTCAGAACTGGAATTGTGAGGGATGTTTTTTTGCTCTAAAATGATTTTACTTTGAAATTCAGTGATGATGTTTTTGGCTCTTTGAAGAGTTAACACTCACCTCATCGCCCCTCCCTGTCTGATGGTGTAAAACGCCGTTCTGTGACTTCTCCCAAGGAAGTCGTATTCACCTGACTGAAGTGCTGCACTGAAACCACACCAGGCACTTCCAGCCCATTCCCACACCTGCGAAATTAGTGTTTTACTGCTGTTTACACACAATTGCAGTTACTGCCTTGCTGCTCGACAGCAGCTGGGGCTGCTGGCAGGCCAGCTGCAGCCTGCACAGCCACCGCTGGAGAGGAGCGCCTATAGGAATGATAGAAGATCCAGCCCTACAGTTCCCTAATTGCAGCTGGGATTTTGCAGCTGTGGAGTCACACCATGAGAAATACACTCAAAGCTGCAATTCAGCGAGCATGCTTTTCAGGCCAACAAATTTGCCTTGTGAGCTGGAGAGAAATGAGCTCTATAGACCTAATTCTTCTTCTTCTTTTTTTTTTTTTTATTTATTCTTTTCCTGTTGCAATCCCTTTTTGCTGTCTGTCACTGGTAATTTTCAGTGCTCAGGAATAGAGATAAGCATCCTTCATGGCATCCTTTGAGGACCACTGAGTAATTGCTTTTTAGGCTGTGAACAGCTTAAAAAAACCTATGAATGTTTTGCTCTCTTTGAATAATCATTTTTCCATTTTTCTCAAATGTTTACTGTGAAATCTCAGGCAAGTCATTAAACTGTTTTGTAGTTACTTTAGCCATCTATACAGTGATGGCAGTAATACCTTAAAGAAGCTTTTTGGACTTAATTTAATGATTATATAATTGTTTGAAATGTCCCAGTCTTAGTCTGAAAAGAGATGGTCCTATTGAAATGGAGATTTCACACTGAAAGTACATTCACTGCACTCTGAGGGAGGATAGGGATGCTTAATTTTTTTAAAAAGGGTAGATCTTTATTTTGGGCATTCAAAAATGGCAAAAAATATGGTACTTTTTTCCCTCGCAAATTTTTGTGATCAAACTTGCTGACTGCTTAGAAAAATCAACTTTTTGGAAAACTTGTAAAATTTTTCTCTGGTTATAAACATTGCTAGATCTTAAAAAAATTACAACTAATAAAATTATTAAAATTTGTTAATTGTTGTGCCAAAGCAGCTTAGATTTTTTACTCACTTGAGTATATGTGAATCACTTCCATGCATTTGTTCCTATCTACTATATAGCATTGTTAATTACATAATGTTATTGGAATGAAGCTGTTTAAAGAAAGTAGAACAGTGGTCAAAGTTTTAGCTAGATCCTTTCTTGTAGGCAACAAGTGACTTCCCTTGCTTATAAATATTCCAAAAATACAAGAGAAGCCAAAATAATTGGCAACCTTGCACAACCTTTATTCCACCTGAACAGAATGGCCTGCTTGAATTTGCACATTGATTTTTGTAGGGGATATTTCTGTGAGCTTATCTGTATTGACTAAATGTTATTCAGCTGAATCTTTATTCTCTCTTGGGTTTGAGTGGTAGAATTAGCTCAAAGAACAAGGAATGCTGAAGAAATTAAAAAGGGAAAAACACAATTGGGTATAATCAGAATTATTCTAGGGACTTCGTTAGCCTTTTTTTGGTATTTTAAGCAAGCACCACGCTTGTTTCTCTTTCAATGCCATCTTGAAATTAAGAAAATTTTATTCCTCTGCTTTTTTAATGTGAATCTACTCAGAGAGACACTATAGTTACATCTGCACGGAAAACAATATTTGAAAGTTTCCTAGCAGTGGCAGAGTATTGTCTTTTCTGGCAGAGAGTTTTGAAAACCTCTTGTTTCCTGTTGGATCTTAGCACTGTTTCTCCCTGGAGGCCAACGTTGTGCTGCCCTGTACGTGCAGTGTATCTGTGCTGTCATCCACCTGTTGAGCCTAAATCTCTATTTACGGTTAAAATGTGTTCAGCTTTTCTACATAGATATGCAAAATATTTTTCTCCGTAAGGAGGTTAAAATGAGTTTTCTTATATAGACAGAAAAAAACTGTAGCCCTCGGTTGCTGATTTCTCTAACGATAAACAACCTGGGCCTATTCTTTGGCTGCTGTTTGAGTGTGCAGAGTTGGGTCAGCCAGGAGGTATGAATTGCTTTTAGTGACACTGTGTCAATTTTTATCCATGGGCCTTCCAAGCAGGAGAGCTATAGCTGTAGATTATCCTTCTCTGTGTGTTATAATAAGTGATATAGCGGTTGCATTACAGCTCTCTTCTCTTTTCCTTTCCTCCTTGTCTAAATAAGGGGCTCTGCCAGCCTGGTACTTTGTCATCTACTTTCCAATGAAATATTTCAATTTTTGATCAGGACTTGATATTCTCAACTCACTGGAAAAGGACAGTGCCACTTATCTGAAAGATTTTTAAACATTTTGCTACCAAAATGGGAGGCTGATCATCAATTTTCCTCATGGATGTCTTCATGATTATGCATCAGTCCCCATATATTCCCATATACACATTTTGTACCCATTTAAAAGATGATTCTTCTATTATGTTACATTAAAAACAAGTGTGTAGTGAGGTTGGCAGGGAAGAGCTAAGGGAAAAAAGCCCAAAACATTTGGATAAAGCACTGTATCCTCCATTTTGGAAAATCCTGCTGATATCTTCTGATGCTTCAAGCTTCCTGATTCATATTAAGGAGAGAGTTAAAAATGAATGCTAAGGACCATAAATTAGTTGACCCAATCTAATTTTTTTTTTTTCCAGGAACCTAGTTAAGAATTTTCTGACTTTGGAAGATGCTGAGTGCTTGCAACTCTATTGAACTTCAATAGGCTATGATGAATAGCTCCATATTTTGAAAAATCAGGTCATTTATTTCAGTATTCAAGCAACTTCACTTTACAAATCTGTTTCAAGAGGGAATTTTTTGATCGTACTAGTCCCCAATTAAAATTTGTCAATTGCTATGCAAAAGCAGCATAGATTTTTTTGCTCACATGAGTATATATGAACCACTTCCATGCATTTGTTCCCATCTAATGCCCTAGTTTTTCTTTACTAGAAACTTCCAGCAAGACTTGGACTGTTAATATGTTCAGCAAGGTACCTATTGCAAGTCTCTCAGCTCCCCTGAGATCATGATAGCACCTCTTAGGAATTTTATGCATCCTGAAATCTCTGTGCCAGCTTTACTTAGCACTTAAATGAGCTCTCTTAAAACTTTGTCCAAGTCTTGTTAGGGCTTATGAAGCTTTCTGGAGAATCTGATGATTTTTTTTTTTTCCCTTTGACAGGAGTTCTATCTGCTACTGCTTGTTACATGTGTATATTTTAATTTTTTTTCCTGACTGTTTTGCAGTGCTCTGCAAGCCCATCAGGTTTCTCTAGTGGATACTTTATTTTAATAAGTGTTTATTGAATGCTTCGTTTAACTTTACTGTTTTGAAGTGCCCAGAGACACCGTGCTTGGATGAGCAGTTATGTAAGTGCAATTTGTTGTAGTTTTTTTAGTATCAGAATTAGGATTCAGCTGAGGTTTGAAGGTTTGCAGTGCATGTGCGTGGGGGAAAGTAAACAAATAAAAGAGAGTTTAGTGCATCTACACACATAACCCTGAACTGCTTTTCTTCTCTGTGACTGCTCTGCTCGCTGTAGATCCGTCCCCCAAATGCCCTTCGAGCACGGCTGCAGTGGCTGTTGCTTGGTGTCTGAGGATGCACTGAAGGATCAGATTGATGCTAGCAGAGAGCTGAGTTTGTTTTGCAGAGAATTCCAGCTGCAGAGCTGTTATCTCTTTGTCTCCTCGCCGTTATCATTATTTGATAATTGTTGCTCGTGGGCCCGCCCTGGTGAACGAATGCTTTATAGGCAACGCTTTGCTGTCTACAGGCTGGATGTGCAGCCTTGGTGGTGGCTCCAGATTTCATACAGGGACAATCCAAATCCATCATTTGTCTGGCATTCCTAAAACACGTTATTTCCTTTGCCTGGGCGCTGGAGGAGCTCAGTCTTTCCTCTGCTCCTCTTTATCTGAGACACAGAAGGGATGTAGTAGGGGAGATGGTGCAGGAAGCTTCACAAAAGAGTGTGTGGTGTTTAGGTATTTTTTTTTATTATTATTACTCTTTTAAAATTTTTTTTCAGTAACTGCAATGACTTATTAAACCACTTGCTATGCATAATTTTCTAGCTGTTACAAGAAGCAGTCTCCAGTTATGGTAGTGATGGTATTTTTAGCTCTGTGCTCGAGTCCCTCAAAGCCTTAATGGTCTCCAGGAATACGTGAGGGAATCAGGCACGGTGTTATCCAAGAGTTCACAACACTGGAGAGAAGTACCATGTAGGAGTGGAAAATCAACAAGGAAGGTACAATGTGCTGGCAAAGAAAGAATTCAGGGATATATGGCTGGTAAAATGGAAAATAACCACATCCTTTCAAAGGCAGGTGGAATGTATCACAAAAAAATAGGAGGAGGTGTTTTCATTAGGTTTTTTGGGGGTTGATTCTTTTTTTCCTGATAGTGTGATGTATGTTGGTTGTTTCAGGTTTTTTTTCTGTTTTCATAGAACAGCTTGGGTTAGAAAGGACCTTAAAGAACATCTATTTCCAGCTTGCCTGTTTTGAAATGGAAACTGGATTGCAAATGGGTCTGATCCATAAATATTGTTCATCTGCACAGAGGGGAACATTTATTGCAAAGAAAGCAAACAGTGTTTTATAGGAACTCCTGGCTCCTCAATGGAATTCACAGGCAGAGTTAGAAATCCCATGTCACAAAGGAGAAATATAAAAAGCCTGGATTCATATGTATCATTGCTGAGTAACCTGTGAGGAAATATCACTGTATTGCAGGGAGATGATATTTGCTAGATAGTGCTAGTATGAGGTTACAGATGTCAAGTCCCACAGTGCTGTAGCCCCCTATAGTGGGAATTTCCAGTGAGGTTGAAGGTACAGCAGTAATATCTTCATAATCACATTGAGTTTACAACAACTGGAAAAAAAAGGTGGTGGAGATGGGAAAAAGAGGGGAAACCCTTCTAGGGTGAATAACGAACACAATCCCGTGTTATCTTCCTTGGCCAGCCAAGTGCCTTGCAAAGGAAAGAGTCAGCAAGCTTTGTACTTGGGTTTGTGTTATTTTGTAAGCTACAAATCAGCACATTTCAGTTAATTCTGCTTGTTCAGAACTATAATTTACTAATGGAGGAATTATGTCAGCCTGTGGCCAATTCTACCATAAATCACAGCAGCCTCTTGTGCATTGAGGTCCCTTTTTGTGCTCCTACACTGAAATGTAGGACTTGGTGATGAAATGAGTGACTTGGTGATGCAGGAAACCCATCCTGTGCCAGATCTTTCTTAGAGAAGAAAAACAACATCTTTTTTGGCCCATGGGATTTAATACTGAAGGACTAATATGTGAGCCTACTTAGCATTACAGCGGACAACCAACAGTGCCTAATCTAGATCAGCCATGTTTAAACACTTTTGTGTAAAGTTTATTATTAACCTCTCTTCAGAAATCAACAGAACAAATTTGGCAACACAACCTTTCAGCCTCCTACAGGGCCAAAAATATATGTGCTCAAAAGCATCTTATTTTGGAACACCACCACCTCATTGTCATGCAGGTGTGACTTGCAGAGACTTACCCCTGCTGCTTGTTTTTATTGAAGATGGCTGAGGTGATGGAGAATGGGACATGCTGCACCTCAGGTGGGGAGGAGTGGCTTCAGTCTTCCTCACCTTCATCTCTCTGAGGTCTTCTTGGCTTCATTTTCTTTTTTCCTTTTTTCTTTCTTGCTTGCCAGGTCACTGTCCTGCTTTGCTGTGAGGTGTCAGCTGGCTGAAACAAGCCCAATTCCCACACAAAGCTTTGCAGGCGCCTGGGCTAGTTGGTTAAGAGTGGATTCTAGAAAATACTATTGAAGACCTGCAGTTACTGAAGTACATTCTTTTTCATTAATTTTTTTTCCCCTGGGCCTCCACACAGCTCTTGCTTGTGATTATCACGTATTCTATGATGCTGCGCTTTGCCCTTCTGCATTGTTTGTTTTGGTTTAAGTTTTAGAACAATCATCTGCAAATTGCAATTCTTAGTGCTCGTTTATATGCAGAGAATGCACTGATTTAACTAACAGATTTTTAAATCAGCTCAGTTAATTCAGTGCAACCCATATGTGAGCAATTAGCTTAAGTCAGTTAAGAATCCTCTTCAGCTCTATGGATACAAGCCACATTTAAAATAGGAAAAGATACAGGAATTAGAAACAGGCTAAAGGACATAAATTTAAAAGTAAAGTTTTAGTTAATGTGATAGGCTTTCATCAGCTGTCAGGTTCTATTCCTAGTTTTTCATTGATTTACTGCTTTGCTGCATGAGTGGCTTCACTTCTCAAAATCCCTGCCTGCAAAATTAGGATTTGCTGACATTGCTTGTAGGAGGATATAAGTGGGGCTGTTTGGGAAAATGTTTTTCAGGAGTTTTTTTGTTTGTTTTTTTTCCCCCCCGTGGAAAGCTTAAGCTTTTCTATGAATAATGGATAATCAAAGTGGAGCCAAATCTTCCCATTTAAAAACAGTACTTCCATTTGGAAGTGTCTCCACGGTGCCATTTGGGAGTTGTTTGGCTGCCCTTGTCCAGGCTCCTCTAGCCAAGCTACAACTCCCATGTTGCATCATAATTCTGCCTCTCACTGAGTTGCTGTCACGGAGTCTTGACGCTGCATTTAGGGAAAATGTGTCCCCCTCAAGGAGATGCTCTGAAAGAAAGGAACAGGTGCCTAAGAAATCTCAACTTCGTGTTTTCGAGACGTCTCTCTTAACCAGTTCTGATGTTTTAGATGGTGAAATTTGAGGTTTTGACCAAAAATTCAGAGTTTTGAGGGGAACAGGTGTTGGATTGTTGAGGAAAAGTCAACATTTTCTGCAAAAAGTCGATACTTGTTATAAGAGCTGAAAATTGACATTTCCACCCAAAACCAGAGGCTAAGAATGCTGTTCTAAGGCTTTTTTTCAATGAATGCTATATAAAATATTTGAAGATCCTCAGAAGAGACTCTTGAGATGACCCCATGTCATGGGTGAGAACTCAGTTTTTATTTGTTCCCCAAATCCTTATTTGGCTCCTTCATAAAATAGCACAAAACTTTTACTACTTGAACTTTTCTTGTAGATGACAGTGCGAAGTGTGGGCAACTGCAGGTGAATTAATTATCTGGTATTTCATGATTGCTATTACAAATAGAAGAAATGGAAACGAGCTGAGCTTCCTCGGTGTGGAACTGGAAGGGAGGTTGGCTCATCCCCGACAATGCTGTTTGCTCATCTTTTCAGCAGATCAGGTGAACTCCTTGTCTCATTTGATTATGACATTGGCAGCATTAGCTGGGGTGAGGCAGATCTCGTTCTGCGTCTCCGAGTGATTTGTGACCAAGCGTGACTTAATGAAATGTGTCCACAGAGAGAACAGGAGCCCTTCTATCAGCGGCAGCTGAGCAAGGACAGAGATACGGTACATGCACGGAGCAGGAAGAGCACAGATTGCATCATTTATCTTGGGAAGCAAGGAATTGTCCATTGTGACAAAATCAGTCACATGCGGCGAGTAAAACGCCGAAGGCTCATTACGCTAATTACTATCAGTGCTCAGCTGCAGGGAGGCAAGAAAACACTGGCAGAGCGATACCTCAGGATAGCGTTTGCCCAAGAGGAAGCATTGTGCATCGTGGATTTATCAGTCAGTGCTGGGAGGGGAGGGTGGTGCAGCAGCACGGGCTGAAATGAGACAGGTCCTTTCAGCTGGTTGGCACCCAGGTAGCAAAATGTCACTCAGGACATGAGTCTGGCATTGTGTGTGTAAGGTGACACAAAAAAAACCCAGAAGAAAGCAGTAAAAAATTTCCTCTTAAAGGCCTAGGGATAAAATAAATAGGCAACATTTCACAGTGCAATTGAAAAAACACCGTTGTTTGGAACTTTATGGGGATCTATTAGGAGAAGCTGACTTTTTGGCCTCATTTTTTATCATCTAGTTAAACAGGGCCAGCTTGCCTTGGAGCTCCAGCGCTAACTGTGGTCTTTAATCTTGATAAAAACAGGTTTGGTAGTATGATGTGGTGCAAATGAGGTTTGAGGACAATTATCATTGCAGTAGGTCATGCATAATTAAGGAGTGGAGTGTGATTATGACTTAAGAATGAAATACACACTTGAAGAAAAGAGATATGGAATAGGAATTGCAGCTCCTGAACTCCCAGCTGCTTTGGTTATGTTGGGAAGGCAAACTGCTCTTGAGCCTGGGTCTAGTGTATGCATTTTAGCATCCATGTTGCAGTCAGAAGGAAAGAGAAGGATGGGAAATAAATTGTTAACTGCAGTAATGCTGATGAGAACCATTTCATTGTAAAGCCTCCAAAATTTACATTGTTTTGATGATATTCCATTTCTGGAATAATCACTGGCACCACAGGGCCATACCAGGATGCAATGTAGCCATTATGGTTTCAGCACATGGGCTTGAACAAAGCCAGAGTCAAGGACTGAAAATATGGGTTATATTTGTGACACACTCCATTAAAATATGAAGAAGGGCATTATTGCTGCTGCTGCTTCCTCCCATCACCAAGTCTTCATCTCTGGAAAGATTTAAAATGAAGAGAAAGAAAGGATTTTCCATCCATCTTATTTATTTTTTCTTCCATATTGCTCCTAGTTTTCTGAATGACAGAACCAAAACGCCTTAATACAAATATTTCAGCTGTCATCGTAGGCTGCTGTTATTTATAAAGTCCAGCATGCTGTGCTGGTTGAAGCTGCCTCATGCTGCTCAATGGCATCCTGATGTCTGCTTGTGCCTGCTGCCTTTTATACAGATATTCTCATCCTACACTGCTACTGCTGTCTGCTTTTAAGATGCACAGTGAATGGTGATGCTTCTCTCTACATATCAAACATGATGCATCCCTTTAGATTTTCTATTTCCCTGTGCTCCAGGTGCTGTTATTATCAGTCCTGACATCATTCATTCAATATGATGGCTCCTGTCCTTCCTTTTATCCGTTATGGACAGGAGACTGGGAAATATTTTATCTTCAAAGCACAGCAACATCTTTTCTTTAAAAAGTGGCTTTTCTCTCTCTCCATTTCATCCTGTCTTGCCTAATATCTTGTGTATTATTCTTGTCCCCAATCTCTTCACTATGCAGCCCTGTTCAGTTTTGTTTTTCCAGTGTTTCTGTGTTTCTCATCCCCTGCCGTTTTTGTACCTTTGTGGGACACAGCCTCATTTCAGTCAACTGAAAGGTTCCATTGACCTTATCAAGCCTCATCTTAGGACCAGGTGGGGTCTCTCCATCCATACACATGGCTGGGGCAGTTTTGTGTAATATCTGAAGTTACTTTGCTCTCAGAGCCAAAATGTACTGGCTATATAAAAGTAGAGGAGGAGGCAGGACTATAACAAACAGATCAGGCTTTCGAACAAGAGAATCACAGTTTAATTATTTGGGATATCTCTGGGTAATGTGCTTGGGTTGAAGACACATAACAATTAGCAGAATTTCAGGTACTTTATATAGAGCTGCAGAAGTGGTGTTTTTTATTGGAACTTTTTCTGGCAGTTGTTTTGGTAAGCTGCCAATAGTCCCATCCAAGGTGGCATGTAGTCTTGCTAATGCTGCAAAGGAGAAAAGACATGTAAAGCATTTAAAGGAAATATAATAGCTTGGAACTGTTATAAGAAATGCCTTTGGTTTGGGTAGTGAATTTCATTAAATCCTGCCAAACATTCAAAGCCAGTCTCAGCTCTCCAGTCCCTTTATTTGCTATCAGCACTTGAAATCACTTTAATATTTTACCTTCACCCTTGGCTGCAGAGCATAACGGGCAAAACCATTATCTGTGCATGTCATCACTATTAGGAAAGAGAGAGAAGAAATGAAGGGATAAGGAGAAACAGGACTGGCAGGGAGCTGGCATGTTCAAAAGTAAACAGATTTTAGCAGTATGAAGGAGGGACAGAGCAGGGTGGGAAAAATCAGCCTCTTGTAAATAAATTTAAGTTCTGCGTCTCCTTAAGAGCTGTGGATACAGCCAAGCTGAGGGCTAATATTTAAAGGTTTAAATGAGAAGAGATGTTAATCTTTGAAGGGACAAAGCTGAATTTTGTCTCCTAGCTCTTGCCTTTACGTAGAGATATTACCTTCTTTCCAAACAGTTCATAAGAACTTTCAAAGAGTTGGATTACACTTCTTAAACAAATACTAAGCACAGCAGCACCTGTGAACTGCAGTGTTGAGAGTTGTCTCATCACAGTCACCTCTGAAAAAAGTCACAATTTGTGTCAGAGCAACAGAATTGGTAAATTGTATTATGGACTTGATTAGGAATTTTTCTTAAATGACAGATCATGGGATTTTTTTATAATTGCATAAGGAATAATGAACATTTTTAGAAGCTTTTAGCTTAGTGTAAAAAAAATAAAAATTGAGTTTGGCAGTGGTTTAATATTAGTCTCTGTATTTACTGAATCCTTTTAGCAGCAATTTTCAGCCGTCATGTTTCTACTCCCCTTCTTGTTTCTCCCTTTATGTTGGACTCTTCTGGTGTGTACCAAGGCATTTTAGCAGAGGGAAGTATGGATGGTTTGAATACAAATAAACTAATGTCAGTTACTACAGGAAAGGGGGGTATAGTAGGTTTGGGGGGTGACAAATGAAAATGTTGAAAACTATTTCTGTAGGTCTCAAACAAGAAGACTCCCTTCTGTTTTTCCTTCTTGATATTAAATTAAAGCATGAGAATACAAGTCCAGCAATCATTCCTTCCTTCAGAATGAAAATTCCGTTGTTATTTTCAATTAGTTTTGCTTCCTGGTATAACTGTGATGGAGAAAGACATCACAGTCTTATGTCAGGGAAAGGTTTGGGTTTTATTTTTTTGCTGGTCACATTGGAGAAGAGTTTCTTTATGCAATTCAGTGACTCTCTCTTTGGCATTGTACCTATCAAAAGGAAACTCTGTAAGCACGCAAATTCTTGGCAGAAATACAGCTGCTAATCTCAGTTGAGCAGCTGTTGTCCTGAAGATCAGGAGAGGTGAGCCTAAAAGTAACTTTATCTGAAGAGCCCTTAAGAAACACCATCTGAAACTGTCATGTTTTCATGCAGAATTTTTGGCAGAAGCCTCCCAGCAGGACTTGCGGACTTCCCAAGTGTTCGCTGTTGCTAGTGTTTTCTGATTTGCTGAGTGAGTAACATGGGAACTATGGATTATGAGGAAATAAGGGAATTCAGATAACTGAAACTAGAGTAAACTTGGAATGGATCTTGCGGTGTTGCCAGAAACCCCAAGATGTCATTAAAGACTTTGTTTTTCTACATTAAAGATATATGAAATATTCTTAATGACTCATTATTTCTTTGTCTTCCATTTTTAACCAGTTTGCCATTATTCCCACATCTTAAAAAAAAAAACAAAAAAAACCCCACAAAAATTCCTGCTTTATGACCCTTTTCTTTTTCAAGCATTTTGCAAGGCACTGATAATGCCCAAGATGCCACAAGCAGCACACCCTAACCTCTGTCAATACAATAGCTGAACCCATCTCTCTAAGTACATTTATATTTTAATTTGTTCTAGGAGGTTGGTGCAGCAAAGCTGGATGCGGCTCCATAGCTAGAAATTCATCCAACATTTAGGATATTTTAACTGTTTTCAAGAAGAAGCATCCCAAGTTTAAAGTGCCACTGGAAGCATCCTAGTGGATAGTTTGGAGATGATGAGGACCTCTCATATGCTGGAGGGTTGATTCCTGAATTTTATCACCACACTGTGATTTGAAAATTATCAACCGAATTACAGCAAATCCTTTGAAGAGTGTAAGGCTCTGATCTACACAGTAACTAACAAGGGAGATGAGTTGAATTTTTCAAAATTGCACAGTGCTGTACTGCTCCACATGGTCAAGTATCCTGCACAATCTTACACTGATCACTGAGTCAGTAACAGAATATGTTGTAACTAACTAAGGGAAACGCTTTCTCAGTGCAAATCTGGGATCCTTATTTAGCTTTTTATCCAGCCTTTGCAGTGAAGCTGGGTAATTGTTCTATATAATGCTCTAGCAGGCATCATGATCTCCTTGATGGGCTTTAGATAGAGACATTTCTTGTGAGTAGAGAAGCTTAAATGAGACATCCAGCTCATCTCATCTAAGTGCATTCATATTTCAGACTGGTCAATGAGATTTGAGCGCCTGTCTTCAATTAGAATGAGCAGAAGTGCTTGTTTGCTCTGGTTGTTTTGAGAAGCCTGTGCTCTGTGCAAGCTGCATGAATTTCATAGCACAGAATTTAGAACATTTCAGAAGACTTTCCTCTAAATGATATTTTCATTTGTGCCTGCTTAGGTAAGTGAAAAACTGCATTTATTTGCAGGACTTTTGCAGGAATTGCAATTATGTGAACCTTAGAATGAAAGGAAATTGTAAGATTCATATACTGTTAAGAACCTGCAAAATACAATATGGATTATTGGTTCATCCAGCCCAGTGTTCAAAACCATCGTATCTGTGTTCTATTGACATTCCCTGTCCTTGTGCCATGGCTTGCCAGGATTGGAAACACTTTGGAATCAGCTAGGTTTTGCCAGTTTGTGATGTGTTGCTTTCTGATTCCAGCCACCGTTGTTCGCTGAGTGGGGATGATCTCAACAGGCAGTGGCTGACGCCCAGTTCCCAGCTGCACCCAACAATTTACCACGCCAAAGGTCTCCTCTATTACCTGCGCAGCATTGGCCGGGCTCCTCTGGTGAGTCTCTTCCAGGTTTTTTGTAGGATTCTGTGAATGGGTCGGTTACTGTACTTGTGTGAACAGTCTTGTTACACAGCTGGACTGATTTGGGAGCATCATGTGCTGTTGCGCTTTCATCTTATGGAATCGTTTTGAAATTCTTGACTATTTATCACTTACTGAGTCTTCTAACCAGCAGCTCCAAATTTCAGCATCTCTCTATACCTGGAATAAAAATGAGAAAATGAAATCCTTAAAGCTCTTTATATCCTCAAAGTACTCCAACTAAGCAAAATACTATGAGCAGGTTATTGCTGTCTTCATAGAAGCATTAGGAGAAATTCTAAAAAGATTTAGTCAAAATGGACTATGCTAAAGCCCATGCAATCACAAGAACAGAGGAAGCAGCCCTCCATGTGAAGTTCTCTGCTGCCTTGCCAATGGGAAGAAAAGGACTGGCTTTGGGGGCCACCAGAATTCATGAGATGGGTCTGGGATCCATGCCATCTGCTCAGTTGCCCACCAGAAAGAAAAGTTAGTTCTGAGAACCCAGGAGGAAAACCACAAGGAGCTTCAAATGTTGACAAACAGATGTGGATACACGGACTGGCGGGTTTGTTGGTGATAGCTACAGCAGGCAGGAAATGCCCAAGTGCACCAGAGGGCTTCTGGGTTTGGTGAGAAAAGCCCCAAACAAGGTGAAAATGTCTGTGAGCTTCTTTAAGAGAATTCTTGCCGTAATTTAGTTTTTATCTAAGCTGACAGCCCTGAAATTTATCTCTATAGGCTGAGGAATATTGTGGGAACTCAACTCAGAGTAGCAAATTGAGTCACCAAGCTTTACCGTTGGTTCAGAGCAGTGTAGGATGAGTCTTGTTTTACCCTGTAACTTGCTGTCTGGCCTCTTTTAATACATAACCCTCCTTGTCATATTCAGCTGCATAAAGTGGAATACTCAGTACAAGTTTTCATCATTGCTGAGTGAAGGGAGACTATTGATCCTACCTTCTCCCTCACTCACAGACTGCATGTCAGACTTCATAAACTGATTTTTCTTTGCCTTTGAAGAGTACATTGATTTTAGTTTATACATTCTCAGAAATGCCTTTTCCCTCCTTCAGAAGAGAGTTTGGGTTTGGGGTTTTTTGTTTGTTTGTTTTTGTTGGGTTTTCTTTTAACCTCTAAGATCCCACAGAGCCAAGTTCACTGATCGCCAAATGATTTCTCTGAACCGATTTGGTTTAATTTTTCTGGGGGATGTGCAAGCAGTTTTTTTAAAACAAAGAAAAGCTGCTTGAAGCAGAAAAGCAAAGAACTTTAACAGACTTTCAAACCAAAGCCACTTCAATTCTTTAGTTAACTAGAAAACGGCCTGTTAAATGGTGGGGATTTTTTGCTTCCCTTGTTGGCTGTGGGAACCCTAATGAGACCAAGGGACTGGATGCACTGGGACATTGTGGAGAGTCTCATCTCTAGTGAAGGGCAGGATGCCCCAAAAGGGGAAAGAACAAACTTCCAATAGACAGAAGGCTCTGAGCAGAGTTTGCTGCCTCTCAAAAGCATTATATCAGGCTTGAAAACAAGCAGAGCCTGCAAGAATGTACTTGTTGAGGGGAAAAAAACCCCCTAAGCATGTCTACCTCAAAACTGGCATTTAATGTCCTGTCACAATGTTATTAAGAAAGAGACTTTACACAAAAAAGAGAAGACATTTCAAAAAGTTCTGTTTTCCAATAGATTTTCTTGCTTTCCACTTCATCTATTGCTTTTATTTTATTTTAAAAGGTACCTGGTTCTGTGACTCCCAGGGAGGGTTGTTTTTGAGCTAGAAGGCAGTCCTTACCTTTAGGATGATCAGTGCTGGCAAATAACTTTAAATAGATTAAAAAATTGTACATGTCTTTGAGTCATATCCCAGTGAGTGCAAGCTTGGGAGTCTGACTGGTTTGTGTATCTCAGTGTCCCAGCCATATGGAAGGACAGGCTGGAGAAAAAGCACTGGCAAATGCCAAGATTGCTCAGTGTTTGCCCAGACATATCCCAGGAAGAATTCTGTGTTGGGTGCTCAGACTCCAAAATATCGCTTAGCCTTGGCTGAGTGGTGAGAATTTGCTACCCTGTTGTGTGAAAATCAGGCAGAAGGATGTGCTATGGAGAATAATCGAGTATAAACATTGGGTGTGACTGCAGCATCCAGTCAAATTAATTAAAATGTAGCGCTATGCAACTTGCAAATAGAATGAAAGTGTGGAAGCTGGTGACACTCAGTGAAAGATTCCACGGCCTGAACCAGCTGCCAAATTACAGAACCTGGCTTTGGTAATCCTTTACCAGTAAAGAAACCTCATTCCAGACCCGTCACTAAGGACCTCTCTTCAGCTTTCTTGAGGTGCAGAATTATAGGCCTGCTACTGATCAGCCCCACTCTCTGATCATCCCTGTGTGGTTTCTGATAAATAATATTTCAGGCAGATAATATATTGTCTTTTGTGTGTTGTAATTCTGTAAATTGGCAGGTAATTGATACCCAGTTGAGCTGAGTTCTCTGCCTTGAAATAAGACAAAAGCTGTAAAATCCTCTTTGATATTCATAGAAATACATTCTAGGTGGTAGCTGTGGTTAACCTGAGCTATGACTGTGTATTGCTGATAGCTTAGATGAAACACTAGCTGGAAAAATGGCTGTCATTAAGAGAATTAATAAATGCAGCTCTTTGGAAGGAGGCATTCCAGGATCATTGTGCGTGGATCAGAGCTGTGGCTGTTCACGTGCTTCAGGTGTGGAACCTGCAGGCCCCCAGCCCCAGGAAAAGATCTGGAGATGAGTGGTGGTGCAGGAAGGGAAGCTGACAGGACAGAAACCCAAGGAAGCAGCAGCATGCAGGTTATGGGATGCATATAATTGTCCATCTGACTGGTTATTGTGTGTGCCCCAGCCTCTCCAGCACGGCACTGCCAGAGGAGCTGAAAGAACGTACGTGCTCAATTCCCAGACAGATAAACTCCTGACCTGCTGCAGCTAAACTTAGTTACTGTGGAGCTGGTAAATAAGCAAACTAGGGTAAGCCTTGCCCTAGCAGTTGGTGGAAGAAGCTCATGTTCTCCATCTGTTTCTCCCCTCTTGTGCATGTATTTAGGTAGGAATATGGGTGGGAGTGTTGATCTGCTGGAGGGTAGGAAGGCTCTGCAGAGGGACCTGGACAGGCTGGATCCGTGAGCTGACAGTGAGCGGATGTCAGTCTCTTCTCCCAAGCAACAACTGACACGACAAGAGGAAATGGCCTCGAGTTGTGCCAGGGGAGGTGTAGGTTGGATATGAGGAAGAAATTCCTTCTCTGAGGGGTTATCAAGCATTGGAACAGGCTGCCCAGAGCAGTGGAGTTGCCATCCCTGGAGGTATTTAAAAGATGTGCAGTTGTGGCAGTTGGGGATGATATGGTTTAGTGATGGATTCGGCAGTGCTGGGTTAATGATTGGACCTGATGATTTTTAGAGATATTTTCCAACCTAAACAATTGTATGATTTTATTTTTTTTACCCCATATTCCTCCCCCATCTCCACATGGATCCATAATTTTTCTCTACCTTCCCATACATATTGGTCTCCAACATAAGTCCTGGAAAACTGTTTCGATGAAATCTTGAAGGTCCTTTCTACTCTGTAGTGAATGCTAGTGGTTTAAAATGAAATAATTCCTTCTCTTTAGAGATTCGTATATTTTCATTGACAGATTTCTGAATATTTCTGATTAAGACATGGAGAATATATGTAACAGCCATGTGTACATCGACTTCATATCTCAGAGGGCACTGAGATTGATTATTCTTTAAGACTTGGGTCAATATTTACCTCTCGGGTCATTAAATTGTGATTTTCATTTCCATGGGAATCAATATCTGCCTATAAAGGCAATCAAAACTTCCGCTAAAAGTGGGAACGTGCCTTGTGCCTAGTTTATATGACAGCTGACACGAGAGATGGATTGGATAGACAGGTAGATTAGTGGGGAGTGAGATTATTTGCCTTGAATATGGGTCATTTTCTGTGCTTGACTTGCAGGAATTCATGCAAAGATCTGACAATACGATTGCACAATTATATTTTCCTGAAAATAATGTAACATGGGTTTTTAATTTAAAAATGAAAAAGCAATGATTGATTGCTTGGGAAGGCACAGGTTTCAAATCTCACGAGGATAAAGCTGGAGTTTAGGAGTTTAGAAGTAGAAAGAGCCTGACAAATTGCTCCGTTGTGGTATCAGAATTTCCCATGAAGCCTTAGGTTCCTGAGTTGCCATGGATTCTTGCACAGGTGTCATGTTTATTTCTGCTGTAGACAGAAGTGCACTGGGCTTGACTCTGGACCCCTGAGATCATGTCAGATCAAATAAATAAAGCAAGATACAAGTGACTAATGAAGTCTGACACAGGTCAAAGGCACGGCCCAGAGTCTAAGCTACTCTGAAGAGATCTGAAAAAAACCCATTAACACCTCCCTGCCATAGTCTGATAGTGCTTACTATGAAGAACCAAGAAACCTTTCCAATGTTCAATATTTTACCTTGCTTTTTCCTTTCTGTAGGTGTTCTGTGACTACCACGGGCACTCCCAGAAAAAAAATGTGTTTCTCTACGGCTGCAGCATTAAAGAGACCTTGTGGCAAGCAGGCTGCATGGTTGACACAGCAGTTATCACAGAAGATGTTGGCTACAGGGTAGGTCCCCTTGGTTCTTTCCTTAATTACCAATCTATATGAGCTTATATATTTAAAATATTTAAGATAAGGTCACCTCAGAAATTTTGGTGATAGGGTGCAAACTCTCCTTGCTCCAGAGGAATAATGGTCCAGAGAGTTTCAAGTTACATGTAATAACTTCATGCACCAGATATTAGGGACCCATCTGCTGATGGTATATCTACTATTTGTTCCATTTTAGTAAAAGGACGTGCTATGGCATTTGGCTAATTAGAGGATAATAAGAGAGATGTATTTTTGTGTGTTTTATAATTTCTACATATACACACAGTTTTGTCCTCACCACTCTACCCATAATAAGAAATAAATAGGAATTATGTAATGTTAACTGAAAAGATGACGGTGTCCCACAGTCCTACTCAATTGAATTTCTTCATCACAAAATGCTCCTGGTCACACTGAAAACATGAGATAATTCAAGGATGCCAAACAGATCTATCATAGTGAAGCTATCTCCAGAACAAATGTTTGGTGTCATACCTAGGAAATTTTTTTGTTTGGAATTACAACAAATTCTAAAATCTGTTTTATTTCTACTTCGTGGGCATGTCTTGTTCATCAAACTGTTCTTTGGATTTCCTGCCCATCTCTCTCTTTTCTTTATTTTTTTGGTATCTATTTAAGTTATATTTTCCAATTAAATAAGTTTTTTCAGAAAAAAAGAGAATTTTATAAGGTCCATTTCTAGCCTTAAAAAATGTTAATTTCACAAAACATTAATTGTGGCCTTAAATTGATTCTAAAGTTATAGCTTGGATCACTCAAACCTGAAAGAGGTTGAAAAGCCTTTGTCACTTTATGCCTCTGTATAATTTTTGCTACTTCAGCACAAGTGCTCATTATCCTTCCACGAGACTGTCACGTCTTCTGTGCTCATCTTATGGAGCTGCACACAGCAAACTGGAACTTTTCTGGAGCGCTCCAGCGTTGGCTGTGAGGGGTGCCTGTGGCAAACATTGATTTTCGGGGAAGCAAGGAGGGCTCTCACAGGCAGGGTGTGCTCGGCTGTGTTTGGATTCCGGGGGCTTGCAGAGGCTGAGGAGGGCTCTCTGCTGCACGGACAGAATTCAAATGTTTCTGTCAGCATTTGAAGCCTGACCTGAATCTGCAATGAAGAACAAGAACAAGGCTGTCCGAGAACAGCCTGCAGTGGCCCACAAGAAAGGGTTTTACAGCTCAAATCCTTGCTTTTGCACGAAATGGGAGGTGGGAGCCTGCTGCAGATCCAGCCTGTGGGTCACCTGCTCCCTGCTTGGGCTGGGGTAGCTGGGTCTGTGCTGGGACACACCTGCAACTGCAAACTGGCAGATACCCAGCCCTGCCGCAGACCTGCCGCCTTGCACTGTTTGCACAGGTTTCTCTCCTGCCTCCTCTAGGTAACTGGGAATTAATCTGGCTTCCATGATTGATTTTTCTCCCCAGGAACAGAAACCAAATACCTCAAGAAAATTATGGGTTTTGGAAGAGCCTTTGCCTCATATGTTATAGATTCAGCTGTAGCCCTTGGCAATGTACAGAGTCCTCCTTGCCTTTAATATCTGGTGGCCTTGGGTGCCTTGCACAGCATTGGCATCATAATCCCAACCTTTTGATAAACATTCCGGGCCCCTTTGACAGCAATCTCTGCAGGGACATTAGTAAAGAAATATAATTCCATTCTTTTTGAATGGGATTGGAGGTTTATGGACAGGGTCCAGTGTAAGTGGAGCAGCTTCCCTTGCTGCCACACATGATAAATCCAGATGCATGAGAGACACGGAACACAGTCACACTGCTGCACTATCATAAAAGCATCCTTTCAAGGGATGTGTTTTCACGCAAAATATATTATTGAAAGATAATTAATGAGAAGAATCAATAGAGAAGAAAGAGCCATTAGTGTGAAATCCAGTGAATGCTGGTAAAATGAAAAGAATATTAAATTCGAGTTTGCTAATGCTTCTAAATGAGTCCTATGTACAGAGACATTTCTGTTACCTGCCAGTATTTTTATTTAATTAAAAGTAAAAGATTGATTATGCATATAATTTGAATTGCTCTAAAAAGCTAAACTGGATTAGGGTTCTGATTATTGTATTTGATGTGATAAGTTTACAAAATTTTGTGTGTGGGTTCAGATAAGGACATATACTGTTCACATACAGTTTGACTGGGTCTCATGGTTGTGCTGAGGCTTATAAACACCTGAGCTGTATGGTTCTGCTGCTTTTTTTTTACTTCCTTCTCAGTCAAAATCCAGGAAAACCTAGAAGCTGTGCATGAAGCCATACAATTTTGTGATGTTCGTGCAGCAAGTAGCAGGCTGAAGACAGTGCAGAAGTGTTGGCTGCTTTATCAAAGGCAAGAAGTGAATTTTCAAGGTTTCTCTGTTCAGTGTGCCCACAGAAAAGAGAGTGCTGCAGCTCTTAGTAACACAGTGGAGATCTTGACTTAAGATTGAGGCTTGAGGTGGTCTCAGATTGAAAGTGAAGTTTTTCGCTTTGTTCTAGTTTTCTCTACCTCAGTTTTTTTCAAGTGAAAAATGGACCTTATGGAACTGGAGGAGACTCGTGATGGCTGCAGCCAAAGTATACTGAAAAATGAGATACGTATAAATGAAAGATATGTATGGTTATGTAGTTTGCAAGAGATATTGCAAAGTAGTTTAGACCAAATACTTATCACTCATATCAAGCATGTTTTAGGAAAAGACATTATCCAATCACTTTCAAACCAAATATTCCGATACAGTGATGTGAAGTAAAGCCCAAAAGAACAGAACTACAGTTCCTCAGAATTAGTTGGTGAAACTGATGGTTACTGGACAGTGAAGATAGCTGGTTAGTTTTCACTGCACAAACTGAACGAAATTCAAGGGTAAATGCCACTAGCAATATGTGGGAACTCCTCCTGTAGGATTCCATTCAGTTCAGGTGTTTTAGAAAACTATCATGAAAGAAATAATGAACTAATCCTAATGTTGCTTGCTCTCCTCTAGGTGGATCAAATGGTGTTTTGGCACATGTTGTGGTTGGTGTAGCAGCACCGAAGTTCAGACACACACAGACATAACCTGCATGCGTGTGTGTGTGTATCTAACAGTCCAGTCCGTTCTGTAGCACTAGGCGTGCTCTGTGTAGCTGTTCTCTGTTTCTATAGAGTGTCAAAATAACACATTTGGCCCTCTGTGATGACTAAGTGATTGTTGCCTCTGCATTGATGGAGTATTTGATTCTTCAGGTGTGTTTATAGACTTTGTTGGGAAATATGATTTTGAGAGTAAGAAAATCACTCAGGGCTAAGATGTAATATTTACTGGTGTTATTATTACGTTTTATTGTGATTCTTTAAGTGAACGCTATAAAATACATTGTTTGGACTTGGAAGAGAATATTTTGGTTTGTTTCACAATGTAAGTTAGTTAAATGCTGGGCTTTATTTTCACGTAATTATGTGTGACCTTCTATGAGAAAACAGATCCCCTTTCTTTGCTCCATGCCAGCTTCAGACAAAATTCTTCCCACAGCTCAGTCCCTTCTCAGACCCTGGATTTATGGTGGGAGGAGATATAATTGTAGAGGGGAGCACAGGGATGTCAGGTATTGAGCTGTGACTCTTGGCAGCTCAGCAGGAAGGTGTAGGTTGATTGAAGCAGCTTGAGAACAAAACTCTGACTTCAGCACTTCACCCAAACTGTTGGGTGCACCAATGTTTGATTTTGAGTGAGATATGTCAAGTCTACAGAAATTTTGGATTTTAGTCTTTGGAATGAAACAAATGTTAGAATCTGAGGGTTTCACATGGGATGGACGTAACACATGGGTTGGAGCTCTCAGTATCTATGGATAGATTTGATTATGGACACATTAAAACACAGGTGTCTCTGTTTGTGTGTGGATGATATTAACACGTGCTCATCTGTGCAATTCATTTTCTCGTAGACTCTTCCCAAAATCCTGGATAAAGTGGCCCCTGCATTTGTCATGAACAGCTGCAGCTTCCTGGTGGAGAAGTCCCGGGCATCGACAGCCCGGGTGGTGGTGTGGAAGGAAATGGGGGTGCTGAGGAGCTACACCATGGAAAGCACCTACTGCAGCTGCAGCCACGGGCTCTACAGAGTGAGTAAATCCTTCAAAAAACGCTGTGCCATCCTCGTAATGCCCGTCTTGTGAGCTTGGGTGGAGGAGATGGTCATTGCTGAGCATTGCCTGCTCTCCTCAGACCCATGTTGCCAGAATTTCTTTCCAGGGGAATCTCGTTCTTTTACCGCTCATTCTTTTGCCTTCCATGCCAAGAAAGTAGAGTCCCTCTCTGAGGTTTCATTCAGCAGGGAAATAAAAGGAACCTCCAGTCTGCAGCCAAAAGCACTCAGCCAAAGGAAGGAGTGTTTTGGGGATGATGTAGGGACTTATTCGAAGCAGGGTCCTCCACTGAGAATGGGAGCCGAGTATCGACAAACACCGATATGGTTAGATAGCGTTCTCCTTTATTGCTCAAATCCAGCAGGATTATGTAGCATTTCCAGCTAGTCATCCGTTGTCCACGCACTGTAACTAACACTATGATTGGATACTTAGGTAAAATCAAGCCTGTCTACTGTCTACTAATTGGATAACAGACGGCAAACAAGTGTCCTCCCTCCTCCCAGCTCGCGGTTATCGCATCCCGTTAAACCTCCCTTTTTTCTCACGGACACCTCAAGGACACTCTCAGCACTCAGTCATGTTCATCTCACAGCACCCAGAGCAAGCAGGCCCTGCTAAGTCTGGCTTGTTCACTACGTTCAGATACAGACCATGTCCATTCTGCTTTAAGAATTCTTCTACACTTATTCTTACAAGGGCTTTCACAGTCTTGTAATAAAAGTTCTGGCAGGTCATATGGACATTTTTGAGCCTAATTCTAAGGTAATTAACTGGAATACTCGTTGGTACAGGCTCACTGCCTGAGCATTCACCTGGCTAAATTTAAGAGCCTCCACTAAAAATCCTACATTTGGAGTTGCCTGTCCATGACAGGCAGAGGTAGCCAATCTGAGGCTACTTTTGACAGATGTCAGTAAGTTCAAGCTATGCCTGAGACTGTAATGGAGACAGACCCAAATTCCACATCAGATGAGGTTGGTGGGAAGGGCTGTAGTTGTACCAAATGCATCAGGCATCGGTCTGGGCGATCTCCTGGCAATTTTGAAGCATACAGGGTAAAGTGTGGTAATTGTATTTGAGTGATCATAATTCTCCATTCATTCAAATGATCAAGTTTTTTGCTTTTTCTTATTCCAAACCTGTTGCTTTCATTTGAAAGGCTGCTATATTCCACCTCATTTCTTCCACTAGGGAGCAATCCTTATCTGTACAACATTAATAAGCAGTTAAGGATCCTGAAAGACCCTTAAGGAAAGAGCCATTATTGCAAATAACAATTAATTAATAAGACATTCAAATTATTATCTTTGTGAGCTCTATACTAATCCTTTTACCTCTCTGTAGAATGTGGCAGGAAGTATTCAGCTGCTCTTTTAACCATGCTCTACTATACACATATCAATTTCAGGACAGGAAAGGCAGAATTAAAAAACAGCAGACAGTTAAAATCAAAGAGTGAAATGCCCAGGGCAATTATATCTAACACTCCTTACTCCTGAGAACTGCTAATGACTTTTTAATAGGCACCACAGGTCAAGACAGTGGGTTTGAATCTTTTTAGACAGTGGGGGGAAATCTACTTTGGCTGAAATCAATGACAAACCTCCAAATGATCTCTGTACAGGAGGATTTCACTGATTTCTTAGGTAACCACTGTAAGATCTAAAACCAGTGGCACATCAGATTTCATCGATATCTAATGACTTGTTCTCCAGCAGCATCTGTGAGGTCTTTAACCAAACTTGTTTCATGTGTGTCATTTAGATGCTTAAAATATTAGGAAGAGAAATCTCTTAAAATGTATGAAATTATTTTCTGTGTGCTTTCTTGCCCTCTTCATTGTCACTGATCAGGGCCACAAGCAGCCACTGAGGACAAAAGTTCCCATATGGGGGCTTGTGACTGGTGAGAGAATCCAATGTTTCTATGGCTCTCAAGGAAGTCTGAAAGCTGTAAAGCAGTTCTGAAATTTCCATTATGAATGCCTTCAAAAGCTGAATCTTAATTGGATCACTGCGTTATGTTTATGAGATCACATATTCTTGTCTGGTTTTTTGAGTTTTTTTTTGTTTAGGATTATGAGTTATCTCAAAGATGGGGGATATATGAATATTCCTCTTAGGAAGAATTTCTTCACCATTTCTCTGTCATAAGGATAATACAAAAACTTTTTGCAGCTTCTGTGTTTCAGGCAGATTTAAAGTATTTCCACTATTTTTTCCCCAGTGCACTAAGTACCCAACTTGTAATATCAAAATAGAATAGAATTTCTTATGCTGATTATACTGGAGCTGCATATAAATACACATAGTATCTCTTCCAGAAAATAGATGCTTATAAGCTATTTCCTCCTTTTTTTAGTGGTCTTTAAAGTTGGTCCTATTTACTTGCTCTTACAAGTGGATTAGTAAGAGTGTGGAACTGACAGACTGAACTGAAGATTTTGTTGCATAAATACCATTTAATCCTCAGCTTCCATCTATCAAGCCAAAGCTACTTCATCAGTATCCTGGAGCCCTGAAATCATTCTTGTAAACTGGAAATTAATCACATAAGAGGTCATGTTTTTCTAGTGGCTGCAACACGAGTTCTTCACTCCTGGACCCTGAAGCTGGATGTGTGTCTAAGCGATAGAATGACACTAATGCTCAGGCAGGAGATGTCAACGTCCTCTACTCAGGGCTTTCTGATATTTGTTTTAGAAGATTTGTTTAACTGTGGATCGTTGAGTCAGTTTTTAATTGCATATGACTGCTCTCCCTGTAGGGATGTATCCAGAATTGCCCCTGGACAAGTACGCCGTTATGTTTTTGTTACTTTTACACTTAAAGTACAGTAGAAACAGCAGCTGGGATTTAAAACATCTCGTTTAATGCAGCAGAGGCTCCCAAGTCCAGCATCATTCAGAGAATCAGTGGTCAGACTTCGGTTAGAGAGCAGCAGACCTGGATCCTGGACTTTAGGGTTTTTTCCAGCTTTCAAGTGATGAAAGGAATTCATTGAAGCAGCTGATTTGCTGGCTGTGAGCACAGGTTCAGCACCTGGAGCTGCACAGAGGCATCTGATGGGGGTTGTCCAAAGGATTTAGGAAGAACAAGAAAGCTGCAGAGAGGCTGCAAGAGGTTAAAATATTAATTGCACAAGGCTGGTAAGTGTACCCCATCTCACCATATGTCAGATAAGGGCTGAGGTAAACCAGGACTTCGTTTTCCTGATAGAAAAGCTGTGAGAGTTTTTCCCCTGCAATGTGTGTCCCCTCTCTTGTACTGAAATTTTAAAATACTTCAGTGACTGAAAGATAAGGTAGGAATTGGGTACTATTGATATGTAAATGAGAAACAGTAGTGACCCCAGCTTCGCTTAAAAGTCATTTGATTTCAAATGGAGAGGAGGGTGGAAAGGAAAGGAGAAAAGAGATGGTTTGTCTGACGAATCTCCCTGTCTGTGTGATCAATGGAAATGCAATAAGCCAACTACCCTTAAGGAAGCGAAACATAAAACTAAAGAAACTATTGATCTTATCTAAGGTTTTGTTCAACCTAGGAACAAGAAAAGAAGATGGTAAAATATCCAAACTCTTTTTCTTCTTGTCTGGATTGCCCAAATCAGTCTTAGAGGAGCCCTATCTCCATTTTAAAGTTGCTAAAAACAAAGCAACAATATTCCACAGGGAATTTTGCCTCCTGTTTCTGCCCGTTTACAAACCGTAGATTGAACCAGAAAATATTAATAGTAAAATAATAAACCCCTTATCATTTCTTTGCTCATGAGATGATTGTCTGCCTTGGTCCCTCGTTGGAGTTTTTACCCTTCCAGCTTAACTTGATTTCAATTGCTGCCTCCCTTTTGTGGGATACAGAACTCCCTTCTCCTCGTTGGTTTTGAAAAGTCTGAGTGCAAGGCTGTGCTGTGGGGAGTTCTGAGTACAGATCCAGTCAGGTACAGTCGTGACCCTGGAAGAATTGCTGTTCTGTCATGTCACACTCTTTCACCATTCCTTCTGATTCCTTGTTACCTTGCCTGCTAATTAGGACCCTTCTATAGCATATTCCACTGTGCTCTTCTGTTCATTATTGCATCCATCATCCTCCAAGTTAATACCTTTAGTGCCAGGGTGTACAGCTGAGTTCCAAACCATATGTCTTGGTAAAACAGCTAATCTGAAAAATCCAGCTTCATGCTCTGTGTGTACATATTATGTTGGAAAAAGCAGTTTCCTTGGCATGGTGTGCCTGATGGAGGAGATGGAGCACTAAGGGAAATAGATTTTAGCTTTTTGCTTCAAACGGATTATAAACAACAAGGAGTAACAAATGAGTTTTAAAATTATTGCAGGTATCTTGACAGCATCCTGTAAAGGAGATTTTACTGCTGGTATGGATCCCTCTTTGAAGAAAGCTTTTGGGAGAGTTAAGAAATAAGGGTTTTTTTCTTTTCCCTGTCCATTTTAATTCTTCTGAGTCAGTGGAATTGAATACCCCAAATTTTTCTCATTGGACTTGATTAGAGGAAAAAGCCATCCCTTTGTAGACACACTGGAACTGGAGACCTCAGCAGCGAGCACCGTGGTCATACAGTTCGTAAGATGCTCTTGATATTAATTCAAAAAATCTTTGCTGAACAGAAGTGCTGAGAGTTAGTCTAATTAGAAGATCTAATATTATCTGTCCCCTTTAGCCTGACCAGCATGGGCTGACATATTTAAAATGAGTGATGAATCAGTGATTTGCCATGAAGAGTGGCTGAACTAAAGCAATATGCTGAGATGAAAGCCTCCCCTCTTTCTCATCCTTCAGAAGAGGCCTTCTTTGGTTTCATCTCTTTCCACCCAGATGAGCCAAATTGTTACCCATGTATGATTGGCCACTGAATTGCAGCACTATTTTTTCATAATTATCAGTACACAATTAAAAGATTTTCTTTATCTTCCTTACTTTTGAAGATTACTTACTAAATTTCTGTGAGGAATTTTTATGCATGTTTTATTCATAAGCAGTTTATTGCAGCTAATGGTCGGAAATTGAGTTTTTTTGATGGAGTTTGCAGGTGACATGATGCTGCTTCTGTTCTCCAGTAAGATGTATATTGTTCTTGTAATTGGAAGTCTGGTGCAGAAACTTGCAAATAATTTTAATTTGGCCTCTTGCCAGTATTCAGCCACCAACAAAAATGATTTCAGCAATATTCTTGCCATAAAGCATGTTTGGTCAGTAGTTGTAGACAGACAAAGTAAAGAAATGGGATATATTCTGTGCTTTCTGGTGTACATTTCTGGTACATTCTTACATCATCTTTGCAAGTCTGACAGACTTTTTGCCATTTCTGATTTCTTTTGTGCCCCAGAGCTTATACTTTTCCTGAGTATGAGTAAGTCTCAAAAGCATTCAAAAGCTTCTTTTTGTAAAAAAATCATCTCTAAAATGTGTGTTTTTTAGCTGACCCTCAGTGCTCTAGAGATCTCATTCTAAAGCAGATGCTGAGAATAAGAAAGAATACTTTTCCTTTCTGACAGGTTTGCTTCCAGTTCTGGTCCAAAGTGGCTCAAATTGGAAGCAGCTGTAACAGCAAGAAAAGTATAGAAAAAAAATAGTTATCTAATATTAATCTAAGGACTGATGTTTCAAATTAAGGATGTTATTTCTTCCCCTTTCTTAAGTTGTTACCTAAGGCAAAAGTTTGCATCCTATTTGCTTTATTTTCCTGCCTCTGTTATTTCCGCCCACCCCTGGCACTAATTGATTGGTGATTCATTTTGTAAGATATTCTAATTGCACCTTCTAGGCTTGTGGGCCTCACTTCACAGAGCTTTGCAGGGACTGATGGTATTTAGGAAGTGGAGGAAGAAGAGAGAAGGGGTTTCTGAGCAAACAAATCAGGAGAGGGTGGGTGTTTGTCTTTCTTGTAGATACTTACATCTACAAGGTTCTTATATGAAGTTCTTATATGAAATTCTTACATTAACTGCAGGAGTATTTCCCCCTGTTAAGTGCTTTTTATTGGTTTGTTTGTTTTATTATTTGACAGGATGCTAACTAAGAAGTCACATCTTAACTGTGCTCAGATCTGTTTGAAGGTGTGTTGATTTTGGCTCTCTGATTGTTTGGAAAAGCAAATTACAGAACATTGTAGGGATTCTTTGGGCCTTATATCTAGACAAAAACCAGAGTTTGCTGCATGACCACCCCAGCAGATCTCATCTTTCTTGATGGGGAATGAGACAGATGTGACCAGCACTACATGAGGTGTAAATACCATCTCTGTTTCCAAAAGTCACGGATGTTTTCACTGTCTGCTAAATTTTTGTTGAAGGTGCTCAAAGTTGCCATATGGGAGGGCTGTTTATATGCATTTAAATTAGTCTGTAAAGTTTGTAAGAAGGTAATGCTGGTCTCCACACTCTGTTTTCCCATTTCCTGATCCATTCCAGAGTCAGTTTAACCTTGCTGTTTTGGAAAAGATCGGTTGTTGAGTAGGGTCATTCTTCTTATCATCACATCTGAAGAACATTTATTTCTTGTTTTAGTTGGTTGTTGTGGGGTTTGTTTGTTTGTTTTTTGTTTGTTTTGGGTTTTTTTGTGTTGTTGTTGTTTTTGTTTTTTGACAGAGGAATTGATTTGGGGATTTCCAACCCCATATAGGGTTAAAACCCATTTTCTGGCATTAGTGTGACTGCATTAAAGTTTTTGCTGAGAACACTCAGCCCTTCTTTCCACGTTTGCCAAATGTTGGTGTTTCGTGAATGGCTCTGGAAAAGCCG
>VWPU01005621.1:0-167050 GCA_013398955.1 Callaeas wilsoni | reverse complement strand
CACCAGAGGAGACAATCCCAGAGAAGCTGACAACGCCCAAACCAGAGGTGACTACCCCAGAGGAGCCGACAACACCCAAACCAGAGGAGACAACCCCAGCAGAGCCGACAACCCCCACACCAGAGGAGCCGACAACCCCTAAACCTGAAGAGACAACACCAGAAGAGCCAACAACTCCTAAACCTGAAGAGACAACCCCAGAGCAGCCAACAACGCCCAAACCAGAGGAGACAACCCCAGAGGAGCCGACAACGCCCAAACCAGAGGAGACAACCCCAGAGGANCCCAGAGGAGCCAACAACGCCCAAACCAGAGGAGACAACCCCAGTGGAGCCGACAACACCCACACCAGAGGAGACAACCCCCAAACCTGAAGAGACAACCCCCAAACCGGAAGAGACAACCCCAGAAGAGCCAACAATGCCCACACCACATGAGACAACCCCAGAGGAGCTGACAACCCCTAAACCAGAGGAGCTCACAACCCCTAAACCAGAGGAGCCAACAACGCCCAAACCAGAGGAGACAACCCCAGAGGAGCTGACAACTCCTAAACCAGAGGAGCTCACAACCCCTAAACCAGAGGAGACAACCCCAGATGAGCTGACAACTCCTACACCAGAGGAGACAACCCCAGAGGTGCCAACAACCTTGGCCGACTCTCCCACCACCCCCAAATCCAAAGAGACAACTCCAGAAGGGCCAACAACCCAGACCGACTCTCCCACTACCCCTAAACCCGAAGAGACAACCCCAGAAGAACCTACAACCAAGGCAGACTCTCCCACCACTCCTAAAGCAGAGGATGAACACTCTCCAACAAACCCTGCAGCCTTTGAGGCCGATATCACTGCCAATAAAGCCACGGCTTCTCCAGGCAATGCTGCAGCCACAACAGCTGGGAAGGACTCCCTAACACTTGGGGCAGGCATGATGCTTTCAGATACCACAACGGAGAACAAGGAGACAGCAACACCCAAGAAAGACAGAACTACTCTGCTTAAAGACATCTTCACAGCTGCAACTGGGAAAGACACAGTTACTGTAGCTATGGTGACAACAGCTAGACCAGGTGACTCTCCTAAAGGTATGGATGATATTCCAAACACAGCTCCTACGGCCAAGCAACCCATCAGTGCAGCAGCTGAATCCGAAACAACTTCTACAGACACCAAGAATGTAATAACAGCAGCCACATCTCCCTTGCCCAAGCCCACTGTGCTGGTAACAACCATCAAGGAAGATTCAACTCCTCAACCCAGTGAAGCTGTAATAGCAAATGAAAAAGAGACAACTACAGAAACTGAACAGACTGGGCCAGCAGCAGACAAAGACAGCCCAGGCGCTACTTGTGTTATTGTGGAGATGACAACAGCTGGTAGAAAAGAGATCACAACCATCAAAGAAATGGGCCCCACACCTGAAAAAGAAATGGAAGATGTCACAGAAAAGGCTCCTGGTATTGCCAATGAAGAGGTAACTACAGTTACCAAAGAAACCACAACAAGGGATAAAAAGGACACAATAGAGGAAATGTATCTTGTGTCTAATGGGACATCCAAGCCAACAATACATTTCCAGGAGGTCACTGAGGCCAGAGAAGAGCCTCACCCAACTGAACCTGAAACTCTGCCAGTGAAAGAAGAGCCTGAGATGAACAAGCCTTTAATACAAGTTGGGGACCTGCCAATGTTCCCTGGAGAAACACAAGGTAAGTGCATTCCAGCAGGTATGAAAGCACCAGTAACTCATGGGAACATGGCAGTGTCCCATGGGCAGCCACAACCACAGCTCCCAGTGTTCTGAATACTGGAACCTCAGTTCTCAGCTGTGGAGTTAATGAAATCCTCCAGGTACTTTAGAACATGATCTAAATTAATTGGTTTCAGTAATTGGTCCTATTGAAAATTGTTTGCTAAAAGTACTGTAGAAGATGTAAACAGACAAAAAGTCAAGGGAAAAAGATGACAAATTTCTAAATCCCATGAAAAAATTGCTAGAATTCAGGCTGCACATCCACCCTCCCCCTGGTACCTAACCTGGTATTTTGTAGCCACCTACTAAAAATATCACGTAAGAGAGACAAGAAGTCTCTTTCCTCTGTGCTTTTTGCCACAGCATTTTTTAAGCTCTCTATTTATTTTAATCAGCCTGGAGGTTCTTGGGCAATTTTTCAATCATGTGCTGAAAGATATTTTGGGTGGGAAAAATTAGTGGTTTAGATGCAAAATACTTGTATTTCAGTCTAAAAGAGATTCATCCTTCCTTTATATTTAACTGCATATGTATATTTAACTGAAAAAAAGCATAAATGTCTTTTTTTTTTTTTTAAGAAATAACAGGAGGGAAGACAAGCTGCTAAAGCAGCTTAAAGGAACAATAAAATTCTAGAGCATGGAGCAAACCCATGAGGGACGTAGCATACAAGGTGTTTGTAGGTGTTTTCCTGAATTACAGGTACTTAGGTGGTAATAAGCTAAGACACGCACACCTGGTCATTCGGCACTGCTGAGGCCACAGCACTAGAGCCGAACTTCCCGAGAACACGTCCCCGATGAGGAATTAATTCCTGACCCACCAGCAGGGGCGAGGGGGAAAGCTACGGCTGTTCTTGTGGAACGTTAAACAAACCTGGCTGGCTGTGTTTTGCAGAGAGGAAGAACGACGAGAAGGACCTGTGCAGCGGCAAGCCGGCGGACGGCATGGTGGCCCTGCCCAATGGTACTCTGGCCGTCTTCCGAGGTGAGACTGCTCCGAACATCCTCCACCTGCCCCAACATGGCCCTGTTCCTCCTGCCCTGGCCCTGGCCCCAGCCTTCCTCTTTCTCCCGCACAGCTCCGAGGCTTCTCCCTCACCTTTCCCGAGCCCACCCTTCACCCCGCCATCCCCCTCTTCCCCCTCCCTCACCTGCCCTGTGTCCCTCGCTCTTCCTCCTCTTTTTCCTCCCTCACTCGCCCCGGTGCCCCTCACACCTCACGAAACTCTCCCGAGCCCAGAGCCCGCCCCCCAGATCTCTCACGCCGGCTCAGCCGCGTCCCCGGGGCAGGACGGCGCTGTCCCTCGCTGTCCCCGAGGCAGGACGGCGCTGTCCCCTCGCTGTCCCCGGGACAGCCCGCGCCGGCCCCTCGCTGTCCCCGGGGCAGCACGTGCTGTCCCCGGCGCCCCTCACGCCTGTCCCCCTCAGGTCACTATTACTGGCTGCTGAACGGCCGGACCCCGCCGACCACTGACCCCCGCCGGATCAGCGACGGCTGGGGCATCCCCTCGCCCATCGACTCCGTCTTCTCCAGGTGCAACTGCGATGGGAAAACCTTCTTCATCAAGGTGGGAGCGGTTCCGGCCGGCGGGATGGGGCGAGGCTCATGAGGAGCAGCCGGGGAGCCTCATCCTTGAGAGAAGGAGGCTCAGGGGGGACGTTCTGGCTTTGCACAACTCCCTGACAGGAGGGTGCAGCCGGGGGAAGTCGGGCTCTGCTCCTAGGGAATAGGGACAGGAAGAGAGGAAAGGGCCTCAGGTTGCACCAGGGGAGGTTTAGATTGGGGAACAAATTGCCTAAACTTATTCTTAGTATGTTTCTCGACCTGAAATAAAATGATAATGAAATGCCCACATCTCATTAAAGCTCTTATGTAGTTATTTCCCAAAAAATTGTTCAGTCCTGGAATTCAAGCTGCTTGTCCATGAAAATTTAAGAGATTTAGAAAAGAAACCCCTTTGCTCAGTAACCCCTCTTAAAAATTAGCTTCTAAGATACTCTAGCCCTACTCAAAGGTTAAAAGGCTGCAGAAGGTACTTTATGAAGTTGTATTTTTATCCCATTTGTAATGGATGTAGGAGTGATTCCAGTCAGATTTACAATGTAGCTATCAAAGTGCTAGTGTTCATTTATGGGTTATTGTTCAGGTTTGCATTGCAGTTCAATGACCAAGAATTAACTTCCTCTAAAGCTCTTTTTTTTCCCCTTAAATGCTCAGGGTCCCCTGTACTGGCGCTTCACTAATGGTATTATGGATAAAGGCTATCCCAAACCTCTCGCAACTGGATTTGCAGGGTTAAGTGGGAAAATAGTAGCAACTCTTCCTGTGGCGAGATACAACAGCAGACCAGAATCTGTTTATTTTATCAAAAGAGGTATGTCTCGTGTTCTTGAGGTTCAGGGAACATCAAAAGGTGCTTGAATTCTTAGTCAGGAATAAAACACTGTTTCTCTTGACCCAAAGACCTATTTCTTTCAAACCCAGAAACAAAAGCGATGCCAGTGTTCCAGATGCTCAAAAATAGCCTGAAGCTTAAAAGAATTTGTATTAGTACTTGGAGGTGCATTTTAAACCAGGTCTGTAAGGATGAGAGTCCAGGAATCTAGCACAGCAGTGGCTAAACATTGAAATAAGTTTTATCTGGTGGTAAAGCTATTTTAGTTTCAAGTTAATTAGAGAAAGGAAGGCTTTTGTCTTGCTAGCTCCTAACTATGTATGGAAATTTCCATCTCCATTTCTGATTTCCTATTTTAAAGTAATTTCCTTATCTTACATATATGCTGTACTGTTACCACAAGAATGTTATTTGTTATTGATTTCCTGAGTGTGATATGAATACAATGACATTTTGATTTGATTTAAACTAAATCAAATTTGATTTATTTTTCTTAAACTAACAGCACAAATGTTTGTTTTAGATGGGAACATGCAGCAGTATGTGTACAGACAAGAACCAGCCAAGAGGTGTCAAAGAAGAGCCCGGGTCACCATCAGATACCCAGCCTTTGTCCCCAGAGTTGTCATCCGGAGACGCTTCCAGCGCGCCGTGCGAATGCCCACCATCATCCGCACTGTCAGAATCAACCCCCACCCCTCTGGTAATGTGGTCACTAAGGTTCTTTTACACAGCTGCTTTCACTTCTGTAGGTTCTGACACAACATTGTGCTTGGTTTTCTTAAATATGGTAATTTTAAAGGTTTTAATGGCTGTAGGTGACACAGCCCCATGACAGCTGAGCAGTGCCACAGCTCCTCACAGTGGGTTCCTTTTGCTTGCAGGAGTTCTGCGCAAGGAAATCCAAATGACAACGTATTGGAGAGGGCTCCCCAAAGTTGTCCACTCAACTCTCTCCGTGCCCAACCAGAACAAGCCCGATGGCTATGATTACTACGCCTTCTCTTACAGTAAGCAAAGCTAAAGCACATCACTATGGATCTCAAAAGACATGGGGCTGGGGAAGAAAGAAGCTCCTGTTATCACTTCTGGTACTTTCAGCACTATTAAAAAGTCCTGAGAATTAAAAAGTCGCCCATAATCACGAGATGCTTCTATTAAAATTCAGTAGTTACAGGACAACGTGCAGCAATGAAATACAGAGGTTCAAAGCAGCCAATTGGGGAATGCACTGCCAGGGAGTTCAGCCCTGTAAAGTGACAAACCTTGCACTTAAATGAAGAATTATGTTAATGATAGACTGCAGTCCTTGGATCACAACACAGCAATAGTTTTTCACTGGCTTCTATGGGACTGCTTCTGACAAAACACAAAAAGGAGGGACATGAACCACCTGACTTAGCTCAAAAAAATTTTTTTATGATCCTAGATTAGGTGAACTCATTCCCCCAGCCAGGATCCCATACAAGCATTCCTCAGAATTTTCTGCATTTTTCAAAAAAAACCCAAAAAACCCTTAAGAACAAGCCATACCCAAATACAGGATATTAAAGCCCCTGTCAGTAAGATCCAATTCCTCACTTTGGAGGAATTGGCCTCACAGGCCCATTAACACCTACAGACCATGGACTTCCCACTTCTGTAGTGAGTGCAGGACTGTTGTGGATGTAGTTTGTTTTATTTCCAAATTCTTAAGACTATTTCTGTGTTCCAGCAATACAAGAACATTCTTCCCTGCTCCTGCTCTTGCTCTTGGGACAGATTTAATTATTAGCAGTGCAATAAAACTTCATGCAACCAAGGACATGTGAAAAACAAAGCTGAGAACAGAAACTTATTGTTGGAGCCTCTCAGCCCCCTACATGCACATGGAATGGAAAATCTGTTATTCAGGCCTAAGTGACATTAAAATGCAGGCTTGAATCTCTGAATTCTTCCCATGTATTAAATGTAGTTTCTGGAATTTAATCCTGACCTCTCTTCCTTTCAGATCGGTACTACAGTTTGGATATTGGCAAAAGAATAGCACGACCTGTTACTGCTCTCACAGGAAAGACTGTATCCAAAGACTGGTACAACTGTCCCAGCAAGTGATGCACAGCAGAGGAGTTTAAAACAAGATGCCATTTGAACGTCAACGTTTTTTCTAATTTTATTAATAAAAGACATTGAAATGTGTGCACACAACTAAGTATGAAATGCTGCTTCAAGCTCTGGCTTCATTACACTAAGCAACCACAGGCAAACTGGCACTTTGAATACACAGCTGGAAGTAGTTTACATTTCATTTAACTAATGTTTCCTCTGTTCAGGCCTCCTCTGCCTCCCATGGCATGAGTTACACCTGTGAAGGGAAAGATAACAAGTGCATTAGTATAAAGCCTTCTTACCCTTTTAATCAACCATTGCACAGGTGATACTTCATCCTTCCCTAAGGAATTGTCAGGGCAGTGGAGTGGTTCCTTTCTGAT
The DNA here is from genome assembly GCA_013398955.1 of Callaeas wilsoni. Taxonomy (NCBI): domain Eukaryota; kingdom Metazoa; phylum Chordata; class Aves; order Passeriformes; family Callaeidae; genus Callaeas; species Callaeas wilsoni. The sequence goes on along the minus strand of VWPU01005621.1, from coordinate 160,426 downwards.
ACATTTCCAGCTCCCCTCTCTCCCCTAAGCCTGGTGACACACATACCTGCCACCTGTGTCATGCAAAAGGCTGGGGGTGACTTGTGATCCTGAACCAAACCAATGAGCAGAGGATTCTTACCACACCATAAATCAGTCAGTCCCTCCTTTTTGTTCTTAAAAAAAATGGTGACAGATGGAAGAAAATCTATCCCAGTTCCACATCCTTATTTTTTTCCCCTTAAAATACCAGCTAATCTGTATTTCAATGCTAATATTGAGTCTTCTACAATGTTAAAATAATGCAAAATGGAATAAAATCCATCTAAGGCCTTTTTTTAATACAGAAGTTGCAAAAATAATTTATTGTCATGGCTTAGCTCTACTGCACTAAAAGCATTGTAATACTTCCAATAAAACTTTTTTTCAATGAGTACACATTGGTATAACTGGAACCCTTAACGTACCAAACGGAAATTCCTCCAATGCTAAACCCAGAAGTTTCTAAACTGCTGTCCTAACAGGATTTTTGAAACCTTCTTTTAAAACTTTGAAGTGTAAGATCTAATGCCCTTTACTTTCTCTCTACTGATAAGAGCCAGGTGCCACTGCAGAAGAAGTTTCCCTGTCTGAAACCTGCTCAGCCTAACACACTAAACTCAAACTAGAGCTCTTAGGGTCACATGTTAAACTCGAGGGCAGGGCTGCTGTATCACTCCCTGTCTGCCAGCAAGGCCAGCCTGTAGATCTTCAGAGGTGGTGCCCACAGGAGGAAAGGGCTGTATTTGCAGCAGCCTGGCTGAGAGCAGCCAGGAGCACTTACCCCTCTGCCTGTTGAACTGCCGGCCACGCACGCCCGTCCTCAGTGTCGGGGGCTGCAGCCGGACACGGCGCAGGGACTTGGGCTGAGTGCTGCTCGTGTCTGTGGGGAGAGCCAGTGCAGAAAGAGTGGCTGTGCCTGCCAGGTTCTCTCTCACTCTTCATCTTTACATGTTCTGATATACGTTATGCTTTCTTTACTTTAGAATGATGAAGGTGCCTCCTAAGTTCATTAACACCTCCTCTAACATAAATAAAAGCTTCAAAACAAGTAAGTCTGGGACTTCTTTTGCTATCTGTACAAGGGGATTAATTGATAACTCAATAGAGATTAACATACTGTTATTTCACAATTTAATTAAAAATATTTTTAAAGCTGACATCAAATATGCCAGTGGATAAATCACCAAAGTATCAGTAACATTTGCTTCTTGAAGTGTTATTCTCACTTGGCCTACTCCAGTTACTGTGGTCCGAGGAAAAATGGTTTGCCAAAGTACCAAAGAATTTATAAGCATCAAAATATGATCTTGCTCTAAGAGAATCTGGGTAGACCTTAGAGCCCCTTCCAGTGCCTAAAGGGGCTCCAGGAGAGCTGGAGAGAGACTTGAGACACTGGCCTGTAAGGACAAGACAAGGCAGAATGACTTCCCACTGCCAGAGGCAGGGTTAGATGGGATATTGGGAAGGAATTGTTCCCTGTGAGGGTGGGGAGGCCCTGGCACAGGGTGCCCAGAGAAGCCGTGACTGCCCCTGGATCCCTGGAAGTGTCCAAGGCCAGGTTGGACAGAGCTTGGACAGAGACCTGGGATAGTGGAAGGTGTCCCTGCCCATGGCAGGGGTGAGACTGGATGGGCTTTAAGGTCCCTTCCAACCCAAATCATTCTATGAGTCTGGGATTCTAAGCGTTTTCTTATTTCGTCTGTCCTGGCTACCAGCCATGTTCCTGGACAAAGGAATTCCCACTCTTAATGAAAAGGTATGAACTGTTATTGTGATTAACCTGTACCTGCAGATGAACTCGAAGGAGGATCTTGACTAGTGGAAGGAAGATCTGACTCATCAGATGCTTGAACAGATTCTTCTTCTTGCTGGCTATCGATTTCTAGACCTGCTTCTGAAGTAATGCTAGAAGGGCAGGAGGGGGAGAACTATGTTAAGTGTATTTGCATGGTTTCAAAAAACGCTGGGGGAAAAAAGCCTGTCTTGGAACACAAAGATTCAATGAGAAACAAAAGTAAAATATAGCATAAAATGATCAACTATCCCCTTTTAGACCTTTACTTCATCTTAATACAAAATGTAGCAACTATTATAAATATTAAAAATTGCACTTGTAAAACAAAAGACAAAATTATTCGTCTACAAAATTCAGTAACAAGTGCTTATTCCACCCCCATGCTTCATCTTTTGTACATGCACTGTCTTAACTGGGTGACTTAATCATATGTGTGCTTTGCATGAGGAGTGATTTTCTGTATTACACAGGAATGCCTTAGTCTTTATTCTACAAACTGATCCTTCAACCTGTGCCTTTACCATCAGTATTTGACTACTGCAGAGTCCTCTGCATTCTTAAAAAGTAAATTTTTTTTTTGTGACTTTTATATTAACTTTGTTAAATCCCAAGGAGAAAATCAGCAGAAAACCTTTAGTTTTGGATGAAGAGTCAGACTGTCCTGCTTCACAGCATTACCAAATGCTGTCTGAGCTGCCCCTGGGTGACAATGAATGCGTCAGAAGCGCTAGTGAACTAAAGCAGTGGCGCTTTACCCTTCAGACTCTGCCTCTGCGAAGACCTCGTCGGCGTCGTCGCCGGCGCCGGGCTCGGTGGTGGTGGACAGGCTGCCGGTGGAGGTGGTGACCATGGGCACGGACTGGGACGCGTGCTCCGAGGCATCGGCCGAGGTGCTCTCCGTGAACACCGTCACTGCGGGGAGCACAGACACCCTCAGCCGCTGCCCACAGAGCCCTGTGTGCAGCACAGGCAGCCTGGGGACGGGCTGCCCAGCCTTCCTGAGCAGCGGCACTGCACCAACCACGGGGAATTATTCCCTGCTTTGCTCTGCAAGCCTCTGCCACTTACCCGGTGCTGCCACTTGTAACGGTGTTGTGGGGACACTACGACCCCCCGATTCCTCCTCGTGGGCAAGGAATAGTGGGGTTTCATACATCCCTAAACCTGCAACACAAGGTTCCAGTGAGAATCCATCCAAACAAGCAGCTAAAAAAAGGATTAACTGATGCCTTCCCTCTGGACACCTGATGAAACCCAGCCACTTGTATTTAAGCAGATTTTTGTTATTTTGCTTTGACTTACTGTCAGAGCTGATCATAATTTATTCGAAGATAAAATCTTGATGAAAATATTACTGCTTGTTTTTTTAACTTTCATCCTTGCCTTATGCTATTATTTTGCTGTAAGCTTTCTTCAGAGAACAGCTTGTGTTCCGTGCCAACTGGGATGCCAGGGAAAGGGACAGATTCAGACCAACAACAAACAAAACAGCCTGGCCATCTCCGAGCAGGTAAGGGTATAGCCCAAAGATTTCTTTGCATTTGCTGTTTTCCCCTGTTGTTTCACCACAGGGAAGCTACAAGCAACAGTAAAATTGAAGTTAAAAGCCATTCCTTCAATATTTCATTCAATTTCAAAATCCTAACACAATTAGAAATGTAGCAGCTTGAAGATTACACTTTCTCACTTTCTGTTATTCTCTCTGCTGACAATTATTTAAGAGTTGCATGTTTCCACACTTCAACAATTTCCTGAAGCAGAATTGTGTTTTATTGACTGAATTCTCACTTTTTCACTCCAAGACCCATGGAAAAGAGAGCCCAGAACTGCTTTACCTCCTTGTGATGCCAGCTGCCCGAGATCAGAGTGACTGGAGCTGGTTTGTGGCATATCTTCAGGGGGCCCAAATCTGAACCGAGGAACTCCAGCTACCTGGGGGGAACTGGCAAAATAGAGACTTAAGGAATTCTGCAATTTCCCCAAAGACTGGGGCAGGGGGGAAGAACTTTCTGACCAAGAGAACAAATCATGCATGAGACAAAATAAGCTAATACAGACCATAAAAATCAGCTGAGCTACTGCTAAATAAACAGCAATTACCTTCTCAAATTATTGGGAATGCATTCAAAAACAGTACAACAGTCCTGAAGAGAATATTCTTTACTTATCCATTCTATGAACTCTCACAATTTTAAGTGGATTGCTGGACATGTCCAGAACATCCCGAAAGCAAAAATGGAGGTAACTTTTCCTACTTTCATTGGCAATATTAATGGGGAGGGAAGAAGAACAAGGAAGGAAATTGGATAGAACTTTTTTTGCTTGTTTAATCTCTTCTTAAATCACCAGATTACAATACACTGGAGATTATTCACTTCCTAATTTGCTGATCAGTTATACGACACACAATTCAAACAATAATTACTTATCTGCACATGCAGTTATCTTTCCTACTATCTAGCATGTTGTATCAATCACAAGGTCATTTAATTTTAAATTTATTTTCATTCCACTGAAAAATAGAAAGAAATTGAATAAAGAATAGAGAAAAGCCTTTTTTTTCCCTTTTTCTTTTCACATTTACTTACTGAATGGCTTCTGCAAATCCATCTGTACGATGTGGAACTACAAGAGTTGGTGTGCTTGGAACTGTTCTGTCCTCATCATCAAAGAAGTGCTGCTGCTGGAAAAAAAGAGACTGATATGAGAGCCTACAATGTATTTCCAGTTTTTACCAGCTGATTTAAAGGTTGATTTTTCCACATAGTCCAGCAAAACAAAGAAAGATTTAGCTCTAACAAAATTCTTGTTTAATTTCAGACATCTAAAGCTGATGCCTTTGATCTCACAAAAGGTACTTTAGTCAGTCTCTCTCTTTTCTCTCACTGAACCTGCATTTGTTCTGCCAAATACAGCTGAATAAAGGGTTCAAAATTAGCTGATGGAGACAGCATAAGTTAGCCTTGTTCCTTTAGGATGAGGCTGAACTTAGTATTATTTTTTCCAGCAACACAGCCACTTTGACTGACTCTAAAAACAAGTAAATAAAATCACCTTAGACAAAACCAATTGAGCCCCTTTTGAAGCCTTTTGCTTCCTGGAGTTTTCTAGTCTTTGCCTTCTATTAATACAGGAATTAACAGGAGTAGGGTATTTTCTGCAAGACTGCAGAAACCATCCCCCCTTGAAGTCAGCAGCCAGGCTTCTTTAAAAACCAAAATAACCCCCAAGAGTTAGGAATGTTCCCTCAAAGCAGGTCTTAAGTAGTAGATTTTGACACACTCACCATTCCACCTATCCCAGGGGTCAGCTGAAGTCCTCGCCCCACTGACTGTCTTCGAGTCATCTGGATTCTCTTCACGGGAAATTAAAGAGGGAAGTAGTGTGAGTGTGGTCCTGGAATTCTACCAACATACAAGTGTTCAGCCAGAGCCAAGGACAGCAGCTAAATGAGTGAGTATAGCAACCATCATGGAATCACAGAATATCCTGAGCTGGAAGGGACCCACAAGGATCATCAAGTCCAACCCCTGCATGAAAGACAGCCCCAAGAAAACCAGGAAGAGCCTGAGAGCATTGTCCAAACACTCCTGGAGCTCTGGCAGCCTTGGGGTTGTGCCTGTTCCCTGGGGAGCGTGTTCAGTGCCCTAGCACTCTCTGAGGGACAACGCGTATATTCTAGGCAAGTGACAGTATTATTTTACTCAAGTCTCTACTGAATACAGAAAACCTGCACATAGAAGTATTGTGACCCCAAGCCTCAGCACAAATTAAAGGTAAAGGATCATTTCAGTCAGGATATTTTTGAAGAATTCCTGTTGTGATGTTTTAATTTACAAAATCTACAGGTCTTCAACAAAGCATAATCACGGGTCAAGCACTGACTGTGAAAGGTTTAACTTGGAAAATAAATGGCAACATTCCTTCGACCCATCTACATTGGGGCAGAGACTCATAAAAACCCTTCCAATCTGAACTACAACTTGGCCAAGAAAAGCTTTTTGAGTGGAAATATCATCAGCCACTGACTGACATAGCACTGGTATAATATAATAAGAATTCCAAGATAAAAAGCAGTAAGGCATTGGGGATGGATTTGTATATCCTCTGTCCAGCCATCATCTGCAGGATGACATATACAAGTTCCTTTGCTCAGCTACCGTTTCTAGGATGCTGAACAGCTGGCAACTTTTTTCCCAATGCATTTTATTTATAAGAAATCATACAGTAATTTTTTTCAAAGTCTTCTGAGGTGCTGGAGCTGGTTTATACCTGCACTGGGGGCCCCAGCTCCTGGGGAGGGGCGTGGATGGTGAGCCGTGGGGGCAGAGGGTGCGGTGGCCTCCGTGGGGACTGCGGGGGCCGCGGGCCCTGGCGCTCGGACGCCGACGACGGCTGCTGCTCCCTCAGGCTCTCGTGGGGAAACGTGGACTCTGCAGCACTTGTGCTCCCTTCTCCTACAACACAAATACACAGGGGGAAATCCTAGGAACCAAGTTGAAAACATGAAGACAAATCTTCCAATTCTGCCACACATCCTTGCAAGCCTGGGGACAGCCCACTATTGTTATTTTAAATCACTTACAGAGGACTTGTGCCAGTTAAAATGCCAGCGCTGAAACACAGTATTAATTATTCAGGTGCTGATTTAGAAACAGGTTAATCCGCTGAGCCATTAAGTTTCCACAGTAACCAGAGCTTGCAGGATTTTCAAAGGAATTTAGAATAAATCCAGAAAAGAATATTTCAAAAGAATCCATGCTGCACGTTGAAATGGCCTTTAGTATTTCGCTTACATTTTTACTTTTAAGTGCAAATTTTAACACATGGAAAATAGCTTCTACATTTCCCTCCCCCTACATACACAGACTGTGTATGAAGAAACATGGAATAACTGTACCACTGTTTTGGGAATCTGCTGCCCTCTGGTTGCTTTCAGCTCCTCCCATGCTCTCCTCAGTCTCTGTTCCAGGATCTGTACCATCAGCACCCTAAAACACCACATAAACAGAGTATGACTAAACAAATTATAGGTTGTAAAGAGAATACAAAAGCAGTACAAAAGTATGAAGAAAGCAAACAAAGTCAAATATATGCAATCTTAAGATTTATGTAAGTATCTACAGCATTAGGTAAATATATTCAGCCGTATGAGATTTCAGAAGTTTTGAGTACCTGTGCATACACAAACCTGAACAATGTAGCTACCACCATTTAATAACACCAGACAGTAAAATACCGAGCTCTTCAAAAGCCTCACCAGCTTTGCAACTACGGTATTTGCTGCTGGCTCTTGTACTTTGTATTTTCATTCAGCCCTCTTAAACATTCCAAGTTGATTTTTCTTGTGAAAAAACCAGTTATAGAAAATTACCATCACCCAGTAGCAGTCTCAACTTTTGTTGATGAATTCATATCAAGATTTTCTCTTCCAAGCATTCACATCTGTGCATTACAGCACTGATTTGTTGCAAGAAATTTAACAGGCCATAAAAGAAAGCTGCAAATCTCACCTCAGCATCATCTGCTTCATATCCATCATTGCCATCAGCACTACCAGTTCCTTCATTGCTGTCATCACCTTCATCTCCCATCCCTGTGTCTTCATCATCATCCTCATCCTCCTCTTCCTCATCATCATAATCCTGTGATGAGACAATATAAGAGCCTTAGGGAAGTGCAGAAAGGGGAGTGGAATAGGCTGGATGTGGTGCACAGATCAACACCCACACAGACACTCCCTCTCTCCCTCTTGTCTACAGGACAAGGGTAGGAAAGAAGATGGAAAAGCCTGAGGGTTCAGATAAAGGAAGGTAAAAAGAGAAATTCAAGATGAATTAGCACGTAGCTTTAAAACACTACAAGGGCAGGCAACATAAATACAAACCACTTACACAGTCAAAAATGTTTTGATTAAATTAGTCCTGCCTGGCAAATTTTACACCTGATGAAAGACAAAATCATAAAGGAATTCCATGATATACATACTTCCTGCTCCCCTTCATTTTCTTCATCATCATCATCTTCATCATCACTATCAATTACAATCACATCATCTCTCTTGGACTGGCCATCCTGAGATGAAGAAGTGTTTTGTTGGTCTGACTGAAGGGATCCAAGATCTATTGGGATAGACTGAGAAGTCTCCTCGCTGTCCTCCATGGCAGTGTACTCCCCCTGTGTCACACCCTGCCAAAGACCAAAGGCAATCACCAGAACAAACAAAATTCAATGCACCATATACAACAGCAAGAGAACCAGACTCTGATGCTCAGAGGGCAACCAGTTATTGCTTAGTTCCTTAAAAACTGACCAGAGGAGAGGACAAAAAAGAATGTGACAGGTTACTGTCAGTGACTGAACAGTGCAAGCCTAAACTTTAAAACATTTTAAGTGGTTTCCATGGGAAACCTGCAGGATTCCATTTGATATTTCACTTCTAAATATACTGAGAGTTTGGGGGCCAGATGACTATTTCTGCTGAAGATTTTTGCTCTTCAAATATGCTTACTTCTCCAATAGAGTCTTGTGAGTCTTGATTGTATGTTTGTGCCTCCACCTCTCCATCAGTGCTCTCTTCTGCTGTCACTTCCTCCTGGAAGAACAAACATTTTTCTCATTTAAAATACATCATTAGCCCTAAACATGTTTGAGATTTTTTTTTCACTTCTTTAATAAAAATTATCTTTTTCCACAAAGATTATGGGCAACATTTTCTTCTCCTTCCTTAGCAATGCTTTTATAAAAAATCTCACTTCCCTACCCTGGAGAAATACAACTTCCCCAGCCCACTGGACCTCAGCATATCTCAATCTTTTCCGGACAAAAAAAGAATCATCAAAGTTTGCCATTCTACCTCCAGTCTCTCAGATCCTTAAGTGATAAAGTTCTTTACACAATCCTGTCCTTTTTCTGTTATGAACATCCCTCTGGCACAGAGTTAATAAAACATCTTTGGCTTCCTTAACATTGTTCATGAGTTGCCTACTGTCAGGTTCTGTCTCAATTTCATCCCTTTTTCACAGCACATCCCAAATGCCTCACATCAACATTCACATGAATCTTCTGTAGGCTTTTCCAGCAACTCATCTTTGCTTCCATCTCCTAAATACCCATATTTTTGTCCAGAATTACTGTAGATAAAGACCTTTCAAACCACACTGAAAGAAATTTCAACTTCTTCCTCCTCAATCTTAGGATATGGCCCTCTCTCTTCCATCCTACAGGTTAAGATTTACATCATTCATTCTAACTGGTTTAACCTCTGCCTTTTTAGATACCCAAATAGAATCGTTTCCTCCCCAACAGATTAGAAAGTCAATTAAGAATTCACTGATTTGCTCTGAAGTAGCATATTTGCTCTTCCCATTCAAATCCTACAAAGGGACAGATTAAGTAGTAGCACTTTATGTTTGTGCAAACCTCAGGCCCAACTCTCTGCATGATTCTCAGTTTCTTTGAAGTAGGTGCATCCACTGTTTCCTCAGAGATCTGGTCTGAGTTCTCCACAGTGTTGTCTTCCTCTTCCTCTCGGGAGCGTTTAGACAGTGAGGAACTGGGGGTAGCTGAAACTTCGAAGACCTCTCAGTTATTTTCAGAACAACACATGTGCAAACTAGAAATCAAAACCTTTGGTATTTTCCTCTGAAGATCACCTCCATTTCTGCACTGAATTACAACAATCAGAATCACATTGAGCTGTTTCCTAGGCCATGAAAACACCAACCCCTTTAGTTACAAGTCTAAAGCTCTCAGGCCTTTATTCACAACTTAACTGACCCTAAATATAAGCCTCAGGGTACAACCCAAATATTTCTTCTAACATCTTTGCTTTGGACAAGTACACTCAAAATTTTTAAGAGAGTATCAGCTGGAAAAAGAAAACCCCAGCAGTTTGCAGAAATGTTTTTTTGGGGAACAAATGTTCTATTTACACTGTGTAGGACAAACAGATGTGCAACAGTGTAGTACAGTGAGTAGCTTTAGAGTACTTCCATATTTTAAATTCAAGCTTAAGTACCTTACTCATGGCTCCTAAAATTAACCGTGTTCACAGTGCCATGGAAACAGAGCCAGCAAGGTTTAATGTATTAAACTCTAAAGCTGCCCTGAGTAAGACAAACAAAGTTTTATTTTCTTCCTACTTTAAGGAATGCAGTGCCAATAGCATTTCAGAGACACCATTTCTGACAGTTCAAGAAAGAAGCCTAATTTCAGAAGTTCTTAAAATGTGCAGTAAACTAAGGGAGGGGAAAAAGGCCCGAACTGAAGCGAGGCCTGGTTTGCCAAGGGTCCCACTGGAGCTATTTACAAGGAACTACTGAGCAAGGCAGGCCTACAAAATGACACCAACCTGTGCCAAACACGGCTGTGGAGGTGGAGGGCCTCTCTATCTGGGAGCTCTGCACCACCTCCACGATGGCAGGGGCTGGCTCCTGAGCTGCAGGCTCGATCTGAGCGTGGCTTTGCTGGGTGGGCTGCACAAAGGCAGTGGCCTGTGTCTGCTGCTGCACAGTCAGGATGGGCTGGGCCAGGGACGTCTGCACGTTGGGGCTGGTGGAGCGCACGGAGCCGCTGGCGCTCCCGAACACTGGGACGTGCTCCACGGGTCCTTCTGACTGCATGGCTGGAAGGCAAACAGCAGCACAGTCAGGGTCTTCATTCACCCAGCACAGCTCACATTCTGCCTCTCAGGATGCCCTGAACAAGCACATGCAGTGTTTTGCAGATGAATTAATGTTAAGCACATCTCCAGCTGAGGAACCATGAACTTTGCTGCAAGTAAAATGGTCACGGAAGTGCAACACTCCAAGAGATGCAGGGACAATGACACTGTCTGAGGCCCTTCCAAACTGACCACCACCAACATTTCAAGGCAAAGGTAGAACTTTTGAGTACTGAGGATCCTTATACTACACTAAAAAGCTCACCTTCCTGAGTCTCCACCTGTGTTGTTGGCATGACTGTGGCTGTGGGAGTAGTGGTGGGATTGGTGACTGTGGCAGGAGTCACCATTGGACGGATGCTGGCTCTTGGAGTAGACTTGTTCCCAGCTATTGCAGCAGCAGTCACTTTACTGGGAGTTGACACAACAGGAGTTGGTTTAATGTTTGCTGTTGGGGGATCTGAAGTGCTGGCACTGAAAAACAGGAGATTGGTTTCATCATGGTACAGAAAGCAGATTTTAAAAATAAACAAATATATTCTCACAGCCAGAAACACTATTTTTTAAAAATTTAAATTTATAAGCCTGACAAAAGCTTAAGCAATTGTCTTCCAAACTTTTTATAGTTGAAAGAAGAGAGACACACTATGCCATCAATAGCATTTTATCCAGTTTGGAGGACTGACAGGTTTCTTCCAAGGTAATCAAGCAGAAATTTAGTAACAGATCAAAATGTTGGCTGTGCTGGGACTTTATTACAGTGAGCAATGCATCTTACATCAAAACTGATTCACTCAATACAGAACAACATCATCTCTTGGCTGAGACAAGGGGCAGCCAAATTTTAGGACACATTTTTGAAAGCCTTGCTCTCTAAAGGATGCAGTCATAACAGCTGAGAGGGAGTTTATTATCCCAGCTCAGTAGTAGAGCAACATTTCCCATTTCAGAGCTTAGGCATTTGACTATTTTATCTGTCGTTAGAGTTATCTGTTCAGTCCATTTCTCATTCTTGCACAAGGAAGATCCTTCCCAAAACCAAAAAGGTTAAGGTTAACAATCAAAATTATATAACCTCAAAAATCTTGGAGTTTGAAAAAAATCTTCCATGTTTCCCAGATACCATGCTCCTGGTGGTTAATATGCCAGTTTACAGCTTAAAAGCTCTATTGATTAGATGTAGCTGAGAAAATAGGAGGAATGTATTATATGTCAATCAGTATTGTTCCAGTTAAGAAAAATTATGAAAAGCCATCGGTTTGCTAAAAAGAAGAGCAACTACACAATGATAAACCCAAGAAATATCAACCACAAAAACTCTGCAAACGCCTTGAACTCACATTCCTCTTTCACCTGAAGCTGGAGTAGACTTGAGTGAGATTTGCCTCTGCTGTTCTGGGACCTGTTAGGTAAGGAACAGAAACATCATGTCATGTATGCATGAAACAGCAGGCAACATGGAAGACACTTCAGCACTTTGCTAACAAGTCTGTGAGAGAAATGCTTGCTGGATATTTACCTGGGTAGACTCCATAATTATGGCAAATTCCCCAAACCAAATCATACCAGCCATACCAAGGCTGGAAAACAATTTGGTAATTGCTCAGTTATTTTCTAAGCTTTGAGACATCAATCTGTTACACTGAATGCATGAGTAAAATGCAAAAATAGAGGGCAGAGCATAAACAGCTCCTTGGCTGATTCACAGTGAATAGCAGAACCGCCTGCTTGTTGGCACTGGGAATTCTGATTAGGGCAGGAAATTTAACTGAAGTTCTGAACCCTTACTGAAGCCAGCCTGTGTATTTCCAAGAGCAGGGCACAGTGGCACCTGAGTCCAGGCTGGGAACTGGTGGCCTGGCTGCTGTCCCAGGGCTGCCTGGCAGGATTGTGTACGTTTTGTACCTTGTTTGTGGACTCTGGGGGCTCATCCCGCTGCTCGTGGTGCCGCTCTTGCTGCTCCCGGAGCTCCCTCTCCAGGCGGCAGATCCGCCCCTCATACTGGGACTTCAGGGCACTCATCCGCACCTCCAGCTCCGTCTTCTGCTCCTCCAGGGAGCTGCTCTTCTGCTTCCACTCCTCGTTTTCCTTTGTGAGCTGCTCTTTTGTACCTGGTAGAACAGGAAAGGGTTCAGCCTTGCTGAATCTGCACACTGGGTGTTTTACCAGGTCACTGAAGTATTCCGAAATCCTAAAAATGTTAAGCTATAAAAGGAAAACTGGGAGGCAATTATGCCATTTTTCTATTTAATTGCAATTAAATAAAAAGAAACTAAAGATAGAAAAATATGCAATAAATACAGATAAATAAAAACTTAAAGAAGTAGTCCAAAAGAACAAGATGTTTTCAGCAAGCTCTTACACCATCACTCCTCTCAGTGACATTCGAAAACAGAGGAGACAATGTGTTTTGCACCTGTACATTTAGGGAAGGGAAGAATTTCCTGAGCTGTTAGTAGGGTCAATCTGCTCTAATCAACGGAAGGATCAAAAATAGGGGTTATAATGTTGGCTGGCCTAAAGTAAGCAAAACTTTTTCTATGTTCAGTGTACAGCTAGTTATGTACTTCTATCATCCTCTGGAGGAATTAAATTTTAAACTTTAGAACAATCCCTGTAGCATCTAGTCTAGAAAACACTTTTCAGTGAAATACGAAGCAGGCCATGTTTTTCAAGCATCCAGTCTAAAGGCTTTTCCATAGAAATAATTGAAAATCTCTAAGGACAGAAAAAAAGAATTACAATACCAGCTAACTGTGCAATTTTCTGCTTGGCTGCAAGCAACGTCTTCCTTGTTTTCTCTTCCTTCTCAGTGATCTGTTGTCTGAGCTGTTCTTCCTGTGTAGTTTTCTCTTGTAGATCTTGATGGAAACGGGCCAGTTCTGCCTGTAGCTGCATTATCTGCTCCTGGAGATTTCTAACTTCAGTTTCCTTTTCTGTTATTGTCTAGGGAGAGAGAAAGATTGCAATTGTTGGCACAACCAACTACTTTGGCAAATATAGAGCCCAAGTTCCAAGAAGCTGGTATTAGCTGGCCACTGGATTAAGGTTAAAAGGCTTCTTATCCACAACAGGAGTTCAGTCCTCTCTGAATGCAAGAGCTGGAGAACAGCATTCTCTTTCTCACTTATTCCAGGAAATAATGTGAGACACAGTAGACACAGGACTTAAACCAGGCTTAAGATCACTCTTTCCCAAGAAAGTAGAGGCACAATTGGTCACTTCCCATATTTCTGTGACACACATTAAAACACCTTCCCCATTCTTCACCTTTACACACTAGGACTGCAGTGGAGAACAGTACTCCAAAATTACCCACTGTTCTTACCTTCTGTAAGCTTTCAACCTGAGTCTCCAAATTCTTTGTCTTCACTTCAGCTTGACTGAGAGTATCTTTTAGCTCTTGTACTTCCTGGGCAGAAACTTGGTCTTCTTGTTGCTCTGCCAAAGGCTGAGTTGACGCTTCAGCAACCATCTGCAAGGCATTAAGAGGTACCAGGCTGAAGGGGACTATCTGATCACAGTGTCACTGCTTTCACGAGATGCTTTTGTGTGCCAAGTGATCAGTTTAAAAGTTCTGGGCAAACCCCAGGAACTCTAAGGAATGCTCCATTTCAGTTCTACCTACCTTATCATGCTGTGCTTTCAGCTCCTCATACTGAGTCTTGTACCTGCGACCGATTTTCTTGACCTGTGTTATAGTTTTCACTTTCTCCTGTATGTCAGCCACTTTAGCATCCAGTTCTTTCTGCAAAGTGTCCTTTTCTGTTCTTATTTTAGTTACTTCATCCTTCAGGCTCTGAACAAGATTCTGGCTTGTAGTCAAGGATGCATTAGTTCTAAATGACAAGAGATCAAGCAAATGACATGCTTGAAAACATATACATTTCAATATCACTTCTATATGCAACATTGCAGGCATTATCTGTAGTGGATTATGTTTTTTAGGATTTTGCAATACAGAATAGAAATTATTCTACAATATATTACTTTGGAATAATTTCAGCTAATAGCTGGCAAAACAACTCTCACTTCACCTTGCCTGCTTGTTACCAAGCCACAGAAAGAATACCAAAGGTTTCACAGTTAGATGGAGACCCTTAAGAAATGTCACTTCCAGATACAGCTATAATTAGAATATTTTGCTTTGCACAAAATCTTTTACAAATTGACTAATACCACACCTGGCAACTTCTGCTTTAAGCCTGCCTGTTTCTTCACTCATCTGCTGGACACGCTTGGCATTTGCCTCCTTCTCAGAGAGCAGCTTTCTATACTCTTCGAGATCAGTGTCCTTCTGTTGGCTCAGTAAGTGCTGAAACGGGGAGAAAACAGGGGCATTTTTGTAAGATAACTACACAGTTATAGCCACAAAATCTCTTAAATTAGAGCCACTGCTTTTGCATCTCGATATGGAATAGCCAGCTTTGAAGCTGTGTGAACAATGCTTTATAATTCAGATATATTTCTTAGTTTTTTATTCTTTGTAAGAAAATTTAACACCTTTTTTTCAGTTGTTTAACTAGTGGGGCTTTTTTCCCACACTACGTTCCTTGAAAGGAGGCATTCCCCCACCTGAGTCCGGGCTTTCCAGCGTTTAACATCCTCTTCCAAGAGCTTTTTCTCTGCCTGCAGCATCCCACTCTTCTCACTGAGCTCAGCATTCGACTCTTGCAGGGGCAGGATGTCTGCCTCGAGCTTGCGTACCTGAGAAAGCACAGTAAGGGGTTACACTCTGCATCTCAGGAGACTGAAGGAATCCCTCGGGAAAAAGTCATGATAGAGCTTCTTCCCCAACTTTCTGCCTTCCAGTGGCCAGCTGGAGGAAGAGAAAGGATGAAGACAACAGCAGGGGATGATCCTACAGAGGAAAAACAATATTGGTACAACTTCCCAATCTTAGATGCTCACTCTGTACTTTGGTACAGGAGAGATTATTAACGTTAAAATCCAATGTGCTGGATTCCATTAAAATAAGCAGTATCGCCCTTTTAAACTCTTAATAAAGCTGTGGTCTGTTTTATATGTATTCTTGTGCCATTTTTAATTTAATTGCTGATAATATCCTTGCTCCTGGTATACCTCTAGTCACGTATAAACACTGACTTTCAGGTTCATCTAAATGGAACTGAACTTCAAGCTTTCTGATGTTATAGATGGACCAATGTCTTTTAAAATTCGAGATGGAAAGCTTCCTCATTAGTGTATGACTTCATGGAATAATTATAATGTAGATCATGTATTTACTGTAATTAGCAATGGTATATCCAGCCATTTAACTCATACACTGGATATCTGAAAGGTTTATGTGAAGCTCAGTATTAACCTTTGCTTGTATCTGCTGCAGCTCTTGCTCCAGCCTCTCCTTCTCCTCCCTTAACATCTTGTTGGTTTCTATGAGTATGTTCATGGTCTCAGTTTTCTTCATTAATTCTTCATGCTGTGCAATCGTTTTTGCTGTTACCTGTGGAAAGATTCAACTCAGTCATTTGTTTTTCTTGGACATGCACATATACTCCACCTGGATCAGGTTTCCAAGGTGGTGTTATACCAATCATGGCATTCATTATCTCACATGTACATTCAAAACAAGTAACTATCACTTAAGAAGCAGGATAAGGGGGGAAAAAAAAAAAAGATAAATGATCTTTATTTTCCCCAATTATGAGATTTTGGAATTGCCACACTCTCTCACAAGACTCGGAACAAGATACTCCATTTGGTTATAAGCAATCCCAGCTAAAAAACCCCCAATTCTTCCAAAAATTCATTTTTGGGTGCAGGCAGCCCCAGAACAGCCCTGTACTCATTGAAATCATAAGCACTAACCCCCAGCCATACCTGCACCTTCTCCCTCTCAGCATTGAGGCTGTCCTGCAGCTCCTGGAGCTCCCTCTCCAGGTGCTCCACTCTCTGGCGGTACCGCAGGCTCTCCACCTGTGCCACTTCAAACCTCGTCTCTGCAATCTCCTTCTCCCGACGGATGAACCTGCAGGGAGGAGTTTACCATCACATCACACCAGGAAAATGTTCTCATGTACTACGACCACCTCCCACCGAGCAAAAAAACACTGGAATTTTTAACATTATCCTTCAACTATAAAGTAATACAGAACTATTTAAGTTCAAATCTAATTTATAACCCCCAGGAGAAGGAACCCAGGGCTAAGGTTACCTAAGAATTTCCAAGATTTGTTCCTGGGATTTGCCTTCCTCACTAAGAGAAACATTTGCTGCAGTTGGGATGGCTTCTTTCATGGAAGTCACCATCTTATTGCTCATGCTCTCCAGCTGCTCATGTAATAATCGATTTTGTTTTTCCAGATCCTCACAGCGGGATGCAAGTTTTGAAGCTTCATCCTACAACAAAATCATTCACTGACTGTGATTTCTGTGGCTGAATTCCTGTTAACTGAAAAAAACCCACTGAAACAACAAAGCCCATCACACCTTGATCATTCTCTCTCTCTCTTCCCAGGAGGCTTTGGATTCCAAGAGCTCAGACTCTGCTTTCTGAGCAGCCTCCTCCAGCTGCTGCCTCACTGCTGAGTTCTTGGCGACTTGTTCTTTGATGGCCTGTAGTGCCTCCACATCAGCAGCATGAAGCATCAATTCCCGCTCATATTTGTTCTGAGCTTCAGAAGCCATCATTGCCTGCACAAAACCAGAATAAATAAACTCTGCTACTCTTATTTTCTATGTTTGATGTGTACAAAGAGACAAAATCAGTGACCACAAAGCAAAAAGAAAACCATTGCCCAAAACCTCTGCTATTCTCAAGCACAGGAAATATGGAAATGTCCATCTACTACATTTGGGCTTGGATTAAACAGCCAAAAGTTTTTCAACATCCTGGACACCAATTAGTGCTGCTGGAATTCTCATTTGCATAAAAGTAAATTCCTTTTAAAAAACAGTTGGTAACAAAACAATCTTATCAGCTGCTGCTAAATATCACATTGCCCCACAGTTGTAAAGGATGACAATTATGTTTCGGTTTAGAAAAATATTTTCCCCATTGTCTTGTTGGGGAGCATTTTCAGCTCCCTCCTCAGGACATGGAGGCAGCAATTCATTAAAACCAGTTAATTACATTCCCAAACGAATCTTTTTACATAATGAAACAGACCTTAGAAACAGGAATCTATTGCATTCGATAAGCAGCTGCTCCCAAAATAGGGAATATGCTCTCCCAGCACTTTTCCTGCCTCCAGCAGTCCCTGAGTAACAGTTTAGTTTTGAGTTCAACTGAAAGCTAACACAAATTTTGCTGTCCCTGGCTAAAATAGCCAAACATCACAAACATACTTGTTCCTGGCAGTCCCTCCTGGCCTGTTGTTCATTATTCAGAGCTGTGTTGGCTCTCTGAAGAGCTTCCTGAACTTCTGACTGCACAGCTGACAGACTCTTCTTCAGTTCTGAAAGCTGCAGTGACAGGGGAACAACAAAAACAAAGTAAGAACAAACCCAGGACTAAGAGGCAAAGTATTCAGCAGAGAACTGAACACGGTTATTCATAATGGTGATTATTTTATTACTTATAGATTAAAATTAGTATTAAAAGAGACAAATACTTTCTATATTTTGACTTTATTAATATACAGAGCTCTGTCCCTGTAAAAATACAATCCTTTACTTTCAGAGTTGGGCCTGCAGTAATTCTAGTTACAGTTTGTTTTTTCTGAAATCTCTCACAAAGGCTGTTACTTATGTTTTCCCGCTCAAAGTTCAGGCAGAGAGTGACAGCATTAACCACACAATCGCTCCACTGAAGTGACACTGTTAATGTACCGCTCATGTCTGGAAACCTCGCACAAATTCAGGTTCCCTGTGTACACTCTAGGAGACCTGGTTCAGGGCACTGCTATACTGAGGAAGCATGGTGAAAGCCCATTCCTGGGGACCCTGGAGGGGGTCAGTGCATACCTGTTGTTCCATGTTCTCCACAGCTTTACGCTTCTCCTCCTGCAGTTCTTGTTTTTCTTTTTCTGACTCCATCAACTTCTTTTCCAGCTGTGCCTGATATTCTGAAGACTCCTTCAGACGAGCTTCAACTGTTGTACGAACTTCCTCTGTCACCTTCATTAAAATCCATCATAAGATGCATTTTTTATCCCATTAAATACATTATTCTGATACAAAACTGGAATTTCATTAACAATTTAAAGCCAGAATATGTATTCTCAGCATCTAATTTAGAACAACACCACCGAAAATGTGGAAATCACAAACAGCAATGAATTTTTGCTCCAAAAAAGCAATTAAAGTACATAAAAATAATTTATTAACTACTTACTTGTTTTTCCTTATTGAGGGATTCCTCCAGGCTAAGAACCATGGCCCTATACTGCTCCACATTACTGGAACTAGTCTTAAGCCTCTCTCTCAGATCATTGACTTGTTCCTCAGCTTGTCTCAGTCGACTTACAAGATCATCCACATCTTCATTTGTACTAGGCTGACCTGCAATATTAGAACACATTCATTAACTGAAGTTTAGTTTAGTTTTAGAACCACTGTTCTCTTGAAAACGGAAGTAATTTTAGGATAATAACATGATGAAAACAATTACTTTCACAAAGCTTCCCTAAATAAAACTGTAACCTGTCACCAAAATAAGGGCTTACAATAAACATCGTTGACTATTGAAAACTATGTAACCTAATACATTTAAGCTCCTTCAAATAAAAATAAAAGGAATCCTTTAAGAAGTTTTGCTTTAATTTTCCCCTTTCTCAAAGACTGCTTGAATGTGAATTTTACATTAACAAATCATGTTGGTTTATCATTTGTCTGAATATGTGATTGCAGTAACAAAGAGGTTTATTATTTAGTGTACTGTTGTCCCAATTCTAACGATTATGGACTGTGACTTTTATCATTGTGCAGATGGCAATGCCTAGCATACAGAGATATTAACTGTAGAGTAAGATTGTACCTTTCCCTGGAGGCCTCTGTGAGGACTGGGATGTGAGCTGTGCCTCAGTGTTGTTCAGCTGCTGTTTCAGCATGGCACTTTCCTTCTGGGCATTCTTCAGGAGCTCCTTTGTGTTGATGTGACGGTTGGTCTCCGTCTCCAGCTGCCTCTTCAGGTCCAGGATATGAACCTGTAAGCAAAATGTTCTTCAGCTTGCAATTATTCCCAAGTGGCACAGCAGCCAAGTGTGGTTCTCCCTGTCAGGTATGGAGAAGAACACACTGCACTCTGGCAGAAGCACCTGGAGCTTTCTTTTCCTCCAAACAAGTGCAGCACATTTACACTCACCTCTTGATTCTGGGTAAGGGAATGTCTTTGTTCCATTTCTTTTCCTCCAAACAAGTGCAGCACATTTACACTCTCCTCTTGATTCTTGGTAAGGGACTGTCTTTGTTCCATTTCTTTTCCTCCAAAGAACTGCAGCACATTTACACTCACCTCTTGATTCTGGGTAAGGGAATGTCTTTGTTCCACTTCACTTTCCAGTTTCTTCTTCAGCTGAGATATCTCACGCTCCAGCTTTTCTATCTGATTATTGAGTCTCTGCTTTGTTTCTGTCTCAGATCTCTCCAGTATTCCCTGACAAAAAAGCACGATGCACTTTGCTTACAACACACCTCAATAATTTTCTTCTGAATTACTGCAGCACTTCATACAAAGTTGTCACAACACTTCTTCACCCCCAAAATAATTAAATAATAGGTAGCTACAGAAAATGATGAAAAGTAGCACTTAGAATGTTTGACTTAGTTTTGAAAGATTTTATTAATAATGTCAATACAATAAATATTATTAGAAGAAAACCTATTATCCATGCAGTCTAATGCCATGGATTAAAAAACCTCCAAAAGATCTACTAGAGAAACAGAATTCACTCACATGATAAAATATGCATGCATTGACACTTAAAATACATTTTAAGTGTCAATATACCTTATAATACATTATATAAATGTATAAAAGTAAATATAACGTGACAGCAAAATCAACTACCAAGGCAAGCACTGTTAAATTTTGCTATCATAAAAATTACCATTATAAATTTTTTCATTTCACTTTGTTTCATGTGTTTTGTTTCCATTTGATTGTGAAAATCAGAATCAACTCAGAATTCTCAGGACTCGGCTCAGGTAAATAACAGAGTATCATAATGTAGGACAGGAATCCCAGACTTGCTGAAGCAAGTTGCTGAAGTATTTTATGTTATGTTGATTTGTAACCACACAAAAATCCACGTCAAGACCAAATCCCATGAGTCTTTTATTTGATATTCATGGGTATTTATTGAAAAGCCTGACAGATAGATCCAACCTGGGCATAAGAATAGCACCACATACCTGAATTGTTCTCAAATTGGTGAGCAGTAAGTTCTGTCCTCTTTGTTCAACCAGCAGAGAGTCACGTTGCTGTGTCAGACGCACGTCTGACATCTTCAGGATATCTTTCTCTTTTTTCAAGTTTTCTGCTCTCACCTTTAAGACAGCAAATAAAAACTTTGTTGTCAATCCCAAATCCATCCATTAAATTTAGTATTATTTTAAAATCCAAGTGAATTAAGCCAGGAACAGTAGGAACAGAACTACTGGACATTCTGCTTTCCCTGCAAACTGAAACACCCTGGAATGCTCTTACATCTCCACTCTTTACTTGATACATTTCAGGGTAATTACAAGGAAAACTCTAGCACTACCTTGGAATATCCCACAGTGCCACACTGTTACTGACCTCTGCCACTGCCAGTTTTTCATTAGCTCCCCTCAGGTCCTGAGTCATGGTGTTAATGATCTGCTCCTGCTTCTGAGTGGTCGCTGTGAGCTTCTGGGTTCTCTCGTGCAGGGAGGTGATTTCCCGGCGATAGCCTTCCACGTTATCCTGCAGCATCTCGTACCTTCCAGGGAACACAGCAAAGCAGGTCTGCCACACTGCACTGTCCAGCTCAACACGGCCATGCACACAGCTCTGTGTTTCATGGTTTTATGCTTCAGTTTGCACATATGTGCCTCATTCAACTACAGCTTCTGTTGTTGATCCCACCTGCACTATTTCCTTTGTGCTCTTACACAGAATAGACAGTATCAATGTTTAACTGAGCAAACAATATCAAGCAGCCAGAGAATATGTAAGGCAATGATATTATGTGGCTGAATTACCGTTTGGAGGCAAATTCCAGCTGTGTAGATATCTTGGCATTTTGTGACCTCAAGTCTGTGACCTGCTCCTGAAGCTTTTCATTCTGTTCATTCAGGAGCTTGTCGTTCTCTGCCTTTTCTTTTTTATAGTTCTCAAAAACTTCCTGCAACTGCAGCAAAGAACAGACACAAAAGTGCTTACCAAGCATAAAGACATAGGGACAGCTTTGTGCAGTGTCTGCCAAAAAACATACCTGCTTAAGAGCAGCCTTGGCCTCCACAGTCTCCACGGACTCACTCATGGACACTGGAGCAGGAGTTGCCATGGACTGAGGTAAGTTCGGGCGTTTTGGAGTAGATGTAAGACAGATCTCCTCTGGTAACATACCTGAAGCTACAAAAAGGTAAAGAGGGTTTTAAAGCAACACTTGTGCTTGCCACGGCAGATCACACAGCCCCTGCGGCCTGGATACCTTGCAGAGGAATGATGGCCCCCGTGGTCTGGGTGAGCAGGATGCGGAACATGTCCCGCTGGCGGATGATGGACTCCACGAGCTGCAGCTGGTGCTGTCGTGACTCCCGCAGCTGCTGCAGCTCACTGACAGCCTCGTCCAGCTGGCTCTGGAGCTCAGAGATCCTGAAACAACAGCTGCCTTCAGCAACATCACAGGGAAGCATGTCCAGGTGTTCTGGGCCCCTTCCTTCTACAAGGATGGTGAGGGGCTGGAGCATGTCCAGGGAAGGGAACAGAGCTGGGGAAGGGGCTGGAGCACCAGGAGTGGCTGAGGGAGCCAGGGGGGCTCAGCAGGGAAAAAAGGAGGCTCACAGGGGACCTTCTGACTCTGCACAACTCCCTGACAGGAGGGGGGAGCCGAGGGGATTCAGGCTCTGCTCCCAGGAAACAAGGGACAGGACAAGAGGAAATGATCTCAAGCTGTGCCAGGGGAGGTTCCAGCTTGACATGAGGAAGAATTTTTTAACAGAAGGGGTTGTTAAGCATTGGAAGGGGCTGCCCAGGGAGGTGGTAACGTCCCCAGCCCTGCAGGTGTCCAAGGAAGGCCTGGACGTCGCACTCAGTGCTCTGGACTGGTGACATCTGGGGCATAGCTTGGACTTGATCCTGGACATCTTTCCCAAACTTAGTAGTTCTGTGAACCTATGACAGAATCTTGCAAAGTTCTAGGAGACAGGTCTTTGGGCTGTCATTTGCGGATGAAAAAGAAAGCAGGTCTGTTTCCTGAACAGCAGAATTCTATTCATGTGAATAACTTCAAAAATGTCAGTAGCATGAGCAGAAAGGCTAAGAACCTTTGACACAGAATTCCATTACCTGTGGCCTTTACAGTAGTGATTTAGAAATGCACACACGCAGTTTTTTGTTCTGCTAACAGGAATGAAAACTTATCTTTTTGAAAAACAACTCTGTTGTGTGAAATTAGTCACTAGATGACTGACAATTATTTTTAATTTAGGTTTTGATGACAGGACTTATAATATATAAAGCCATTTTAATATAAACCTGAAGGTCCTGTAGCTTGATAAGAACTTGCTTTTATGAGTTACATAGCTGCTGTATAGAATTAATAACAATCAGAAATAAAAAACTGAAAAATGCTTGAATGAATCCCTGTTACTACCTAGTAAAAAGTTAATGAGAAGGAAGAGGTGACCTACTTAGACGATGTTGTTTCTTGCTCCTCTTTTTCTCTTGCCTCCCCCAGCTCCCGAAGAGCCACCAGGAGACGCTGATTCTGCTGCTGAAGCTCTTGGATATTTCTGTAGGAGACCAGGTGTTGAGTGATCACTTCAGAAGAGCTGCTGATGTCAGCAGAGCTCACTGCTTCATCACGGATCACGTGGTTTCCTCTGGCTTCTTCCAGTTCCATTAACAGCACACAGATCTGAAAGAGAACAGTCCTTGTGTAAGGCCGGCACAGACTCTAAAGTTTGCTCTGAAAAAAGCAACATATTAGAAATAAAGGACTTTGAACTTAAGGGGTTTTCCCTACAATGTGCAGACAATTATAACCAATAAATCCTTGTAAGATAATTATATGACAGAAAAAATAGCTTGACAAAAGGCAACAAATCAGAAGTACATAAACTGTTCAGTTCTGTGAACAAATCACAGGACAGTCCAATCTAACAAAGAAATGATATAGATGAGTTTTCCATGTCAGATGCTTAACAATATTATCCTAAAGCAGCACCACTTCCAACCAGCTAAACTTACTCCAGTTTTGAAAGAAGTACCACCATGCTGTCCTGAGGAGAAGCTTTAACATCACCAAGGTACTTACGACAACCAAAGTCTCCACGACTGTGGCCGAACACAACCTCCAAGTAAACATCAGAAATGCAGCAGCACATGAATAAACCAATTGCAAACAGCACATTTAACCACAGCAACGTTTCTTCTACCTGCTGGGAGAGATCCTTCACTCGCACTTCCAGTCTCTGGCTCTCCCTCTCAAAGAAGGAGGCGTGTTTGTTGGCTTGGTCGGCGCTATCCTGCAGGCGATGGATTTCCTGCAAGCACACCAACAGAAGCAAACATCACACTTCAGCTGGACACCTTCCTTTCCAGAGAGATAACAGCATGCACACACATGCCTGGGGAACCAAACTGCTCCTTAAAGTTACACTCCCAAGGTTAAGCTCCAGGTATTCTGGAATCAAAAGCCACGTTCTTTTGTGCTGTATTGGTGTACGCTTTAAAACCAGTGGGAAGGGAGCACTGAAGTCCAATTTTTTGCCAAATAAACATTAAACTTTGTTTAAAGTAAACCTACTCTTTCAGAAAATCAGAGACAGTAAATCACCACTATAAAAACTATGAAGTACATTGGTTACAAAGTAAAATACTTTGTACAGTTTCAGAAATCGCAAGCCAGAAAGTCCAACACACCTTTTCCCACAATAAAAGTTGACTGAAAGATCCATTTCATACACTTACAACAATAATTAGATTTAAAGATTTGAAAATTAATTTTTTTTCCAAAATCATACATGGTCTTTTATTTTATACTGACCTTCATGGCTTGTTCAAGCTTTGCAGACAGACTCGCAACAGCTTTTTGGGAACGCTCAAATTCTTCACGCTGACGTTTTAAGATTGGGGCTTTGGCTTCTACTTCCTGCACTATTTCATCCAAATATTTATTGATTCTCTTATTCTCCAGCTTTTCCATATGCAACTGATCCTGAGTTTCTATATAGGCATTGTACAGCTGCAACAAAAAGGTTTTGGTTTTTTTTTGATACGTCTGTTCAGATCTCTTAAGAAAGAACCACTGGTAATGATACAATTCATACCTTATGGCACTGCAATTTTATACAATTCTGAACTAGTTAATTCAGAAAAACAAGTTGGACTTTTAAAATATGGTTGTAGGACTCATATCACAGCAAAGAAGTTACACATTAATTTTAGAATGGCAAACTTTATAGTGCAACTCTCTGCAATAAAAGAATTCTACGTAAAAGGCACAAGTTTTAAGCAAGTTTAAGACAACAGAAACATCAAAACCAGTAACAGCATAAAGGAATGTAATGGCTGGACAAAACAATCAGTAACAAACAGCAACAATACAAATTGCATAAACAGAAGTGTAAAACCCCCTAGAATCTGTATGACCTATTGTTACGTTAATTTTTTGCAAGTATAGGCCAAAAGCACAGCAGTACAGATCAAAAAATTATGTAAGTAAGCAAAAAAAGGCTGCTCCTGCCAAAAATGCATATAGAAAGTAACTTTATATTAACAAAACCACCTATTTCTGGCTTTGATCTACTGAAGAAAAACTGTAAGGCATGTTGAAAAAAAATCCCACTAACTCCGCAAGAGAAGTCTGCCTCAAGTAAGATTTCCTTGCCTTCATCAGGCATGACCCCAAACCCAAAGAGTGTCCCAAGCCTGAACCTTTCCATTCTCAGAGTGTCACTGATGGCATCCAAGGGCTTTTGCTGCTGGAGAGGTTGTGCTCGCTCACCTCAGTTAACTTCATGCCAGGCTTGACCACTTTGGCCACTGCTGCAGCAGTGGGAGACATGGCTGCCAGCTCCTCCTCGGACAGGATGGCTCCTGAAGACACAACCCCACAATTACCATCCAAAAGCTGCAATAATCCCCACTAGAAATACTCTTAAATGTCATATCTGACTGGCTTCATTTGAATTGCTGAAAAGCTGTTGTTACTAGGACTCCTAAAATTTAAATAATTTCAGAACATGAGCAGTTGAAATAGCTGGACCAAGGCTTAACCTCGGGTTTTTTATCACACTGTCAGAGGTTTGGAGTAGCAGAGCACTGGTTTATTTTCATTGAATTAACACAGGGATGGAGCAGATGTACTCCATGCCTCTGTTCTTTCCTGCTCTCTATCCTTTAGAAACTATGGATATGTAGCAAACAAAAAAGACAGAGCTACAACAGGGAATATTGAGCAAGATTTAATGTTAAACAGAAATTTAAGGACAGAAGATTGTTTTCCGCTGCCTTTTTAAAGAGGAAAATAAGAATAGTTTATCATCTCCACTTCCCTCTGCAGAAAACCACTAAAAGCATGATGATTCAGCCTTGAAGAAAAGTATTATTTGAAAAGATAACAGATTAACAAAAGAACTTCAAAAAACACTATGATAGAAATGCACTTTCTGCTGAGGGGAGCATATTTATATACATATATAAGCATATGTATATATATCAAAAAGCTTCTAAAGTGAATTATTAGAAATGACCAAAGATGTCATTAGATTAATGCAGCTGGTTCTTAAAGAAATTCAGCACAATATCCTTGAAAGACGATAAAAGCCCAAGAGTTTCTGTATTTCAGGTGCCAGCTTATCCCACCTTTGCGCTTCGTAGCTGACAGTAAATCATTGGCATTCTCCAGCTCCTTCTCCAGCTTACTGATCTTCTCTCTCAGCTCCTTTTCCATGACAGCTTTTGACTCTTCCACCTCAGCCAAATGCTCCTGGGCTGCTTTATTAGCTAAAATTAAATCAGACAAGCAGGTTGTGTGTTGTCATTGGTTTTATTTTTATTTTAAAAGTATCAAAATTTACCTGTGTACCTAAAATTTTACTTTATGTGATCTGCAGAAGTTCAAGCTGATGAGAAAACTCAGCAGTGTGGGAAAAGCATGAGCCACTGCCTATCGCCTTTGCTCAGAAAAGGGCAAAAATATGAACTGTCCTTTGCAGGGGAAAGGAATCTAAACTAAAAAACTAAAGTGAAGACATATCTTGCAAAATTAGACCCTTTCATCAAAATCCATAGTAAAATTCCAGGTGTATTTGAAAATAGCTCTCCAAACACCAGTAAATTCTAGTCAGGTACGGTTTTTGTTACAAAGGGATTAATATTTCCATCACCCCAAAAGCCCAATGGAATTCCTTCCAAGAACACAAAAACCGCACTTTTCAGAGCATCAAGCTACTCCAAGGAGCCCAACTGCTCTCCTCCCTTTGCCAGCTTACCTTCACCTGCTTCCTTCAGGAGCTTGTGGAGCTCTTCCACTGCTCCTGTCAGCTCATTGCTCTTTGCCTCTGAGTCATCAGCAGCACTCTGAAGAAAGCATTTTAGCTCACCTTTAGTACACAGCAACAGCAATCCCATGTTTACAAGAAAGCTTAAACTGACCATAAATTATGAACACAGTTCTCTGAGTAAAATGCTGAAAGATTCACCTAAGCTGGTCAATCCTTTCCATGTGGACCAAGTCTCACTTTGATGCAAACTGCCTAAGAAGCATCAGACACTGGTTTGATGTGATAATTCCCGATACAATGGCCCTTAGCTGTTTGCAGCTGCTGCTGGCTTTTTCCTTCTTTTCACAAAAGAAAACTGGGAATTTTCAATACTCTATTTCAAACAGTCTGGAATACGTGGTATTTTTAGGGACTCTCATATAACAGTTTATGTTCTTTTGCTTCCAGCTCGAGATCTCCCAAATGGAAAGCTGTACAATGTTTATTTGGGTATCTGTGCAAGAAAGCTCCCAAAGCAGAGCTCAGTAATCTGTGCACTAAAATGTACAAACCAAAGAGCAAGCAGTTGTACACTTCAGCTGACTTAGTCAGAAGGTTACAGGGTATTTTTCACTCTTTGAGCAAACAGAACAAACAAATACTACTTGTTTAGATGGTGTCTTTGACACAGTACAGGACATTCAGCTGGCTCCTAACCAAGTCACCAACACCTGCAGTGTTCAGAAATTAACTTCTAACTCAGAAAAATCTCTTCCACAGTCATACTTTCCACATAAACTTTTACCTTCCAATAGATCCTAAGACATAACCACATTTTTACAACATGAAGCCTCAAAATAGTTGGCATAAAATTACTATTTCAACCCCAGCTTTGCTTACTCTCTAAGATAATCCAAACAATGTAAGAGTCTAAATGCTGACTAAGACAGCAGCAAAGAAAACAATGTTTTGGATGCTTCACAAAGTCCTGCAATGGAAGTTAGCCCTTCCACATTCACATCTGGTGGGGAAAAAAACCTCCAAATTGGCCTGCATTACCTAAGATTTGTCTCCTACTACAGTTATAACAGAATTAACAAACTCACCTTATACAAGTTGGATAATTTCATGTGGGCATTCAGTTCATTGTGGAATCTCTCTTCCATGCTTGCCTGCTGCTCTTTTGCCTGGCAAATGAAAGAGGAGACAGGGTAGGGGAGCATTCCACTGTTTCTATTTCACTCATTTTATTGTTTGATTTGTAGAAGGAACTGTAATGCTGTTTCATATATTTCAAGCTGTCTCACCTCCTTCAGTTTATTCAAAAGTTCTTCCACATGCTTCTGGAGGTTCTCATTTGACTGTTTCAAGCTGTTCACCTGTTCCTCCATTCTGGAAACCTATTCAGAGAAGAAATACAAACACCATATAACATTTTTAGTTCCTAGTCCAGTTTATTTTGGAAAATACTTGTATCGTTGTTTTTAATTTAAAAATAAAAACAAACCCAAAAGTTGCTGGAAGAGCATAAAGGGTTAGTCAAATACAGTCATTAAAGTATTTGGCTTTGTAAATACAGTTAATCAGAGGTATAATTTCTAAGAAATGACAACTCAATAATTACATTACCTCCTCCTTTTTGTTCTCCAGACTACATTTGAGCTCCAGGATTTCATTGCCTTTCTCCCTGGCAGTATGGAGCAGTTCATCTGTTTTGGCTTTCAGCTCAGCATTCAGCCACGTGTTCTGGTTCTGCAGCAGCTCTTTTTCTTGCTCCAGCCTTTTCTCCCGGTACTGAAAAGAGAATAGCACAGTGTGATTGTAGTGGCTCCACAGAAAAGAAAGCAGTTAATTAAATGACTCTGATTAGAGGAAGAGTAGCAAAAAAGTACTGTAATTTGGTAAATACAGGCAGTGCTCCTTATTACACTGGTAGTAAGTTACAACTATCTAGTAACAAGAAACTCCTGCCATTTGAGTTAGTTTCCTCAAAGTTTACATTAATCGGGAACATGAACTAGATTAGTAGCCTTTTAGAGGAAATTAATTATGATATTGAGGTTTTTGTCCTTTCCTCCTCTCTTTATGGAGTTTATTCTGCCCAGAGAGTAATGGCACAGGTTCACAGCTAATTATTTTTCCCCTTTCTATCTCCCTTCATGGACCTGGAGTCCTTCCTAGCAGGAAAGAGCAGCCACCACTGCCACCAAGAAGGCCTGGACACGCTTGCCCAGTCTGATACCTCTTGTCTTCTAGGAATACACATCTCACTTCCAGTCACAGCCACCAATTTCATAATAAAAGAATTTGCTATAAATAATAGGCATTTACTTGACCTACTTTCTAAGGAATCATAGCAAAATGGTGATTACATCACACACAAACAATGCAGAACACACACTATCCTTATAAAGCCCTACTCACCTTCATGGAAACATCTGATGTTTGAAGCTCATCCAACTTCAGCTGAAGTTTTGCCTTTTCTGTGTTTGCCTCTGTGAGCTTTTCATTTAAGCGTTTAACATCCTCTAGAGGAGGGAAATCAGTGTTAAAAAAAGCTGCTGTGTAACAGCTGTAATTACCAAATTGTGAAGAATGACAACAGGCAAGATACTTTGTATGTAATTGTATGTTGGGCACTAAGATACTGTATAAGGCACGTTTTGAAATTG
Organism: Callaeas wilsoni; assembly: GCA_013398955.1. Lineage (NCBI taxonomy): Eukaryota > Metazoa > Chordata > Aves > Passeriformes > Callaeidae > Callaeas > Callaeas wilsoni. Next base: position 130,695 of record VWPU01005621.1, on the reverse strand, counting down.
AGAAAAACAAGCACCAAACTGTTGTTTTTCTGCAATTACTGTGTCATTTCCTGCCTTGTTTCCTTTCCTCTAAACACTAATTCAGTACTTGGTGCTGCAAGTACAAACTGCATATTCCATTCGGTTCAGTTGTTTGAGCAGGTTTTATTTGGTATTTATTGACTGTGTTCCTGACTGTACCATTTAAATGTTCAGCTTCCTGAGATCGCCTTTCAGTTGTTCGGACCAAGTCTCTCTTCTCAGCTTCCAGTTCCTCCTTCTCTCGACTTAACTGGCTCTGAAAAAGATTGCAGAAGGGCAATAAAGAAATGTGGTCAGCTCTCTGGAACAGTTTATAGCCATTATCTACCAAAAAGGTTTTGGATCAGTGAGCTAAACCTCAGTGAGTTACTCCAGCCAACTGAACACTGGGATAAGAGGCTTAGAGTGGGCAGACAAATCACAATGGAGCTGTTCAAAACTGCATTTCAATTTAATATTCTTGGAAAGACACCTGTGATAGTCAAGAATTTACTGAAACAGTTTTATTTAGTTAAATAAAAGGGGTAGCACAGTAAACAAAGAATGAACACATACATCAATATAAAAATCAAAACAAAGTCAATAATCTTGGATCATTTACAGGCTACACTGTCTCTGCCCTCAAGGTATCACTACAAAGCACCTCAGTCAGGGCCAGGTAAACTCCTCTGGGGAAACAATCAGATCCATCTTCTCATTGTGGAAAAATCAATCTAATAAACTTGTTTTAGCTTCCTGCTCTAAAATGACCATTCTTGCTGGATCAGTCAGCTCAAGTGACTCATCCTCCAACCCAGTGACTTTTGAGCATAACACAAGGAAAACTGTGCCAGAGTGTGGGAAAGGATGGGGAAAAACAGAACTCTTGTTTATACCTTTGTCTGAATTTTGGGGCTTTGGTTTAAAGTCACTTCACAACAGGTTTCAGCTGGAATGGAACAATCCATCCAAACTGAAACAAAAGCACCTGCTCACCTGTCATTTAGTTTGACACAACACCACCTTTTACTTAAAAAGTTCCTGCGTTTTTCCTGCATACACGCCCCATGGACATGTAAATATAGTGGTACTGATCCTGGTAGTGGTACTGATCCTGATACACTCCATTGGGATCCGAGTGCATTCTGTGCTGCAAAGGGCCAGGGGAGCCACAGGATTTCCTGGCCATGTCCCAGCAGTACCTGAACGGCCGCGTTCCGGTCCTGGGCAGCCTCGAGCTCCTTGTTCTTCTCATTGAGCACCTTCAGCTGCTCATCTGGGGGGGAAGGAACAGCAGTGAGGCATCTCCACTGTAGTGTGACAGAACTCACTCTCCAAATGCAACAGAGTCACAATTTCCCTGACAAACATTTTTAACAGAAGAGAGAGAAGAATTCCAGACGTCACTCTGGACGGACCAGGGGTACTGAGGCAGACTAAGGCAATCCTTAGAGCAGCAGCACCTTTTGTGAGGATCAATACATAGCCCACTGTACTGTTGCTACCTAGTGAGTGGCTTTTTTCCATGAGAATGAAAGATTCCATTAAAAAAGGCCAACTTAAATACATCACCAAAATGCATCTCTACAAATGCAGCTGAGGGAGAGATTTTCAGCTCCTGTGTAAAACCTAAAGCAGTTCACACTATACAGGACTGAAGGGTGGATATCCCGCCCAACACTTAAAAGTGTTACACAGTTCCACTTACGAAGCTTTTTAAGCTCCTCCCGCAGAGTTTGACATTCCTGGGTCTCGTTTACAAGTCTTTCCTGACTCTGAGCCAGTCGCTTTTCCACTTCAAAGTACTGTTGTTCTGCAAAATAACAAAGTCATCTCAGTTTCCTTTGATAAACTTTTTCTCTTGCTCACCTTTACCAAGGATTATTTTAAAGAAAACATCTAAAAATACTAAGACTGTAACAGAATTTGAAGAATGAAAAAAAAAAGGCATTTTTGAAGGCAAAAGCCTGCATTTCCACATTGAATGAATGTGGTTTAAAATATTTTGCAAGTGTGACAAGTGGTATGTTTCCCGAAACTGTGAGGCGTTTCAGCCTGGTCTAGTGGAAGGTGTCCCCGCCGACGGCAGAGGTTGGAACAAGATGAGCTTTAAGGTCCCTTCCAACCCAAATCATTCCATGATTCTGTGAAATGACTCATCAAATAAGAGCCTAATTAATTTGAATTTAACATTTTTGATGTAACCAGAGACATTGTATCAGCCCAATTATGCGGTGTGGGCTCATCAGCTTCAAACTTCTTTTACCTGTGGAGTATTTCTATACACATACAATAAAATCCATATAACCTCAAGTATCAAGGGATTTGATCCGGGGAAACTTTTAATGAAGACTTCTTAAAATTAATTCCTGGGGTCTATCCCTTATGAGTGAAAAAAACCAAATAATTAGATGTGAATTTTGGCGACCTGAAACAGTAACTGTGTCATGGAGCTTCAGTGTGAAATACTCAATATAAGCAGAACTAATCCCACTCTTGTGCAGGATGGGCTTCTAAGGAAGTACTGAGGGATAATTATTGGCTTCCTCTCACACTTTACAATTTCAGATAATGCTGCCCCTCCTGCCACTCACAAGAAGAATGGACCTGGAAGAGAGTAACCTGCTAAAATCTGTGGGTTACCTTAATTTACACCACACTTGAATAATGCATTTACCAAGATTTCTACCATGAAAGAGACTGAAAAGCTGAAAGCTAGAAGTAAAGTTTACATCAGAAGTCTGTCACATTCCCAACAAATTAACTCATATTCACAACCTCACACTCCTGTCTCCTGCTCTCTGCTGGTATTACTGTTCTGTGATCAACTCATCTCCAAATCAATATAAAAATATTGATTCCATCAGGATCATTTTACAGAATGGAATTTAAGAGTAAAGTATAAACCTAAGGCTGTTTGAGAGCTGAGTGAACAAAGCTGTATTTCTTCTCCACAACAAGGACCAAAGCAGACTGAAGCACAGAACTGTTTAGGTTGGAAAAGACCTCTAAGATCAGAGTCCAACGATTGCCCAGCGTTGCCAAGGCCACCACTGCCGCGTGTCCCCAAGAGCCACATCCACAAGGCTTTAAAATCCCTCCAGGGGTGGGGACTCCACCACTGCCCTGAGCAGCTGTGCCAGGGCTTGATGACTCTTTCAGTAAAGGATTTTTTCCCAGTATCGAACCTGAACCTTCCCTGATGCAACCTCAGGCTGTTTCCTCTCACCCTGTCCCTGTTCCCTGGGAGCAGAGCCCGATCCTCCCCTGCTGCACCCTCCTGTCAGGGAGTTGTGGAGAGCCCGAAGGGCCCCCTGAGCCTCCTTTTCTCCAGGCTGAGCCCCTCCAGCTCCCTCAGTCGCTCCTCATCAGATCTGTGCGTATCAATGGTAGTTAAAAACCTGACGAAAAGCTGTTCCTGACGCCCACTTCGAACGCAGTTTTAACCCTGATCGTCTCTTAGCAAGAGAAAACAACAACGACAACAACAACAACAACAACAACAAGAGCCAAAACGAGATACAAACACCGATCAAGTCCCACTGCAGGCCCCTTCCCACCCTCCTCCCAGCCTCACACTCCCAGAGCATCCCCCGAGAGCCTCTGGAAGACAACACCGCGCTCCGTGCTGTGCCTGCGCTGCCTCCCCTGAGCACAGGGACCGCGGCCGCTCCGCGGGCCCGCTGCCCGCACTCACCGCTGTCCACCTTGAAGCGCTCATGGCGGGCCCGCAGCCCGTCGATCTCGCCCTGCTGGTCGCTCAGGAAGCGCTCCAACTTGCCCTGCACGGCGCGGGGCAGCTTGGCGAGCTCGGCCCGCTCCAGGAGCTGCTGCAGCACGGCCGCCATGGCTTCGGCACCGCACCGCCCGCCGCCGGGCGCTCTTCCGCTTCCGGCACGGCCAAGCCGCCCGCCATCATGGGTGTGGCGGCAGCGTCGCGTCACGGCCACGGCTGCCACAGCCAGGATAGAAGCTCACACAACTTCGTCTCCATGACGGATACGGAGCTCTCTGTGCTTCTAAGGTGCCCCGTGTGCCCGGGAGGTGGGGGGAAGCGCGGCCGCTTCCGCCACTCCCAGCATGGCGGTGCGGGCCTTTGCGTCTCCTCTGCGCGCCCTTTTCCCGCGCTCTGCGCAGCATTGCAATGCGTCATCTCCCTGCGCTGCGGCGCTTACCGATGACGTAAGGCCGGCCACCTCAGTGCTCGGCTGAGGTAGGGGCGGCTTCCGAAATTGGGGGTGTGCACGTGCTGATCCGGGGGATGTGCAGGTGCTGATCCCAGGAATGTGCAGGTGCTGATCCCGGGGCTCTGGAGGTGCTGATCCGGGGGCTCTGGAGGTGCTGATCCCAGGGATGCGGAGGTGCTGGTCCCTGGGGATGCGGAGGTGCTGATCCCTGAGGATGCGGANTCAGTGCTCGGCTGAGGTAGGGGCAGCTTCCGAAATTGGGGGTGTGCAGGTGCTGGTCCCTGGGGATGCGGAGGTGCTGGTCCCTGGGGATGCGGAGGTGCTGGTCCCTGGGGATGCGGGGGTGCTGGTCCCGGGGATGGGGAGGTGCTGATCCCGGGAGTCTGGAAGGGCTGAGCCCGCGTGTGGGGACCTGGCTATGGGGGCATGAGTTGTGTGTGAGCACCTTCCCTGTGGAGGCTCAGGATGCCCTTTGCTTCCTCACCGTGTGCNGGATGCGGAGGTGCTGATCCCGGGGATGCGGAGGTGCTGATCCCTGGGGATGCGGAGGTGCTGATCCCGGGGATGCGGAGGTGCCGATCCCTGAGGATGCGGAGGTGCTGATCCCGGGGATGCGGAGGTGCTGGTCCCTGGGGATGCGGAGGTGCTGGTCCCTGGGGATGCGGAGGTGCTGGTCCCTGGGGATGCGGAGGTGCTGGTCCCTGGGGATGCGGAGGTGCTGATCCCGGGGATGCGGAGGTGCTGATCCCGGGGATGCGGAGGATCCTGGGGATATGCAGGTGCTGAGCCCGGGGGTCTGGAAGGGCTGAGCCCGCGAGTGGGGACCTGGCTATGGGGGCATGAGTTGTGTGTGAGCACCTTCCCTGTGGAGGCTCAGGATGCCCTTTGCTTCCTCACCGTGTGCTCTTGGGCTTCAGCTTTTTAATGCTTAATTCTTTGGGCGAGCTCTCCAGGTATGAAGGGGTTTTCAGACCAGCCCTACGGGGAAGGGAGGGCAGTCTGTGGCAGCCCCCGTGTCCTGGGTTCTGGCGGGGGGAGGCTGCAAAGGTGGCTCATTGGAATGTCCAGGGATGCTGTGCTTTGAGTGCTTGGGAATTGGAAAAGAAGTGGTGTAGGGCATGTTCTAGGACTCGTGTGGAATTTTAGAAGTATCATGGAGCAAGATACTGTTTCTTGAAGGCATTCCAAAACTCAAATCCTGGTTCAGCTTTGGGCCCGTCATGACAAGAAAGACATGGAGGGGCTGGAGCATGTCCAGGGAAGGGAACGGAGCTGGGGAAGGGGCTGCGGCACCAGGAGTGGCTGAGGGAACTGGGGATCTCAGCCTGGAGAAAAGGAGGCTCAGAGGGAACCTTCTGGCTGTGCACAACTCCCTGACAGGAGGGGGCAGCCAGGGGAGGTTGGGCTCTGCTTCTAGGGAGCAAAGGACAGGATGAGGGGGAATGGCCTCAAGCTGTGCCAGGGGAGGTTCAGGTTGGACATTGGGAAAGTTTTTTCACTGAAGGGGCTGTCCAGCCCTGTGGATTTGGGGACATGGGTCAGTGGTGGCCTCGGGGGAATGGTAGGACTCAATGACCTTAAAGGGATTTTTCAATCCAAACTATTCTAAAGGATCTTTTTGTGAGACTTGTCCTCCTGTACCTATTGCAGTGTATGTACCTTCTTTCACTTTATGCATTGTGTGTTTTGTAGGTTGGAACTACAACACCTTAGTTAAACCTGGAGCCATGGGTAGAACTTACCTTGTCGAGGAAGGTATTGGGCAGTACCTGACAGAGCTCAGCACAAAGGTGAAGCCATATGTCACTGGCCTGTTGATAGGGCAGGTAAGTGTGGAATTGTCCTTCCATTCGTTCCTGTGAATTGGGGAAACCCTTGTTCACCAGTCTCAAGGTGTGTTGGCTTCTACTGATATTTTGGCAAGTGTTCCCCACAACGGGACTATGTCATTCGGGCTGTGCGAACCCCTCCGAAGGAGCAGCAGCAGGAGGATAGCGTGGGCCCTGCCAAGCTGGCATCCCTGGATGAGGAATGGATCACCACACACGCCAGTCAGGTGAGGACTCACCCTGGGAGGTGACAAAGGGGCGGGAGGAACAGGAGGGAAATAAGATGGACACAAAGCATCTCAGCACTTGTGTCATCTCAAGCCCTTTTCTCAAAGTGAGAGCGCCTTCCTAACCATGGGTGGCACAGATGTTTTAAACCAGAAATACCCTTATTGTTTTCAGGTTTTTTCATGAAAGGACACTTGATATTACTGAAGGGAAAACACTTGCAGGATGTGTTCCTGCACGCAGAGGGTCCTGTAAGTGAAAATCAGTCTCCCTTGGTTCACTTCTGCTCTTGGTACAGACTTGTCTCACCGGTGCTTTTTGATATCCCGAGTTACATGGTTTCTAGATTGCCAATTCCTATTAATAAATGTTCATTTTCATTTCCAAGGTGTCCAGAATGCTCCCTGGAGGGTTGCTGGTTCTTGGTGTGTTTATGATTGCAACTCCAGAGCTGGCAAAAGACAGTCAAAATGCTTTGCGCAAGGTAAGAGGAGTTCCTGCTGGAAGGACAGCAACATCTTTAGCTGTGTGTGTGAGGAATTTTCTGTCATTGACTTGACTAAAATACAGTTGTTTTGTTGCTTTGTTTCACAAGTGTTGTGCTTTGATGCGTGGGTTTGAGACTGGAGCCTCAGAAATCCCTGTCCTGTGGGACACTATTTGTTAACCTCCTATTTGTTACTGCAATAGCAAATCTGAATTTCTTTTTACTGTGTTTATCAGTATTTACTGAATGTGGACGTTCTGGCTTAAGGAAAACATCCTCAAGGGTTATATTAAGCTATATCCTTGTGACACAGGTGCTAGTGATGTTAATATGTTAGCTTTCCTTTTCTGAATGAATTACTCCATTTAGAGGTGTTTACGGTAGTGGAAGATCTACAATTCTGATTCCTTTAAGAGAAACATCTTGTCTAGAGTGTGTGCACTTGACTTAGGGGTGTGGGAGTAAATTTAAATATACTCAGAACTATCTGATAGACTTAAAATGCATTTTTGTTACAGTATGAGGACATCTAGTGCCATATTTAGTTTCTGTTCTGAAAATGTATGTTCATTTCAACATTTTTCTAACATCATCATGGTGAGTGGTTTAAGCATGAGCAGGTTTGGCAGCCTGAGATCCAAAAGTCAATTTTGGCAGTTCAGTGTAATTGCATCTCAGTTGTGCTTAATGAAACTGCTAGCTGGCTAAAAAAGGTGAGGTGCATCCAGGTGATCAGTGATTGCTGAATTAAAAATTGGGGGGGGGGATGTGTTTTTTATAATTAGTAGCTATTTTGCACAGCTTCTCTGACCCAGCTGGTAGGTATAAAACTGCAATATTACTGTAGAGACAACAGCATACAGGTTGGACCTGTGAATGTGTGCTGCTTGCTTTGGTTTATAAGGGAGCTAGATTAAGACTTCACAAACCTCTTTCACCTTGGGGAAAAGTGCTTCTGAATCTCTGTTAAATGTTCTTTGAACATGACATTTTGGTGACGTGTAAGCTATGTTTCCTTCTTATACGTAATTTTCGTATCGCTCGGACTTAAAACTTTAGTACAATACTATTTTCCGGGAATTATAGTGCATATTTTTGTGGGAAAAATCCATAATAATTTTTTGGTCTTTAGCTAATCTTCTCAGTGGAAAAGTCCTTGAGTAAAAGAAGGCTCTGGAAACCTGCTGAGGAGGAGATCTCAGACAGAGCAGCTCTTCAAATCTGTTCTGCTACAAAAAAGTATCCTTTATGAGCAAGGTTTATTGACTGAGGCTGCTACCCCAACCTCTTTTATCCATTTACTGCTGAATAAATGAGAATTAGGGAGGAGGAGGCTGTCAGTTTAAGTTCAGCTAGACATGGATAAGTTGAAATAATGAAAAAGTTTTCTAATTAGGCATGGTTAAGGCTATTGACCTCTTGTCCTTGCAAAATTTCTATCATTTTTTATGAGGTCTGTCTGTGTGATGGCATCAAATTACACCTTTCCCAGTCAGTCTTGATTTGCATGAATTGAAAAAAAAATCTAAATTACTGTTTGGCTTCTTGAATTGCTGTTACCAATGGTGCTTGTATGGAAATGGAGGAGCAGCAGGCCTGTGGGATCAGTACTAGAGCTCCAGCAGAATGCAGGAACTATTGGTAATGGCATAATACAAGGAGAGAAAGCAAGGATTTTTCTCTGGGAGGAGAGAGAGATTGGGACAAATTACAAATTGGGGCCTTGGTGCTTCTCCTGCCAATACATATTGATCTTAATTTGTTTGTAAGAGATGGCACAGCATCACTGTGGTAGTTGGAGATTACAGGCAAATGTTTTCCCACTTTTTTACACTGATGAGAGGTGAGAACTTGCTCCAGAGCAAAAATTAGCTTGACAAGGAAGTTTAGTAGACGACAAAGTTAATTGTGAATTGTTCTTGGTTGTTCCCTTGCTTTTCACTGGATCTTTTTCTTTAAGTAGCACAGAGTAGTTTGCCGAACCTATGATGTGCAAGACCCAAAGGTAGGCTTGTCCTGCTGTACCACACACAGCTTTTAATGCATGGCAAGTAATGCTAAACCCCCAAAAAGCCTCAATACAGTGCTTTGGATAGATGCTTTATGGCTTTTCTTTTCTACTCTCAGAGTTCAGCTAAACCAGCAGACTGGAAATACCAGAGTGCTCTGACTGCTTCCTGGTTAGCGTTGAGCTGCACAGTAAATGTGAACATCCACATTCCACTTCTTGCTACTTCCCCCAACCACGACCTGGAGAAGAATACTAAGGTAACTCACTGCCTGCACCAGTTCCTGCACACCAGTGACCACACTCATTTCCCTGCTGAAAATTAAATGAGTAAGAAAGAGTTGAACAGTGCAGGAGAGGAGTAGGACTAATCAGTGGAGAATGTTTAGCAATTACTCTTTTTTTAAATGTAACTCTTCTGCTGTGCTCAGTGAGAAGTTTCCTTTGTTCAAAATTATGTAATAATTGTCATATGAGTATCCCAGGTAATGTCTCTCGTGCCTCACCTGGTGAAAGGTTACACCCAATTAGTGCAGGGCTGCGGGGTGCTTTTGCTATGAGTTGACTTCCAATGGGCTGCAACCGTCTCTACAACCCACAGATCCCTGGGGTGGCACTTTGGTATTTTGCAATGCTGGTTCCTTAATTTGTTCTGAATGTGGTCTATTTAAGGTTTACCTTCGGAAAAACATAGGTTTTTCAGACCTATGGTTAAGAGACTTTAAAACTCTCAGAGTAACTATTAAAACACGTACTTCTGTAAGTTTCAGCACGGTACTGTCCAATCCTTTAGTGAAATTCTTTCTTCTTGTGGTTTTTTTTTTTCCTCACTTATTTTAAAGAATGGGTTAAACAGATGGTCAAAACAGATAGAAGACAGTGTTTTTCTGATCAATGGCCAAGTTAAAGATGAGGATACAGAACTGCTGGTAGGGCAGGTGAGTACCAAACAACGAGGAATTGAGCTCTAATAGATGTATGGGTGGAACCTCTGTGTGACAAAGCATTGACTGAGACATCTGGTGTGCAGTATTTGTTGATGTGATTGGCTGTTCCAGGTAACCAATACACAGAACTGCTCGTGTTCTCAGCTCCATTCCTGCAGATTGCCTCTCCCTCCTCGGGCAGTGTGAATGCAGTAATTATGTGTGAAGTGACTGAAATGTTTCTATTACAGAGCACAGAGTGGGGTGTGAATGTGGGTGATGACATTTCAAAGACCTAGTCGGTCACCTCGTTTTCTGATGCATTCATCTCCTTTTAGTTTTGTAGTTCTACTCTTGCGGTTTGTTTCTAAGTGCTATTTTTCTCTTAAAGGCTATAAACTAGGATATACTCTATGCCATAGTGAGGAGACTGCTTCAGGGACTTTTTTTTCCTGTTTCATGACACAAAGAAATTTTTTCCCCTCAGAAAAAGTTAAGAGGAAATACTCAGCCCAGCACTCAGTTTTCTGATATCAAGGTTCTGACACAGCTGGTAAGTTTTTAGTGGTTTGCAAAGTATAAGCTTGTCTTTATATTATAAAATAGAGTAAAAAAAGCAATAAAAAGGGTTCTGAATTATTGTCTAGAAATCCTGCTCACTTATTCCTAAGACTTTTTTGCCCCACGTGGGTATTGAATGTGAAACCGTTTGTTGACAGATCTGCATATTTTGTGCCTTTAGAAATTCATGTGGTATGATAACCATGTTGTCCATGAATTGCATAGTGTAGCTGAAAGACTGGAAAACAGGTTATGGAAAAGAAGTCCCGTGACTAATTCCTTTGGTAGTAGAATACCTGTAGGTACCTGTGTACATTGGTTTCATGTGACTTTGCATCTGAACTTCAGAGTCACCCCCACACTTCAATCCACAGCTTGCCCTGGCTAGCTTGGACATTCACTTGGATGCTTTTGTCAGAAGCTCAGCTGCCAGCTCTGGATTAAGGCACAGATCCCATGAGCTGAATCATTATCTGGAACTGCTGGATCTATGTCAGGAGTTTTCTCTCTATAGAGTTGTGAAGAACCATGAATTTGGTGCCCCGGTCCAGGTCCCGAAGTCCAGATGTGTCCAGGCATTGTTTCATAGCCTTCTATGTTTTGTCAGGTGGTTCCTGGATTCTCAAAGTTACGTTCAGGAAAACTGAAATGTATCCAATGCCATTTTAAAGACTCCTTGAGTATCTCAACTTCTTTTGTTGTTACTGTCTATTGTACTGAGGTTAATTGCTGCAGGGAGAGGAAAACTTTTTTTTGGCAGAAGTGGTTTGTGCAGTTGGTGTGGAAGTTGTGCATCTCCGTGTTTCCAGGTGTTGTCCTGGAGTGCTTCACACTCACACTCATTGTTGTGGTAATTAGGGAGAGCATTTCTAGGCAACAGTTTGATGCAGCTCTCAGTGTGACCACGTGTATAATTTGTACTGACTGATGGGATGACTCCAAGCACACCTTGGGTTACACTGATTATAGTAAACATGAAAAACAAACATGAAACACGAAAACTTCATTGTTTAAAAAAAAGTCTGAAAAAGATTTATCAGTTGTAGTACTGTTACTTGCCACAAACCTGGAAAGTTTTGAAATCTCAAAGGCACAAGTGTTTGAAACACCTGGAGAGATAAATGCGTTTTCCATAATGGAGAAGAGATTTTCAGTCCTACCTAACTAAATAAATAGAATAACTAGAATAAAATTAGTTATAAATGGTGAGGGAAACAGGTTGTGTGTAAACACCTGCTGTTAGTTTGCTGCTTCTGCTTTTTGTGACTCTGCTGCCAGTGCCTGGGCCTGAGGTAAGAGCAGATGTGTTTGTTCTCAGTGCCAGGGTGCCAGCGCCAGGTCCACGGCGACGGTGCAGGTGTGCAGTGGCTCCATAAACCTCCGGGGAGCTGTCAAGTGCAGGGCCTACGTCCATAGCAACAAGCCCAAGGTTAAAGAAGCCATTCAGGTACCGAGCAGGGTCTTAGTCCATCGGAAACATTCTTCTGAAATACGTGAGACTTGCCATACTGGTCTTTCTTTGCCAGAACGGTCTAAACTGGGATCAAAATGTTGGACAGGGGGATTGTTTTAGAAACCATCTGTGTGGGGTCAGTTAGTTTTTCTTTTCCTAAGGATGTGTGTGCTGTGGCTAAGGCTGGGCTCTGGGGAATCTTTGTACAAATTGTCAAAGGGTTAGGCTTTGAAGAATTCTCTTAAAATTAAAAAAAAAGTTGCAGAGTGTATTTTTATATTTGTAGAGGTAAAATTCAGATTTACTTGCTCAGTAATTTATTTTTTTCCCTCACCAAGTTTGGTTTTACAAGTTGTCAGTTGTCAGTCCTAGCAATCCTAAAACTTTCCTCAGCTTTTCATTTTTGTTTTTTGATTTTCCTTCTTGATACCAATTCTTTTGATGTTAGCTTCTCTTTATTAATAAACTATTATTTATTAAATTGAAAGTTCATACTAGTTTTTATTTTCTGGGAAAAAACTGTTCTTTCATCATGGGTTAAATGTATGGGGCTTCTTTGGTTATTTCTTCCTGGCTAAAAGCTTTGCAAATGGCTTTGATATTCCTGATGATTTCACTGTGTCCTTGCAGGCTTTGAAAAGAGACATAATAAACACATTGAGTGATCGGTGTGAAATACTGTTTGAAGATCTGATCTTAAATGAAGGACCTCAGAAAAAAAGTAAGAAATAATAAAAAAAAACCCACCAGCTTATATTTGCAGTGAATTTTGGTGGTTGTAGAAAATTCTGTTATAGTGAAGTTCCAGTATGGTTAGAGCAGAATAAAAAGTAAAAGGTGTAATCCCTGCTTGTCAGCCTTGACTTTTTCTTAAATCTGGAAATTTTTTGGCAAGTTTGTGTCCTTTGGCATCACAGCTTTCTCACCATGTTTGTGTTCAGTTCGTGTGACCACAAAATGCAATCCCAGCTTCTTTCTCACTCACCAGAAATTTCGCGATTTTTAAAACTTCTGTAATTGAAATTCCTGTCTCTGAAATTCCAACTGTACCTTGTACACTTTAAATTTTTATTTTTATTTTTTAAATCCATGTATGGTGTTCCTGTTAATATTGAAGTGTGTGAAAACGTTATAGAGACCAGATCTCTGAGCTGGTACCGGAACTCTTTAAACTTCTTTAAGTCAACGCAGTGGTGTCGTTGTCTTGTTGTTGTGTTTAAGGAGTTAATTGACAAATCAATGGGAATATCTTGGGTAGGGAGAGCCTTTTCCATTGCACGTAGTTCTGAGTCCCCTCTCTAGGTGGCAGCCGAACTTTGTGGCTGTGAGTGTGACACCTCTGCAGTCCATTGTGCTGGTGAGATCCTGCTCCTCGGAGAGCTCTTACCTGCAGGCTCTCCCAGAGCCCTCCTGCAAGTCATTCCGAACAGGGGAAAAGCTCTGCTTTGCGTTTTATGGTCTGGTTTGGAGCTGCCGTGGGTATTTCTGGAGAGACTAATAATGTAAGGACATAAATCCATATAATAGCAGCCAACTAAACCAGGCGTATGTGAAAGGAGGGTTTTTACACAGAGACCTTGAGCTCTTCTTTTGCAATGACTTTTTCTTATGCTCAGAGATTATGGAGGAATCTTATCATAACTGTCAAGGCTTTTATTGGGATGGTATTTCTCCCTCTTTCCTTTTAGATTTTGAGAGGGAATATCATGTCTTGCCTCAGAGACTGTTTGTCCCAGTTACTGGATCCAGTGTGATGCTCAGTGATTATAAGTTTGGTGATGAGGCTGCTGGAGAAATCCAGGAACGTTTTGTGGAGATGTTGGATCAGGCTGTGCAAGCTGAAGATATCCACATAGCGGAGGACATTAGCACAGGTAAATATCTGAGAACTAGGGCAGCCTGGGTCAGGGTCTAGGAAAATGCTGACTAATGGCATAGGCCAGTTTTACCCAGCTATGGATATGCCTAAAGTCAACTTACTTCACATGCAGCTCTAAGGATTTATAGCAATTCATTACAGCTGAAATATATTGTGGAAAACGGGCAAGTTTCTTGCAGTTTGTGTTTCTTGGAACAGACTTCTCTTTCTCCTCTCAAATATTTTGGTTTTTCAGTGCAGCCATGGCTGCAGCCTGTGAGCTGCTGTAGGAAAATGAAGAGATGGTTAAACAAGGTTTGCATGTGCCACTCTGCACATGAATCAGATGGGATCCTTTATTTACAAATAAACTCTTAGCAAACACCCTGTAAAGCTTTATTTTTTATATGAATATATGTATTTACACTTTCAGTAGTTCCTTTTATAAGTGCAAAGTAGTTTTGAGACAAGTTAGATTAAGTTGAGTGATTTAGTCAAATCTACTGTTTTTTCACTACAGAATTAAAAACACTTTAAAAATTCTACTAGCAATACATACATATAGTCTAATGTGTCTTTCAGGAAGTTTTCATGCTAAACTGGATGTTTTAAAAAACATCAAATACCTTTCCTCATTCTGAGTGTTTTAATTTATTTACCAAATGCAGTGCCCAGACCTGAAGATTTGTGATTCACTCAGAATGAAAACAAAATTGAGATGACTTTTCATTTTCTACTGAATGTCTGATAAGTTTATGGTCTGGTTATGAGACTGCTATATTCCCTTTAATACAGATATTTTGCTATAATATAGTTACTGGATTCCTTGTTCTGAATATTTCTGGTTTATATCATTCCCTGTTGGGTTTTTTCCCTTGCAATATTGATTTCAATGTAGAATTCAAATATGACATTGAAATGCATCTAATAACATTTCCTATGGTCTTATGGAAGAGATTTTACTCCCCTTTTTTTCCACCCATCAACATGCATATGAGCTGCAGGTTCCAGTTTTATAATTTAAATAAATTAAAAATCCAGCACTAATTCTCAGAAAAGAACTATGGAACACTTTTTGATGTTGGTATTTAGGGACAAAAACTGGGCAATGTACCCATGACTTGCTGTGCAAGGTGAACTGTGAGTATTGATATTCTCCTTGACCTGCTTGTTTACTTGGAGGGGGTTTTGAGTCTCCTAATTTCAGAGCTAACCATAAATTCATGTCTTTCTAAATGAATCAGCTCCCCCCAGGCTTTAACTAGACCTGTTAGCTGTGAACTGACTCATCATCTTGAGGAGTAAGAGGTGTACAGGAACCTCAAGGAAAACAGCAAAGCCTATAAAAATCTCTCTGGCATTATTAGAGTAACTTTAATACTCTTAAAACTAATTACTACTGAGCTTTAAGGAATCACTGTAGCTTAGAGAAGCAAATGAGTGTTGTTGTAGCAGTGGAGAGGTGTGGGAGGAGAGAGGTGATGATTCAGTTCAGCTTTATTGCTTATGTAAGGCTGTGTGAGCTGCAGGTAGGAAGGAAATACCTTTCCACTCACAGCAGGGCATCCCAAAGATTAATGCCAGCAATAGGTGTGAAGTGATGGCCACAAAAGGAGGTTGGGTGTTCTTGTTCCCTGCTGCTTGTAGAGTTAACTGGGGGGGGGGGATTTCTATTCCTTTTTTTTTTAAAGAAAAGCAGATTAAAGTAGGTGTGTATTTTCTTTAAAAAAAACCCACCCAAACCCACAAATTAAAATAAGTGTATAGAAGAGGAGAGGGAAAAACATGCAAAGGAATTTTGGAAAAGCCTGGCCTTGTCCTGGTGACCACCATAAAGTTGTCCATGGAATGGGCTCTGTTAACAGCAGTGATATCAATAATGCTATCAGCACAGCACTGTTCATTCTGATAATTAATGGTGAGGCATCAGTCACTTGTGGTTTATTAAAATCACAAGTTACTTACACACTTTTATCACACCGGGAAGGTCATTTGAGAAAGAGTCCTGTTAAATGTATACAAAGTGTTCTGCATTCTAAAAAAAACCCAAAACATTAATTATGGAATTTGATTTTTATTGTTGCTTTGGTATGAAATGTGTAAGTATTACTGTAAACACGTTTTTGTGTTATAATGAGAGTTTGTGGTTTCCCTTGTGCAAAGGCTTTTCCAGTGCATCATATTGACTTGGGAAACATGCTGTTTCTCTAAGCTTAGCTCTAACTTTGTTAATAATAGTCAATATTCAGTAATTGGTTAGTAGGGAATTTTGTCATCAGCCTTTCTGTTTGTGTCACAGTTCCTGTGGTCTGAGGCACCTACCTCAAATTAACTGGAAATGCTGTTCATACTGAGGTTCTGGGGAAAGTTTGCTGATAAAAAGAATTCTCTGAAATTCAAGAACACGAGCAGGCTTTTGAAATAATTTGGGGTTTTGTTGCTCTTTAAAATATGAACTTTAGAAGAGGAGGATGTAATCAGTATAGGCAAAAGATTTATTTTTTAAGCAGCTTTTAGTCAAAACTTGAATTTTTGAGGTCAGTTTTATGCGTTTACTGAACTTGGGCTCTCCTGCTGTCTCCTGCAGTTTTAGTCTCTTGACTCCTTGTACAGCTCTCCAGTGGGGACACCACTGGGTCATACTTCAAAATTGCTATGTGGAAAATAGAAAGTAAACCCTGAGCTATTTATAAATGAAAGCCCTAAATAGTTTTAACACTGTAATTTCAAGGTATTTAGTGCTCTAATACAGGCAACTGAAAGCTCTGCATTTCTGATTGGCTTTACTAAATCCCTGCTCCTCCTTGGTGCAGGGGATGGCCTGTTAAATACCCTGAGTGGATAGACGGAAATAAGACTTTAGCAGTGGTAATCACTTCCCCATCTTGGTTAGGAAACTGAAGAATTAAGGATTCATCTAATTGGTACTAGAAATCATCTGCTATGAAAACTCTTCTGTGTGATTTGTGCTACAGCTGCTTCACACGCAAATCTTCCAGAATGTGATGGCATGAAGGCCTGTGGTAACGAAATAGCTCAAGGGTGGTTCTCTTTTCTTTTTCCATTGTCTTTTTATTTTTTCCCCTCTGAACTAGTGAGGAATGTGCAGCTGCCTTGATGCGCAGCTTCCAAAGGTCCCGTCAGCACTGGGAGTCACAAAGAAACCTCAAGTTAGAGGGCACAGACCATCCTACCTGCTCATCAAATGTACAGCAGAAAGGAACCTGCTGGAGCTAGACTTCAGAGGTGGCCCAAGAAATGCAGTCAGATTATCCCAAAGTGGGATGTTTTAGGGAATTCAAAACTTGGGACAGAAGTTCCCTTAACTGTGCTAGTTAAGATACTTAATGAAAACCTATATTGCAACAATTAATAACACCTCTACTTTAGCTTCTGCTAATATTTTAGACTTCTGCTCATATTTTAGGCAGCTGAGGGAGTGTTTTTCTTCGCACAGAGGAAATAATGATCTAGCCATGGCCTCACTGAGGACCAGTTGGATTCAGGGATATTTGATAATTTCTCTTCAAAAAACACACTTTGCACTGAAATATTGTTATCTTGATTTTACATGTATGTGCTGCTTGCAGAGAGATCTCCAAGCAATGTTTTGCTTAATATATGCATGTATATATATATGTCTGTATATCTATATATCTTACTGTCCTGTTGAATTTCATATCAGACAGTTAGTGATTTCTCTGCTGCAGTACATCCTGTACCAATGCAGTGGGTTTAGGGATAAAAAACCTAAGGACAGGTTTTAAAAGCCTAGCTTGGGTGTTTTTGTGTAACAGGTCTTGAGCAAGTTTGACTTCAGAAGATTTTGAAGACAATCATCCACATGACTCATGATAGATGACAGAAACAACCTTTCTGATCACGTCTAGATTATCCATTTCCACCATAGCTAATGATAGAGAAAGTACTTCATGAATCATTTGCATATGAATCACACAAAGGATGTGCCTTATTACTCAAGCATGTAATTTGTGATTTATTGCTGATGGACAACCCCCCCTGTGGAAATGGAGATCTGTTTTGATTCAGATCAGTGTTCCATGGCCTTCTAAACCCTGATATCTGGTACTGCTGGGGGTTTCCTTGTCTCCTGAACAGTCTGTTAGGCTTGTTCTCTTACCTGAGCTTGCCCGTCCCGTTCTTCCCAGACACATCCAGCTCTCACTGCCATGCCAAACACTTTCTCTTACCTTTTGCTTGTGCAGAAGGTGCCTGTGGTCGTAGCTACTGAATTGTAATCCAAACTTTTGGCAAGTGAAGCCTTAGCAAACTCTTGGAAACGGGAATGCTGCAAATTGAAGGCCTTTGGCCCACCACCATCAAGCAGCCTTACCACTGAGGGGTGTATGGTGTATTCATGCTGGCTCTGTGTGGCTCAAACAAGTTGGGCTGGAGGACTGGGCCTTCTTTCTCTCCTGCCCCTCTAACAAGCTGGCTATAGCCAAGGGATTACGGAGATCTTTGCAAAGGAAATAGATACGGGTTTGAGTCTCATCCGCCTGGAAGCAGACTCAAGCTCTCTCACATCCTGGCTGGGCAGACTAAGGATTTAGTAATTCTTCCAAAGAGGAATGAGTCCTCCATGCCTGCTGTGAAAGGGTATTTTTAGGGGATCTTCAAAAGAAAACTTCTGTGGTTGGAAAAAATGCATCTCTGGCTGTTGGGTAGGGAAGTGCTGCTGGGCTCATCCTCTTGTGGCAGTGGGATTTGCATGTACCCGGAACTCGGGACAGATGGCTCTGAAGGGAACCTTTGATCTCGGAAGGTGCTTAATGGCAAATTTTGGTGGTTCCCTCTCAGGGTAGTCGAATTCTCCCCAGGCTATGCAAAGAGGGTTGGGAATGTTACTGTGGAAGCAGGGTGTGGAAAACGAGTTTTGGAAGAGGAACTCCTACTGAAATGTATTTTGTCTCTTTAGTTTTACACTTACAGCCATACAGCATAGTTTAGCACTGTGCTGTTGCTCTTGTAGCACTTCTACTGCAATAAACTGGTTTTTTCTACCATAAAGATACTTTATAAAGTTGATGTGAAGTTCTTGGCCTTTTGTGTTAATTCAGTGTAAAACACAACTGTTAATTTTTCTCTTCTTCCCTTGCTTTCCATGCAGTTGATATTTGCCCAGTGACTGACAGCCCAAGTGACACACAACAGGCACAGCTTACAACAGCAACGTTGCTGTTGAAGCTCCAACAAAATATGGGTATGTTCCTTCCCAGACTTTTTCTGTGGCACTCCAGAACCTGCAGTGGGCCCTTTCAGGACTGTTAGCTCCCGTAGCATCCCAACTGTCACCTCAGGAATTCTGGAAACACTGGCCACAGAACTCTCCTTTGCATTGCAATTTCTCCATGGTGCTGCCTCATCCAGCTCCTCAGAGATCTGTCTGCACTTAGTACAGCTCTCTCTGCTGCAGGTCTGCTTGTATTGAAATAGTTACATTTTAGTCAACAAAGCAGTAACTTCTGGGTTCTGTTAATTATTAGAAATAGAATGTGGTAACTGGAAGTTTAAATAGGAGCAATAAATATGTGTTTGCTTTGAATGTTAAAATATTTTGCCTTAAATCATCACTGAGGTGTTTTGGGGTTTTCAGTGTGTCTCCTTAGTTGCATCAGTAATGAGCATGGTGATAAAAGTAGTTTTTGGAGTAGCTCTTTTTTTTCTCCTTGCACTCATTCCCCCTAACCCACCCTCCCCTCCCTGCCTGCTGCTGCCTGTGCTGTCCTTCTCTCACTATCTGTTCCCTCTGGATTTAGGGCTGGTCGTGGCAGCCGCTGTCGCAGTCCTGGCGTCGATCTTCTCCTTCAGCTACTTCAGTGATTGATCTCCAGTGATTCAACTCCAGCCACCACAGCTCCTGGGAAGTGTTGGCCATTCAAAGGATGGAAATAGCTGGGGTTAATATATTAGTAATTAAGAATTGTTGCCTAAATCTTACCAGGTAGATGTGCAATATAAACTGTAATGTTAGGTTCAGTTACCTTGTTCTTCCTAGATCAAGTAGAATTATGCCCTTACAGAATCAAGTAGAGGGTGAATCAGGTTTACAAGAAACTAACCCTGTCGCTCTATATAAATGAATGATAATATTATTTTCTGGAGAGATCCCTTAAACAAATATAGAACCTTCATTTTCTTCCTCCTGGCTCCCTTAATGCAAAATGCTGCTCCTGGTATTTCTCAGGGTATTGGTAAAACCTTCATAATGACCTGGTATGACAATTCCTGCTTTAAGGGTTCCTTTGCTAAAAGCAGTCTTATTTTATTACAGGTAATTGGGGGAAAATTACTTTTAGTGAAGCCAGCATTTCACCATATGCATTGTTTTAGATAATACTGGCTAACTAGCATAAAAAGCATACAAATAGTTTCTAGAAGTTTCAAGCCTAGACCAAGGCAGGCTGTAAATAGCTTGGTTCAAGACTGGAGAACTCAGAAATCAATGAAATGCATGGCATTGCTGAGCTGTGTGTATGCTGCTGCCTTTTACTCAGTGCCTCCTGATGAGGATTTCTCTGTCCAGCTCCAGTACAATCATTGTTATCTTGGAATTTTAACTATTTCAGCAACAGTTACACTTAGGCAGGCCTTGTGGGTTATCTTGTAGATACAAGCAAGTTGTCAAAATTATTGCTAATCAGAATTTTTAGACTGTAAACAGAGAACTTTCCATTATGAGAGATTCTCCTGGGGATGCTGGCCAATGACATGTTTACTTGACATGAGGAATGTGGAAGGAGGGAATGAATTCTAGTAAGGTTAATAAAGATAATTTGTACATGAAATGTGATGTTTACTTGGACCTGAACTACAATAGAAAAGAATGAAAGGCATTTTAATACCAATGCAAATACCTTTTTTTTGTTTGAAGGCAGTGGAACACAAAGAAAAAAAATAAATCGTTTGATTCTAAAGCATAATGAAGTATGTACTGGGATACCTTTATTAAAGGCAACTCTGAGAAAGGTGTCTTGACTACTGTTGCCTTACCTGTGTATTCTGTTCCTACATGTTTGGAAAAAAGATCTGCTTTTAGTTTTGTAAGTATATTTTGATAGACAATGTTGACCTTCTGTGCTCAGCATTGCTCAAGTGGGGCCTCCTGGAGGAAGGTGAGTTGTAGAGGAGGCACTGGGTTCAGCTGCTGTGGGTTTTATAATTGCTTTTTGTTCTGTGCCAGTGAGTGGAATCAATAGGCAGGAATCAGGAGGTAGGATGACATACAGGGGAGGCTGAGGGTTATCCAGAAAATGGGAGTAATTTTGTAACATGCTTCAGAATATGGTTGGTTTAAAAACTGCTCTGCTACAGCCTCTGTTAGAAGGAGGAACAGGAGTATAATTAGAAGAAAGGCGCTGTCTTTTGTCTCTCTCTTTTTTTTTTAAGGAGAATAGGGTGTGCTTTTGGAGGTAAAATACAAAATAATTATTCTTTAGTTGCCTGTTACACAAAACTTGGCCACAGATGTGAAGAACAGCATCTCTGTACACCAGAGAAGAAAATTGTCCTGAAACACTCTTGCTATAGTTGTTCTTGTTTAGTACTTGTGGTGTCAAAAATAGAGCTTGTTGGGATTTATTATTCCAGGGATCCCCTTGTAAAGAACTCTGTTTTTCCTCCCCTCTGCAAGCTTATTCAGTGCTTAGTAAATGGTCCTTTTCTTTGTGGTGATGGTCAAATTAATCCTTCCATTCATAACTAACTAGGTATCAGGCATCTCTGGGAGTCTAATTTTCCAGTTTGGGCTTGGAAGAAGGCAAAGAAGTTTCTCTGGTGGAGATTTCAGGTGTAATATAGGAGACAGTTGAAGTACCATCTCTGCAATAAGAAATTAATCAACCCTGTCAAAGAAAAAATGAGTAATTTGACTTGTACCTACAGATTGAGCCTTCCAGTCATCCTGCCATGAGGAAATAGTGGATGGAGAAGAAAGCAGGTTCTCACTTGTCTAAGAATGACAGAACTAACCAAGAGGGGATTTCGTTGTCTCTCCTTTCCTGTACCATTTTGTGCCATTGATAGCATAAGAAAATGAGAGCTTTAGGATAAATTAAAATGTGTAAGAGAAAAATAAAACAGCCCTTAAAAAATCTGTTTCCTGACTACTGCGTAACTCTAGCTCTGGTTTCATTGTAGGTTTATCCTTTTCCTACCTATATAATACTCTGAAGCTTTCAGTCTGTGAAAACTCCATTGTGACTGACATTGAGCTTTGCTAACTCATGTCCATGATTGCAGATATATATTTATTTTAATATGAAAGAGTCCAGAGGAATGGTTTGGACTTCCACATCTGAAAATCAGGCTCTTCGAAATATAGTCCTAAAATTTATGATATGAAAGAGTTTTACAGAATCATTATTTTCTGTGCCATGGGATTTTAAAATGTAGTTTTAAAAGCCTCGGTGGTCTTGGTCACTGAGGTTTCTAATTCCTCACATCTGAGGGTAGCATTTGGCGTGGTAAGTTTTGACAGGTTGTGATGGTTTGACCCCAGCTGGCAACTAAGGATCACACAGGGCTTGTTCACCTCCCTGGGGTGAGGGGCAGGAGGGTTGGAACAAATATAAAACTCCTGGGTTGTGATAAGAACAGTTTAATAATTGAAATAAAATACAATATAGTAGTAGCAGTAATAATAATGAAAAGGGAAATAACAAAGAGAGGGGAGTACAAGCCAGACAGGTGAGTGATCCCAATGCAGTCCCTCACCACTCACCCACTGATGCCCACCCATCCCCCAGCAGCCGTCCGGCCTCTCCTGGCCAGCTGCCCCAGTTCACACACGGGCCATGACATCCCATGGTGTGGAATATTCCTCTGCCCAGGGGGATCAGCTGTCCTGGCCATGACATCCCACGGTGTGGAATATTCCTCTGCCCAGGGGGATCAGCTGTCCTGGCCATGCTCCATCCCAGCTTCTGGTGCAGCTCCTCGCTGGCAGAACCTGGGACGCTGCAAAGTCCTTGAGTCCAGGTAAGCTCTGCTCAGCAACAGCTGAAACATCAGTGTGTTATCAAAATGATTCTGTACTGAATCCAAAACACAGCCCTGTCCAGGCTGCTGGGAGGAAAAATAACTGTCCCAGCTGACAGCAGGACACTGGCATCTACCAGAGACTTTGCTCTCAGTCTGAGCAGCAGTGACACCAGAGATAATTTGTTCCCCCCTCTGCTCTATCAGAATCACACTTGGGGTCTCTGTGACTTTGAGTGAAAAGGAAGAGTAACCACAGCCCGGGGTAGCAGGAAGGCTATTCCCATGTGCTGATTGAAGTATTTACTGTTTGATACTCAAAATCCTTTGTACAGTAATAAATGAGTCAAATCTTGCTTTTTAAGTTTGGGGTTTTTTTCCTGCAGAAACTGATAATTGCTATGATCAGAGTTTTATTTGCAACTTCATTAGTCATGAGCTTCTGTTAAGGCTTGGTGCCACATGTGTGTTTGCTCTTTGGTTTTTGTTTTTTAAATTACAGGTTGAAGAAAATCCTGCTTAAGCATGTTTAATCTCTCTCTTAAATTGGAATGTCATCTTATTTCTTACAGTAGCTATAGGTGCAGCTTCTGTGGTATTACTGTTGGGGTTTTGTGCTTTCAGCCGTGTTCTCAAAGAAGTGAAGCTTATGTGATGAGGCTGCTGATGTACAGCCTAATAGCTTTTAAACCAAGTTGGATAAAGAAGGAAAGTTCTCACAGAAGTTAAGTTCCCACAACTTACATGGAGATTTTTTTTGGTGTGTAGAGGATAGAAATTTTTCATGTTTCTTCTTCAAAATATGTCATTAAAATGCAAGAGAAATACTGTCCTGCTACTCAGGTAATTGGTTACTTTTGTGATGGACAAAAGATAATTCAGTATTTTCTACCTAAACTCCTATAAGATCATTGGATTTCCATGCTGTTGGGTGTATCTGCAAATGGTAGATCTGCAAATATTCTGAAGAGAAAAATGAAGTGTTAGGATGAAAGTGACTTTACCTGAGAGGTCAGCTTCATGCTTCAGTAAGGGGAGAGAGGACTGCTCCAAGGGAAAAGTTTTATTCCCCTGGAGTTCCATCAGAAAGGCTTGGGACAATCTCTCACTCAGCAATTTATAACATGGAAATCATGACATTTTGGGAACATGCTATTTGAATTCTTGGTATGATAAAGTAATAAATTTTTTTACAAGTTAGAGAAATTGTACAAGAGATGATAAGGAACTTCATTTGTACTGCTTAGTGTACATGATGTGAGCTTTCTAGAGCTTTGTTAAAATAGTCATCCATGGCAAAACAATGTGAAAAGTAGAAATCCAGTAGCATTTTGATCGTTTCTAAAAAAGAACAAACAAAAGAGAAATAGTCTTTAATGTTTTGATAGTCTCAAATACTATCAGCTAATCTGTGCTGTTAAGATCTTTAGTAAGATACAGATACTTCCATCCCCAGTCAAATCCAGCCTTTAGCTTTGCCAGTGTGCAGAAGTCACTGAAGTGATTCTAATGTTTTGTTGTGTTGTATCAGAGAGAGGAATGTTTTTAGTGAGTTTACCCCAGATTGTTAAATTGTGGTTCTCAGCAGCTTCCCTTTAACAAAAGTTAAAACTTTGAGTTTAGTAAATATCTAGTGAGTACTTACTAATATTTCACATGTTTTCAAGGCTAAGGTTATGTACTACCAATATATTTCACACTTGCAATAGCAGGTTTTGAGAGCTGATAAGCTTTATTCAGAGTTATTACATAAGCATAACATACTTTTCCAGAAACTTACAGGCATTTTAAATACTGCTGCTCAGCATAGGGAGCACCGATGAACTGAAATCAGCTGATGCTGTGTCTGTGTCAGCTGTTTGGGTGAAAAACTTACAGGAGCAGCTAGCTAACTTCTCTTTTTGCATCAGTATTGAGTATTAAGTGTGGAATAAAATAATGACCTAGATATTTGAGCCATTTAGGAATGCAAGGACTTTGGGCTATTTGTCTGTCCTTAAAATTGCTTGTTCCTGCCAAAGTTGGTAGAAGTGAATTAGAAGCCAGGACTTGCTGTAACTCCAGCAAGTTAAAATGGCTTTTAATGTGTGCACAGAGAGATGGACCAGTCCTGTCCCCACTGAGATGAAGGACTTGTGCTTTGTGGAGACAGACATGGGCCCTCAATTTTTAATTTGTTTTTCCTATATTGCTTAAATGTCACTGCTGTTCTTCCTATTACCTGTCACTGGCATAGAAGTATGTACAGGACTGCCAGCTGTATGTGTTGTAAGTAGAATTCACGTACTAACAGTTAAACAATTTTGATACCTTTATATGTTACAAGTAAGTCAGCAAAGACAGCCTTCTCTAAGTGGAATGGGTGTTACTGACATTGATTTACAGCTGACTGAAGAGGAAAGGGAGGCAGTGAGGACTCTGGCTCTAATTATTCAACATCTGGCTCATCCGTGCCGTTCCCCAGCGCCGGAAGCTCCCTCTCAGGTAGCAGCCCGTACTCATTTAGGAAAGCCTCCACATCCACAGCAAAAAACTCCTCATTGAACTGTTCAGAAACACTAATGAAATTGCTGAGGAGCTCCCCGGCCTTGTAGACCAGTAGGGAGGGGAGCACCTCGCTGGAGAAGCGATCTCCGGCGCCCGTGCTGGAGGCCTTGATCTTGCAGAACTTGACGGTGGGGTACTCGGCCGCCAGGCAGGTCAGGCTGCTGTTGAGGGCCTCGCAGCCCTTGACGCCGTCCTCGTAAATGTGCACGATGACCGTGGTGGTTTTGTGCTCCTTCTCCACAGCCTCCAGGAACTGTTCCCCGTTCTGCAGCTCACACAGGAAGCCGAACTTGGGCCCGAAGCTGAGCCGCTGGTGCATGTCCTGCATGCAGCGCTTGCGGTACTGCTGTAGGCAGCTTTCGTCCTCCTGCGCGGCGTGAATCAACTCGTACTCCTGCATGCTCATCTGTGAATATCCAGAGAGTGCTGTTAGTGACTGGGAACCTCTGGGAGCTGGATGGGGACAGACCCGCCTGTTGTCTGGAAAGCACTAAAAGCTGAGCCAGAAGAACCATCGCTCCCTACAGTGACTTCGGGAGGTCTCGTGGAGAGACAGGTGAAGATCCTGTCTCAACACTTGTCTGTCAACATAATGGTACTGAAGGTGGTGGCCACATTTGGCAAATATTTATGGCTCTCTCAGAGTTGGTGGAAATTTTGCCAGTAGTGAGGCAGGTTTAATTTGTGTGTTGTTGAGGGTTTGGTTCTCTCCTGTTTCAGACTTAGTAAATGGTCATGAGTGATGTTCAGGCTCAGAGCTCTGTCTTGATTAATAGGTTTTTAAATGTGCTAAAAATTTTCTATTGCCTTAACCAAGGATAGAGTATTGTGGCAGGGAAGGGAGGAAGAAAGGTCAAGCTGTGCTGTGATAGATCTGAAATACGTTGCTTGTTTTACTGAAGTTACCGTTTGCTTGAGAGAGGACTGGATAGAGAGAATCACAGAACCACTAATTAAGGTTGGAAAAGCCCTCCAATATCATCAAGTCCAACCATTAACCCAGCACTGCCAAATCCACCTCTAAGCCATGTCACTAAGCACCACATCCCTATTCTTTTGGATGCTTTCAGGAATGGTGATGCCTTCAATGCCTGGGCAGCCCTTTACAATGTCTGACCACCCTTATGGGGAAGAAATTTTCCTGGTATCTGATCTAAGCCTTCCCTGGAACAACTTGAGGCCATTTCCTCTCACCCTGTCCCTGTTCCCTGGGAGCAGAGCCTGACCCCTAGCTGCCCACTCCTGTCAGGGAGTTGTGCAGAGCCAGGAGGTCCCCCCTGAGCCTCCAGGCTGAGCCTCCCCAGCTCCCTCAGCCACTCCTGGTGCTCCAGCCCCATGCCCAGCTCTGTTGTTTTGCACGTGTTCTGTCTGCATTGGGAGAGTTCTGCTAAGTTACACAGAAATTGAGTGGAAAAGTTAAGATTTGCTACCTTATAACATGCATGTTTTATATAGAGCCAAAATTAATTCCTTTTGCTTCTCTTACCTTGCGGCAGAATCTCTCTCTGGTATCTTTATCATCCCTGCTGAAAGATCTGTGTGGTGAAGACATTTGTCTAAGCATTTCTTTCTTGCTCAGTGGTAAGGAGTCTCCATCTTCACTCTCTAATTTGAACTTCCTCCAGTCATTGATCACACCTTTGGGCCCTAAGAGAGATGAAGTTGAGTGAGAAAGTGGCTGCAACCAGGCATTTCTCGAGAAGTTTCTGTTCTTTACTGGTTTGACCTTCTGTGCCTCAGTTTATCTGTCCCTCCTGCTTCCAAAGCACTCTCCAGGAGTGCTGAGAACCAGAGCTTTGGGATCAATGTGTCCCAAAAAGAAAGAAAGAGGCTTTTTCTAGCCTAGATCACTTTGGTGATCTGGTTCCCATCAGGATCCTTTGGAAGGATTTTGGTGAACTACATGAGCAGTTAACACGGATGAGGATGTTGAAAACTGTTAAAACTGCCATGTTGGCCAAAGGTGGTGTTTTGTAGACAAATATTTGATTTCTTTATAAATGGGGCATTTAAATATTAATTTAAATATTTAATAAAATTTAAATACTAAATGTGCATAAGGACTCAGAGTAAAACTAAGAATACAGGACATTTGAGATGATTTTTAAAAACCCCAAACACTAACTGTTGCACTGGAAGAGTAACCCATAAAGCAAATGATGATTCTGACTGTAATGTAGATCTTGGTCTTTGGAGCTGCTTGATTAAACTGCTTAAATTTTGAAATTTGGAAAAAAAATTAATTTCAAAATTCCAGTGCTGTTTTTCAAAATTAAACCATTTAATCTGCATCCTAGATTATAAAGCAAAAACAAAGAATATTTCAGTGTTTTCAGAGGTGAAGTTTCCTATGGAAAATTTAGAGAAGACCAGGTAAGCAGCTCTCATTTTCACAAGGAAGATGTGATGAAAGTGAGATGTGGTGTGTGTGTGTGTGTGTGTATGTGTGTGTGTGTGTGTGTATATATGTATTTTTCATAGAATGGTTTGGGTTGGAAGGGACCTTAAAGCTCATCTCATTCCACCCCTTGCCATGGGCAGGGACACCTTCCACCACCTCTGTTGCTCAGGTCCCCATCCAACCTGTGTAGATATCATAATCTTGTCCAACAGCAGCAAGGCTGGTTGGGAAAGAACCCCACAGTTATTACAAGAGCTGCATTTATTATAGCTCCAAGGAGAAGAAGCCCTCAGAGCACAGAGAGGGAATGATTGGCATCCTGTTACCTGGTAGTGGGGTGGAGGAGCTGATCCCTGGCTGTAGAGCTGAACACAACGTCAGTACTCATAAAAATCCTGGTGATTGAGCACTGGATTAAAAAGAATGATGGTTTTGAGTGAGGCGTCTTTTAAAGCTTCTAAATGCTGTGCTGTTTGCCACAAGGGGCATTTTTAGCATCGAGTGTTCCTTCTGTAAGAAGGAAAAAATCATTTTGCCTTTCTAGTGAAACGTTATCACCTAATTCTAATGTGGGAGTGTGGATTTTGTTGCTCTTTTGTTGTCTTCTCTCCTCCCCTGGAGAACAGAGTGAAGCAATAAACCACAGGAGTGAAGCAATAAACCACAGGAGTGAGGCAATAAACCAACAGGAGCCACGTTGGGCCATAGCTCTTGGTGGCTTTGTCAAGTGTCCCCTGTGTTTGCCCTTTGCTTGAGGTTTGGGGAGGAGCAGCACAACATTTGGTGTTAACTGCCCTCCATGGGGGTTGTCACTTGCCCCAAAATACTTTCTCATTGCCTTTGGAACCTGTGTTTTTGTGCAAGAGGTTTGGCCAATCCACTGGAACTACTGGAATTCTGGGCTTCCCCAGTGAACACTGAAAATTTAACTTATTTTTAGGAAAAAAACCCAGTTAGTTTCCTTGCCTGTGTGTGTTGCCTGTCCTTCAAAGTCTTCTTCCAAGCTGGTGTTGGCATTTTCTTCCATTTCAGTGGCTGGAGTAGGAGATGCTGCAAGTCCCAAAGGGAGAACAGTTAATAACAGGATAGCAAAGGGATAAGCTTGCAGCAGGTACAGCACAGTGTGTAATTTCCTGCAGCTGGTGAGTATCAGTGAAGATCAAAATACACATGGTAATTATGGACCTTGTCATTGACCCGCAGAAAGCAATTGGGATATATGTCAGTCTCCTTAAAAAGGTGTCTGGCCAGATTCTCAGGTGAGGGTTCCTTCATTATGCTGTTCCTTCCCAGTCACTGGAGAATATCAGGGACATGGTCATGGGAAATAGTGGGTGTATAACTTCCTGCAATGGAAATATGTACTGAGTATTTTCTGTCTTTTTTTTTTTAATCCCTCTTGGAATTGGGACCCTATTAATTTTCCAAGTGCTCTAAGTATTTATTTTTAAGGGTTGCCCGAACTGCTCACTTCACATACAGAAAATGGAGCCAAATATTTTAACCTGTTGGGCAAGCGACCTCTGAACATCCTGAAGCTGGTTCGGCCATGTTTGTTGTAAAATAGCAAACTGGTGGGGGTTATAAATCAAAATCACTTTCTTGTTCCACCCTTTCCATAAATCAGGCAACCCAAAGAGCCAGGTGACACTCTCAGGGAACTGTGATTCACCAACACCCTTTTTGTCTCTTACAGTGGAGTTTTTGAAGTAGAACCACATTTATTTTGAGTGTTCCTATCGAGGACATGATCCCAGATGGGTGGTGCCAGAGCACTACAGAGCAGCAAGAAGCCTTAAGGCAGGTGATTTGAGTGTTCCCATTAAGTCTAGACTAGTTTCAGCTGTTCAGCTGCTAAGTTAAGCTTTGTTTGACTTCACAGTAGCAAAGATGTTCTCATGCCATGACTGCCTTATTTAAAGGCTGCTGTTAGACTGTAGTAATAAATAGTGGTGTATGTGCCTTCATTTTTCCATAGTGACATCAAGGGATAGTGTGAAATAATGGCTGAGCAGGACGCAAGGTATCTGATTCTTGTGTGTTTTGGGACTAAAGGTGATCAGCAAATATGCAAATAAGTTGTTCCATGCATGTACCCATGGCAATTAATTGCAACTTGTGGGAAACATTGCAAGTAAGTTTGGAAGAAAAGCAGGTAATGAATTAAGCTTCATTAGTATAAATTCTCTAGGTTGCTCTATAGATAGGTTGTTGTTGCTGCATAGATCCAGATTACTGGATCAATTGCTATTTCCTCAGTTCTGAAATAGAAATCTGAAGCTAATCCCTTCTCACTAGGCAAAACTAAGAATCTTTGCCATGTCAGGGATGAGCACATGTATGTACTGGGTCAAAGTCTTAAGTCATTCCCTTGGCTTACACAAACATCTACAGTAAGCTCTTCTGTCTGCTGCCGTGGCTGCGGATTTTCTTTGTTCTGGAGGGAACAAAAGGGTTTGATTCTCTGTGTGCTTTGCTGTTTCAGAGCTTTGAGCCCTGAAAAGCACTAAAAGCACAGGGTATGACACTTGAGCACTCAGTTGCAGGCTCAAACCAGAAAACTTGACTGTGCTTTTGGTGAAACATCTCTCTTCCCAGAGGTGGGAACGGATTGCCTAACAAATCTCTGTAAGATTTATGTTACTACTGATCTATTGTGCCCCATAAATCTGTGAAGATTAGATGAATCATAACAGCATAAAGGCTGTGTTTCACCATTCTACTGCAGTGTGGCACGAGGCAACAACCCTGACCGTGCACAGGCTGGGAGGCTGACCATGGACTGGGAGTGGGAACTCCTAAAGCTTAATCCTGTCCCTGTGACTGAGTTGGGCTGTGAGCTGGGAGCCAGGCATGCAAACCATTCTCCTTTCAGCTCAGTGGGGCTGTAAATCCTTGTCATTCTTATCTTGGCCCTGGGAAAATGGGGCTGGCCAAGCCAGGTGTTTCCCAACCAGGCAGCTGAGGACAAGGCACATGGACAGGGTGGTCCGTGGGAGGGTGTTCCAGGCTGAGCTGGCTCTCCTCGAGGAAAGCACAGCGGAAGCTCTTGCGTGTCGCGTGTGAGCAAAGTCGGTCAATCACCTGGGCAGGGAACTCTCCCACATCCTCGTCAAGGGTTGAGGTAGCTGTTGTGGCTGGTTGGGGGGCTTTTTTGGGTGGTGAGGAGGTGTTCTTTTATGTGCCAGGAAAGTAGCATTTCCAAAGTTAAAAATGAGCTTCCCAATAAATGGGGAAGTGTGGGTGATGCCAGCTGTGGGGGTTGTTGTTGTTGTGCGAGTGCCTCTGTGAGGAAATGTCCATGTAATGCTGAGTCAGCACAGCAGAGAGTGTCACAGAGTAGGTCAGGATGGCCCATCACGAGTGTCTCAGATGAAAAGGTGCCACCTGCTTGCCTCTACAGGTGTGCTGCGACCTGGTGTGCCCAGCATGGTGATGGCTGGAACCCTCCTCTGCATCACATGGCAGCTCTTGCAAGAGCAGCAACCCCATAAAGAGGCTCATGTGGGTGCAAGTGGGTCATAATTTGTTGGCTGATAGTGCTGTCTTTTAGAAATTCCTTTAAGGTCACCTGACTAAGGTCATCAACTTCAACCTGAGTTGGCCCGAGAGCATTGTTAGGCCCAGGACTCAGAGGCAGTGATTCACTGCATGGGGATGGTTGGATTCAGCAGGGTTGGCCTTGTGTCCTGCAGAATGACCATCCCTGGCCATCCCAATCTCCTCTTACAGAGTCCTTACTGCTTCACAGCGAATTTTTTTTTTTTTTTAAGTGTGTAACTGTGCATTCTCTCAATCCCAATACATAACTGCCTCGGGGTAGGAGCAGAGAGTCCCCTGAGAGGGTGTTGTGTCACACAGCAGGAAGATGTGCAGTGATGGTGACATGATGATTAATGTCATCACTAGAGTTAGTTATGTGTCCTAGTTCTAAGGAAGCACCCGCAGACCTTCCAGCCCATCGGCTGCCATTGGTACTGATCCCAAGCTTCCCCTTTGTACCATTCTGACAGTCCAGATGAACAGCAGTCTCTGAGGAGGGGGAAATTGCTAATTTAGAATATCTTTTGTATTTTCATTAGCTTTTCTCATTGGTTTTGATGACTGAAAGTGGCTCCTGAAAAGTCCAGATGGGTGTAATGACTTCTCCTTTTCAGGTCCGTGGGTCATCAATGCACTAGGCCCTATTTTGTCATGAGTATGGTGGCTTTACGTATGTATTTTAAGAGACTGGTCATTCTATAAGTTCTTTACTTTCCTGTCTTTCTGTCAGATTTTCCGAGTGAAGAAAGAAAAGATGACAATTTCTTCATGGAGAAGATTTTTTGTGTCTAAAAAAACTTCTTCAGCAAGAAAAAAACTCAAATGCAAAGTATAGGCCTGATGCTGTCATTTAATTCCTATGCACTTTGGATCTGTGGTAGATCAGAAGCAGAATTCCTGTTACTGCTGCTCATTCCTCTGGTATCATTAAACTCGATGGGCCAGCCTTACTACAGGGTAGAAATAACCAATTAATGGAGTGGTTCCTTTTTATTCAATATGGAAGAAGGTTTTCTGCTTAGTGACAAAGCACAGAATCATGGAATGGCTTGGGATGGAAGGGTCCTTAAAGCCTATCCAGTGCCACCCTCTGCCATGGGCAGGGACACCTTCCACTAGTCCAGGCTGTTTCAAGCCCCATCCAACCTGGCCTTGAACACTTCCAGGGATGGGGCATAATTTTATGCTTTTGGCCTTCACAGAGATGTCTCTGTTTACCCAAAATTACAATTTTACCATTTTCTCTTGTTCATATCGATCTTTGAGGTAGCTCAGGAAGAAAGCACCATAGCTGTGTACTTGTAATGAAGTCTTATTTAATCCTTGTAAAAGATTGCAGCTGTAAATACAAAAATAGTGTCTTGTAGTTGTGAGTTATAGTTACAGAAGAGAAGGAAATTTTAAAAAATGTAGCCCTAAACAAACTGTAAAAGGCAAGATGCATTCTGCAAAGGACAAAGCCAATAAATAAAACTTGCTTTCCAATATAAGATTTAAGAGTTTTTGCTGCAGGTCCAGTAAGTAAACATGAGTAATATGTTTCTTAAAATATAAACATGTTCTAGGCACAAATTTGCTGCCTTCCATCTGCGCAAATCCTACTGAAAATGCTGTTTATGTCTGGTTTAGGTAAGCAGATCAGCAGCAGGCTGCGAATCTCCAGTGGTTGGTGGGACATTGCTGGTGAACTGGGAAATGTAACTTTTGGGGACCCTTGAGGGGGAGAGTGAAAACTGAAGGGTGTTTGGCAGTGAGATGTGGTTGCACGTCTCTCTGTCAAGCTCTGTGTGGGTGGGCGTTCAGCTGGGATGTGCTCCGTGTGTTTCCCTGGCTCTTGGGAAGAGTGTTTGAACTTGAGCAGCACTTCCCTCTCCCAAGGGCTAATTCGAATCTTGCTTCTCTGCCTTTTTTCCCTGGTTCCCAGTTGCAGAATTCCCTCCCTGATTGCTCTTGTCCTCTCTCTCAAATGGTAAGTAATGGTCACAGACGTGCCTGGCACATGGGCAAGCTTCTGAAGCAAGCAAGACGAGAGAAGGAGCAGCCATGGATTTATACGTTCAGGTTCTTGAAATCTGGGGGAATTGGCTAAAATAACATGGAACTGGAGAAGGCATCATTCCCCCTGCCTGGGAGTGGAATGGAGTGAGTCCTCTGCTCCGCATGCACCCTTGAGAGGGCCAGCATCCTCCTGTGCCTGCAGCAGGGACAGGTTTCCAAGAATCCTTGGTCATGGATGCACTGAGGTTTGCAGGAGGCATTAGCAGCATTATGTAATCAAGATCAGTGCTGAGGCTGGAGTTCCAGCCCTTTGCCCAAGGCCCTACAGCACCTTCCATGATCCTCTCCCTCTGCTGGGCCCTGTGCCAGGGAGTGGCAAACGCGGAACACCTGCAGCTCCCCTTCCATCATGGGCAATCAGATCCCTTACAGGAAAGTGGCTAAAGACAGGCTTAAGAGCCAACTTGCTTTGACTGCTTGTGTCATCCCAAGGTGCAAAGACAGGCTGATTGTGTGGCAAAACAGAAACATCGTGGGCTCACCACAAGGAAAAACCATGGCGCATCACGGAGTGATTGGGTTGCTGTGGTTGGGAAAAAATATAATTTCAGAACACCGGGCCAGGACTTGATTTGCTAGAGAAGAGGTCATATGATGGGAATAAAACATAAAGCAGGCTGGGCTGATGCAGGGAGCTGCCAACTCCGCTGCACGTCACTGGGACTGATGAGAGGGTTATGGGATTGGATTATTCCCTCTATCCGCTTTAGCAGAGTTGGGCTGTTCTTTATTTGTGAGGTCGAAACATTTTAAATAGATGAGTCCAATGTTTTATATATCCTTAAAGCTTTGCCAGTTAGGAAATGCCTTATATGACTACCCCTGGCTTCAACCAAGTGTTGGGCTGCAAGATCTTCGGATTAAATAAATATCTCTTTCTTTTCCTCTTTATTTTAGTCTTTCAAAATTTG
The DNA here is from genome assembly GCA_013398955.1 of Callaeas wilsoni. Lineage (NCBI taxonomy): Eukaryota > Metazoa > Chordata > Aves > Passeriformes > Callaeidae > Callaeas > Callaeas wilsoni. The sequence continues at coordinate 96,698 of VWPU01005621.1, read as the reverse complement.
GCCTATAATTATGCACCAGGAATTATTAATCTTTTCTGGATTGCACATTTATTTCTGGATATCACTCCGAAACAGGAAATTAGCTCAATGCCTTCATACCAGTCAGTGACAGGATGAGAGGGAATGGCTTCAAACTGCCAGAGAGTAGCTTTAGGTTAGCTATTGGGGTGAAATTCTTCCCTGCGAGGGTGGTGAGGCCCTGGCACAGGGTGCTCAGAGAAGCTGTGGCTGTCCCTGGATCCCTGGAAGTGTCCAAGGCCAAGTTGGATGGTGCTTGGAACAACCTGCGCTAGTGGAAGGTGTCCCTGCCTATGGCAGGGGTGGCACTGGATGGGCTTTAAGGTCCCTTCCATCCCAAGCTCTTCCATGGTTCTGTGGTTCTATGATTCACTTCTACCACAGTACCAGAGTTTTGTCCGGAAAGGTAGAATGCAGATATTTTAGAACAGGACTTGTTTTATTTTTTGAGGAAAAATAATAGTTGCCATTATTATGGCAATAGTATTAGTATTGCCAGTAGTTGCCATGTCAAATTTCGATTAGCATTACCCAATAAATTTTATTTGGAAAAGCTTAATTTTGTATATGAAGTGGTGAATATCTTTTGAATCTTGGGATTCAAATTTTGGGACATGTTACATATTTGTTGGAGCAGCTCTATCATTGTTACTATTGTGATGAATTGATGCTTTTTAAAAAAATTATTCTGCCAGGAAACCCATTATTGATTTATCTTCTTTTTAAACAAACTTTGCTGTATCAAGCAGGGTGGAAGAGGAGCGTGGCTGGATACTGAGAATATGTCTATTTGAAGCGAGAGGGAACAGCCAACATTTTCAAATGCAGATTATTTAAGGGCATGAACCTCAATCCATGTTTAACCTCAATGCCTGGCCTGATTTGTCAGATGGATTGGACAATGTGCCACAGTGCTCTGGGAGTCTGAGCAGAGTTTTCAGTTGATATATAAGTGTGTGTTTCTTTCTGAACTCCACATTCACATTTGCTAAAGAAGACACATCCTTCAGAGCCTTGGATGGAGTTTATTGCTGTATTTAGCAAAGTCATGATGGATGGCAGAAGCCCAGGGGAGAGATTGTGCATATTTTTTTCCCCAAGCTGAACAGATGTTTGCAATGTGTATAATCCCTATAATTTGTCAAAAATCTCTTGTGTCAGAGCTGTAACTCTGGCAGTGACTGGAGACAGGCGCTTGGAGAAGTTGATGGCTGGTGTTTTATGGAAAAGGGAAGGAACTTGAGTTTGTTGTGAGATTAATTAAAAGTTTAGAAGTAGTTACTCTGTGAGGACTTTGAGCAACTCTTTTTGCTCCTTTCCATCAAAAACTAAAAGGTGCCTGTTGAGCAGGGCTGAGAGGAATCAACACTTGTGAAGCTGGAAGAGCATCTACTGTCTCTTTTGGGATGGGTCTGACCAAGAATGCCTCCTAAGGCTCTGGACATGCAAAAAATTGCCCACAAAAACTAGTTAAGAAAATAGTTTTGGAATGATAACATTTATTTCTGGTGGGGTTTTTTTCTGGCTGTTTTTTCCTTCTTAGCTGGTTGATGTTCTTTTCAAATGTGTATTTGTAACTATAAATCAGTAGGAATATTTGCTTTTACTTTTTTCCTATCTACACTTTGATACCATCATTTGGAAAAAGCAGGCTTGACTTAGCCAACAGGCTTCCTCTAAAGCAGGGTCTAAACAATCATTATCTCAAACTTGAGAGCTAAGCAATTAAAAAAAATGAGTTCTTTACAACAGCTTTCATATTTATGTATTCTTAATTCCTGGCTTTCTCTGAGCATTAACATCCATCCTCTGAGATGTGTGAGGATCTTGTTTGCTGCTTTCCCATCATTAAAAATTTAGATTATATTGTAATTCTCACTGAATTAGTGCCTTTCTCTGCAGCTGGGCCTCCTCTTTCCAGAGAAGGTCTCTGTGTAAAGGGAGAAGAGTGAACCGTCTACTGCTTTGGGCACTGGGCAAATACCCTTGAGCAGGGGTATTTATTGACTTTGTGACACTTTAATTAGATTTACACATCTTGTGATGCTGATTTGGGTGTAAAGTAAGTCACAACAAAGCAAGACCTTGCTATGGTAGGGAAAGGGACAGGTAGCCTTGGGTGGTCAGGCAGTGGTGGAGTCCATATCCCTGCAGGGATTCAACAGTGACTGCCCCTGGATGTGGCACTTGGGAATGTGTTTTGGCCTTGGCAATGCTGAGTAAATGGTTGGATTCAATGATCTTGGAGATCTTTCCCAACCTAAATTCTGTGATTCAGCTTATGCCCTCAAGAATTTCCTGAGTTTTCCAGCCTGCTGCCTTGGAACTCTTCCTGTAGGACTGGCAGAGTCAAGCAGCAGTACTTGCTTGTGACTGCCAGGTGCTTCCTCTTCCTCCATTCCCTTTTTTATTCTTCTGCTAAAGTGTCCTGAGTCTTAATCTCCCTGTCTTAGAAGAACGGACAGATTAATTTCCTCATTTCTCTTAAATGGGAAGATCCAGAGGTAAAAGTGGTCTATCTGTATTTGTCAAAGGCAGTGGAGATGCTGTCAGGAGGACACTGCCAGTCTGGAGCTGGGTTCAGTATATCCAAAAGAGAAGAAAAGATTTCCTCGATTGAACTATAAAGCTGTGGCCAACTAGATGTGGTTTTGGTTTTAATTTTTTTTTTTTTTTAACTTGACCATTTACCATAAAATGGAGTTACCATGTAATTGATTAAATGATGGATGCCCAGGTCCTGCTCCAACCAGCTGCTCATTTGCTTGCAATACCAGAAATAACATTGTCTCCACTGAATGATCCTGACATCTCTGTGGCAACTATGATTGCATGAAGTCAGTGAGAATAGGAAAGTATTCCTCTTACTACCTTTATTAATCAGAAGATGAAAGCCAAAGCAGACACAATTGTGCAGCCACTGAAAGCCCTGGAGTGTTTACATCAGGTCTGTAACTTCCCTATATCCCAGAATCACATCCTGGTTGGGGTTAGAAGGGACCTGGAGATCATCCCGTCCAGCCCCCCGCTAGAGCAGATGGATCTTATCCAGGTGGGTTTGAATATCTCCAAAGGAGGAGACTGCATAGCCTCTCTGGGCAGCCTGTTCCAGTGCTCAGTCACCCTCACAGAAAAGTTTATCCCTTTCCTGCGGCAAGATTTCATACTGTTTATGTCATTCCAGAGGCTTCATGTTTTCCTTTGGATCCTGTGATTGACTTGTGATTTGAAGTGGTGAGCTTTCATCAGCTAATTTGTAAATATCTTTACATGTGGCTTGTGAAACTGCACAAAATTAGAATTATTATGCTTCCTTTTCAGACCCAAGTGAGGCAAACTTGGGTTTGCAGTTATGCAGCTGCTGAGGCATGTACACAAGTTTCTCTGAGCATGTAAATAAATGCCATGATTTGAAGCACACGCTGATGGCTTAAAACACACATGTTCCCTTTCCTGCCCCAAAACACAGCTCAGATGAACAGCAGAGCAAATCCTTTCCCAGGCACTTGCTTTTATTTATGTAGAAACTGGAGCACAAATGCTGGGCCAGTTTCTCTGTGCACACTTGGTTGTTTCTAAGACTTCTTCACAGGGACTGCCATGGCTCTATCCAAAAATTAATTCCAAATATTTTAGCCTTCCCCGTGCTCAGGCTATAGTTGTATCACCTCCTGAGAAGCCATCTGACAGTGTTCTTGTAGGCTCCTGACATTCACTGAGTGCAAGAGCATCAGCAGCAAAGCATGTTGTAACAAGCAGGAGGAGAGACCAGGAGCTTGTTGCAGAGGAAAAGAAGGAAAAGGGGAAATAAAGGGAACAAAATGATCTGGTCTGAAAAGACCTTGCTTTAAACCCCTCTGATTCATTTCATCCACTTCATGTGTGCACAGCAGCACCCCAATGCCAGTTCACCCCCCCCAGGGATGGGATTTGGAGCTGAGCCCCGGGGCAGCATTCTGATCGTCCGCGTGCTGGGAACACGCTCCTGCCGAACACAAGGAATGTCAGTATCACTGATACTGCGGCTCTGGGTGAGGGCAAAGTGCCCCAGTTCCTTGGGTTCCTGTGGCAACCTTGAGGGTAAATGGAAAATGTGCTCAACATAGGTGCCTGAACATGATGTTCCTGTGCTGTGGGATTTAGGTACCTTCTGCAGTGGCCCAGAGCAGCCCCGGCTCTGCTGCCGCTGGAGCTGCTGTGATAAGATAAGCCAGGTCCTGACCCCTTCTGTTTGCAGCACGTGGCCATGGGGTCAGCAGGAGTCAGGACAAGAGACACTGGAGGTGCTCTTATGGTGGGTTTTCTCCTCCCTGCACGTTTGTTTGTGGAGCAGGGTGTGATGTTTGGTTAAGCCTAAGCCTGACTCCAGCTGTGAAGGCTGTGGCAGATGTGGGAAGTGGATGGAGGTGCAGCCCTAGCAGTGTGCTGTGCTTGGGAAAGGACAGGAATTCCATGAGCATTAGAAGTAACGAAATCTGATTTTTTTCCTAGGATTTGTTTTCTAATTATATTGGCACCTAAAAGTTTTTCGCTGTGGCTTCAGCACTTAACAGGGCTCTATTTGTGGATCCTCCAGTGCTAAAGAATAAGATGTGAATGGAAGTGAGAGAATTCCCTTTCCCTTTGGGAGAATCAGACTCAGATACGAAGCCAGAGAATATCATACATCAGAGAAAAACGATGCTATTTCAGATTGCCATGATGTCAGAGATTTGGATTTACTTGCTAAATGACTGTTGCAGCATTAGCTGTCCCAATGGAACATCTTAAATATGAATCAGTTTGTAAGAACCTAATTTACTGATGTGTTTCAACAAGGTCTCTTAAAAAAAATTCAAATCACAATTCATTTAACTATTTAACAGCACCAGATTAGGCTGTATGGCAGTAAATCTATATTAATCCCTTTACTTCAAACATTGTAGGAGAGTCTTGGGTGATGCATCAATATGCATACTGAACAGAAGGGTATAATCAAATTTTAAAGTACTTAAATGACTGATACTCTGTTTTAAATAAATAACCTCTTTCTAAAATTAATGAAGTCATGGAATCACAGAATGGCTTGGATTGGAAGGGATGTTAAAGGTCACCTTGTTCCAACCCCCTGGCATGGGCAGGGACACCTTCCACTGGACCCCTAAGGCACATATGGATAAACACATCCTGGTGTGAGGTTTGCCATGGGCTGTGGGTTACTGACATTGCTGAGACAACTTGGTTCAGTGGCCTGAAACCCTTTTTGGATGGGCTACAGAACTTGACTCATCTTGAGAGGATGCAGGCATGGATAATGGGGACCAGAATGTGCTCTCCTTGGCAGAGACGGTCCTGGGAAGCAAAGGGCTGGACGTGGCTGTGGTGTGCGTGCTGAGGAAGCCCATAGGGTCTGAAGGCACTGTGTTTAGATCTCAGACCATCCATGTCTGGCTTGTTTCCTCCTCTGGCAGAGCCTGACTTCTCCTACCTCTTTCTGAGCACTTCATCCTGTTTGGCTTAAGGCTTAGCCAGGCTATTTTTAGCTAGGCCCTATTTCCAAATGTGCCTCTTGCCTGTGACCAAATGTGGAGCGTCACAAAATAAACCTGGGCACATCCAGTGTGGAAGGGGGCAAAGGTGAGCAGTTGGCAGGTGTTGCTTCCTGGGATCTCAGGAAAGAATCGAGGCCTCCCTATGACTGGTTGTGCCTGACATTGAGTGTTCACAGGACCCACCTCTGAACCGGTGGCCAACAGTGACCGTGGACTTGGATTTAACTTAGAGTTGCCAGGGAAGGTGGTTCATCATTGCATGCTTGCAGAGAGGTGAGGTCCAAGGATTTATCTCATAACTTCCTTTAAAACTCCATTTGCTTTAAAGCCTTCCTTATGAGGTCGCTGTACTGTTACTGCTTTAAGCCTGGACAGCACCCCTGCTCCCAGAAGGAATGGGAATGGGTGGTTATCCTTGGGTTCTGCTGGAGACAGCTGTTTTCATGGGATTCCAGCAATTTGGAAGGACAGGAATCAGCACCCCAGTTGTTTTATTTGGTACTTTGTGTGAAAATGCCAAGCCTTTAATATAACATGTTTTCATCTCGAATTACGGTACAGTCTTTAATTCCATGCAAAGCAACTCTGTAAGATATTGAACAAATGGAATAATTCAAGACTATTTTAATTATGTCACATTATGAATGATTTACACTGTTAAAATGGCAAGGATATGCAAATAGAAACAAATGTCATTTCCAGATGACATTTGAATGCATTCCTTTAATGTTTTAAAAACAAAGAGATTGCTTTTGTGGAAGATCAGCTCTCTCTGCAGGAATCACTGCTCCTGCCATCCCTTCCCCTGATAAAATGCAGAGAGAAAAACTATATGGCATTTGCTCACTGCAATTTCCTGCATTTTTCTTATTTGTCTGGTCTCTGGCTGATAGATTGGAAAGGGTTCTGGGTCATCAAAAAAGAGTTCCTTGTTTTGGCAGGCAACTATATGGAGCTATTTTTCAGGCTCATCATTACTCCTCTGCATGTTGTTGCCCTCATTTTCTATGTCTGTCTATAACAAAAATGCCAATGAAAAATTGAAATGTTTCATTTTAGCTTAAAAAAAATAATTACAAGAGGTGACACGAATTCACCAAGCCTTTCAGTTGAAGTTGGAAGGGGTGGAGTTTTTTGGTTTACTTTTGTTCTTTTACTCAGAAAGTGCAAATCCCATAATTTTGGCCAACTGTGCTCATACCTGGTGGTGGGGTAGACTGCATTTCTCACTTTCACTTTGTTTTCTTCTACTCACACTCCTTTGATAGCCTCATTCCAGTAAGCAGCAGAATAGGAATTTCTCTGGACTGGGATGCTGACTGCAGAGATGCTCTATAGCTTTGCCTGGAATTCTGTAGGCATTGAGCATTAAAGGAAGGAGCTGTGGGATGCATTCTGCTCAAGACAATAATATATTGGTTTATACCGTGTTTCAGCTTACGTTTAAATACATGAGAGGTTTCTCTGTATTTGGACTGAGGCTGAAGTCTGTGCTCATTCAAGCAGTTCAGAATTAAGGATGTAATTCAGTCTCACTGTGGTTGGCCATGTGCCCTAGAGTGAGCCTCTTATGGCGTTTAAGATGGGATAGTGCTGAAAGCTGGTTACCAGACTCTCCAGCTGAGTTCTCCATGTCCTTCGGCCACCTTACACACACCAAATCTTGGAGGCAAGCTGATTTTCTTTCCTCTCCTTGCTCACCAATGCCTGACTAAGTGGGCAGTAGAGTCTCTGCAGGGTTTTCTGTCCACAGGTGCCTTGCGGGTTTGTTCATCTGGTGTCGTATCACTGACTATGTGAAAGAAGATAATAGGTCTAAAAGATGGGGTGGGAAGCTAAGGATGATGTGGATTTTTCCTAAGTTCTTGCAGTTCTACATTGAAGACTCTTCTGAAGTGGCAGAACTGGTGCAGAGTGAGATCACAACCTCACAGAGCTGCAGGCAGTTACCCCACTAAGATGCCTAATCCCTGGGATCCAGTGCAAAATTTATGGAGGACTGTTTCTGCACTGATTGCATTGGTCAGGCTCTGGTTTTTGCTTTGGAGGGCTGGAAGGGAACAGGAAATGCCCTTTGGTGCTGTGATTCACCCAAGAAGGACCTTTGCAATTGAGCTGAAGGTATGACCAGACGGCACGATGAGTATTTTGAAGATGTGAATTACCTGTAGGGTTTTTGAACCCTACAGGTATTCCTCATTTGTAAATGAGGAATATGGGAACCCTGTGATGGCTTTGAGACCCACTGCTGCTAGAGAGGAATTCTCCTTATCACTGGAAACCAGCAGTTGCACATCCTGGTGTATAGTAATCATCTTTAACTATGTTATTTGCTCTCATGTTGTATTATTTTGGTGGTTATCTGTCATGCCCTCATGCATTTTCACCATCGTTTAGCTGTGCTGTAATTATAATTGCTAGGATTAGACTTTAATATTTATAACAAAGATCAGTTTAAAATCCCATTCTGAAACAGGATGAAGCACTTCCATATAATTCTAGCAATCTGGTACAGATCAACTGCAGAAGAATGGGTTACATTGGAATTATTCCCTCCTGTCAAAAAGATGTCAAATACTTGCAGGAAACCTGTAAAGCCATTGATTGTGCAGATGATACTGTTTGTGTAAGGGGGTGGAAGCAAGAATCCAAGGTGCAATTTTGCCCCAAGGCTTCTTGACCACTCAGACCTGTCCTATTCACAACATGCTCATCTTCTGGGGATCTCAGCTGTCCAAAGCAATCTCTCAAGGCCAAAAAATGGGGTTTTTCTCCAGCTTTTTATGTAATACATCATTTATACCTTTAGTTACATACCTGTCACCTGCCTAATACTAGTGCTGTCACAGCAGCTACATAGGGAATTGTCTTGCCCATGGTACATTTGGGTTATTATTCTTTCACACCAATATTTGTGCTCACCAAAACATTCTTTTGCAAGAAAACAATTCTTGCAAAACCAAGCTGAGATTAGACACCTAGACAAGAAGGATTCATTCTAAAGTTAGCAGTTAGAGTTCCTTGGAGGCTCCAAAATGGCCCAGACATGAACATCTTCTGGAGATTTTCCCAGAGATTTGAGTCCTTCACTCACCCTTCCCCAGAGCAGACAACTCCATCCCAGCATAGGCAGAAGGAATGGTGTCTTTATATTCTCTTGCAGATCCTTATATACAGGTTAGTATTCAAAGATAGGTTACAAATGAGTAGAAATCCCATTTTTGAATTAAATCAATGCCAAAATCAAATAGAGAGAAACAGGAGTCCATGCAAGGAATATAAAAGCCCTGTTAAATTAGATACAGGTGTCACTTGCAATAGTCTGGGCACACATTGCCAGCAGATCCAGGGTCCGATTTCTAATATATTTCCATTTCCTCCAAATGACCCCAGCTGGAGTGAAGCACCACTGCATGCATTCATTTAAAGCACAAATAATGGCAGCTCTGGCAGCTCCTTGTTCTCAGCTTAATGAAAGCAGCCTGCCAAATTCACAGCTGGGAGCCTGGCAGTTGTTATGTCACCAGCCCCATCTCACCCATGCTGCCAAAGGTGAGGCTCTTCTGAGAGACCCCACCACTTACATTTCTTTATTAGAACTTTTCATACACCACTAATATATCTTCAAAACACCATATTTTTTCCACTTCTGAAATCAAACTTGAAAGGCAAGGTTTGGATATACAAATCACTGTACCTGAGAGGCTCAGTCCCTCAGCTCTGCTGTTCCCAGGCGCTGACCAACGTCCTTGGAGTTTCCAGGAGAGAAGCTGGATTACAACTGACCACAGTGAGACCTGGCCCCAGATTTACATCTGTCTGGAATGATGACCCTTGCAGAAATAGCTTTGTACAGGTAATAGGATTATCAGGAGAGAATTAGAAAATTCTGTTCATTAGTTTGAGCCAATGAAGCTGCAGACTGGAGAGAGGTTTAAAGGATTTGGTGCATAAATATAATTGAGCAGGGAGAAAAACAACTAGGGCCCAAGAGCCACCACAGATGGCACCTTGCTATTGCACAGCCAGGTGTATTAAAAATGCTGGAGAGGTACAGATGGATTATAGGAATGGTGTAAGAACCCATTACTGGATGCAGGAAAGCTGTCCTTACAACCCTGATGGCCTTTTCAGTATTTCTGAGCTGTGATGGGGCTCCAGTTTATAAAAAGAAGTATTTACAGAAATTATGCTAATATTTGAATAAATCACCCAGTCATACCCTGTTACCCATTAAGCACTGACAGAGCACAAATGAAAAAAGGGTGAGGGAGAATTCTGTTCTATGGAAGACCGTAAATGTCTTATGTGGCATGAAGGAACATTAAATTCTAAGCAGTTTTAAATGGAAGGCTTACATTTAAACACCTGCAGCTGTGGCTGTGACACATAGTTGGATGCTCTCCAATCAAGAATATCACAGAATCCCAGAATGGTTTGGGTTGGAAGGGACCTTACAGCCCATCCAGTGCCACTCCCTGCCATAAGCAAGGACACCTTCCACTATCCCAGGTTGCTCCAAGCCCCATCCTTGAACACTTCCAGGGATCCAGGGGCAGCCACAGCTTCTCTGGGCACCCTGTGCCAGCACCTCGCCACCCTCACAGGGAAAAATTTCTTCCTAACATTTAATCTAAATCTCTTATCTTTTAGTTTAAAGACATTCCCCACGTCCTATCACTCCTTGTCTAACGAAAATCAGCAAACTTGAACCAGTTAAAAAAAACCTGTATGGAGAACATCCGTCACAGGTGCAATCTTGAGGGTTATTGCCCCATGTGAATATTGAGCAAGAGTTGCAGGGTACCCAGCGCTTTTGGAATTGTGTCTCTGGAGGGGTCACTGGAGTGGCTGGCTGGTGGCTTAGGTTATCCAAGGTTTTGTTCTTGATAACACTGAAAGCTCTCCAGAGGCCTGAGTATTTGTTAAGACCAGTCTTCATTAAGCCTCATCTTCCTGATGTCAGAAAGGCTGGCACAAGGAAAGTCCATCGTTCTCCCAGTGGAGGAGGATCAACTTAGGGGACACTTTCATAATTGGATGTTATCAGGTCCACAGGAGACAGGGTGCCCAGGAGGGCTGAGAGGGCTGGCCCATGTCAGTCAGGGCCACTGTCCTTGTCTGGGCCCTGGAGAGGCACAGCTGTGTCCAGTCAGGGGGTCCCCAGTACAGGACTGGTGTGGGCTCACTGGAGCAAGTCCAAGGAAGGGCCGCAGGGATGATCAAGGGACTGGAGCATCTGTTGTATGAGGAGAGAGTAAAAAGAACTGAGTGTGCTCAGTTTGGAGAGCAAAGGGCTCAAGGGGATCTCATCCATGTCTGTGGATATCCAACGGGTGAGTATGAGGAAAAGGGAGAGGCTCTGGGCAATGGTGCCCGGGGACAGGACAAGAGGCAGTGGGCACAGACTGAAACACACAAAATTCCTATGAACAGAAGAAAATGCTTTTTTACCATGAAGGTGGCAAAGAAGGAATTAGGGAGCCTCTGTCCTTAGAGTTTCTCAAACCCAGCTGGTGAGTCCTGGGCAGCCTCATCTAGCTGGCCATGCTCAAGCAGGGGCTTGGACTGGAGCCTCAGTTTTAAAAAAAACCCCATAATTTTGAGAAGCTAAAATGGTGACAGTTCCTTTTAAAATGAAACATTCAAGTTCAGTGACATTTTTTCCCCAACTTCCAGCATTTATGTAGAATTTTATATACAGTTGTTCTTTGCTTGTTTGCCTGGTTTTGTTCCCTGTTTGACCTAGTGGAAGGTGTCCCTGTCCAAGGCAGGGAGTTGGAATGAGACGAGCTTTAAGGTCCCTTCCAACCCAATCCACTCTGGGATTTCAGGACTCTGTTCTCTTTGCTTAACCTGCCCTGAGTTATTTCCTACCTGACATGCACGAGCTGCCAGAGATTCCAGGTTCTTTATTCCTTTCACTGCCTTATGGACTATCTAAATGTCTTTTATGAGACAGTCGTTAATTTTTAATGGAAGATCCCATTAAATTGAGAAGCTCACTTAGCTCGCTTCCAAAGGGCAAACCAAGAAGTTTCATTCCCTGTGAAAACATATAAAATCATAGCATTGTGTAGGTAGAATTCAATTTAGCAGTGAAGTATCTGATGGAGCTTTTCCAGAGCCCCATGAGAGGGGACAGACAGCGGAAAGGGGCCAGGCAGGGAATTCCTAAATGTAAACTTGTCAACTTCCAGTTCTTTGAGGATTTAAGCTGGCATTCCCTTGGAGACTGCTTTGTATTTGAGCAGGATATTGAATATAATTGTTTCTAAATGTTGAACCTTCTACTTTTATCTGTTTTGTCCATTTTTGCAACTTCAGACTGTGAGATGTTCTCTTATTTTAGTGCAAGGCCTGGATATGATTGAACTCCACTACCCTCTAGGTTCTTCCTGCTGCAAGTTACAGGAACATAAAAAAACATTAAAAATTTCCAGTGTGCCTGTGGAGGAAACATTTTAAATTAGCATCGCCAGAAAAGCTTTGTCAGGCCTAAAAATGACATTTTGAAACAATTTAATCTTCTGCAATTGGTAAACTTTCTTAAATTTTTAGGGTTTTCCTGTTTCTCTCTCTTTTTTTTTTTTTTTTAATTATTATTATATATTTTTCTTTCTCCTTGCTTCTGATGCGATAGCACTTCTACAACTTTAGGTTAAAACATGCCCTTAATGTTTTTAATTTAGACTACATTTTCTCTGCTAGCAACTGCACAGTACATGCCACAATTTCAGACAAAATATCTGTCCAAAAAATTGATTACTAGTGTTATTTCGTGATAGTTTTATATCTAATGATGAAAAATTTGCACTTGCAAGAATATCTACAAAATTACAGTTGTTCATCACTGGCTCAAAAAGCCCCTTTGTTGCAAAAAGATGGATTAAATCTTGACATGGAAACTGATCCTAAACCAATTAGCAAAACTCCATTTGTTTGCATCCTTGTCATTAAGTTAAGGAAGATTAAAACGCAGACCAGGAAGAGGAGCAATGTGTTTCCCATGCCCAATTTGTCACGGAGCTGCAGGGTCTTGCCCTGTTGCAGGTCTGAGGCAAAACAAGGCTTACAATTGTGGCCCATTTAGTTGCTTTTTCACTGAAGAGGCCAGAGCAGCCTCCTGCTGTCAGGGAGAGACTGGTCCCACCTTCCCACTGCCCAGCCATCCACTGCCCTTCTGTATTTTTGCAGTTTATGTCATAATTGGTGTTGGTTTTCCTCCTGCCGTGGCCCAGTTTCCATCACCCAGGACGATGGCTCCGTGCCTGCTGGCAGGGTCCTTCCTGCCTTTGAAGAGGGGTGAGGAGAAGCCATATTCCCAACTGGCCATCCTCTGGCCCGGACTTCTGCTCCTTCATCCTGGCTGCCCACCCTGAGTGCCCCAAGCGATGCCAGGCTTGGACAGCCTCGGCAGGGCTGGGCTCAAATGTTGGTGTGCAGTGGAGATATCTGCGTTCCCTCGTGGCCTCAGGAACACCTGAGGTGGGCCACATTGGGAGCTAGAGCAGTTCAGGCATTGGAGGGTTCCTTTAGGGAGTCATTCCCTTGGTTTTAGGAGTGCTTTGTACACTGAGTTGTCCGTTTGCCACCAAAATCTGTTCCAGCGAAGGTCCACGCAAAACAGCTGAAAGCCTTTGGTGAGGGGCGTGCCTGCTTCTGGAGCCCATCGTTGCATCCAGAGGGACGATCCTTATCCATATCCTACTTCAATATAATGACTTTGTCTTCCAAAGAGGTTCACCAAGCTTTTCGATTTTCCTTTTTTTCTCGAACATTTGGCCTTTCTGCAGTCCTTTATTTTGCACCACTCCGTGTTGCCCGTAGAGGTCGGTGTTTGCCTGGGAAAGCAGAGCCGGGTGCCTGGAGCGCCGCAGTCTCTGTCCTTACGTCCTCTTTTCTTCAGAGGTGCTTCCCCCCCTTCTCTGGGATAAAAACGTTACATTCATCTCTTCTGAGCTTCTAAAGACATACCTGAGAAGGAAGGTGGTGGTGTGTATATTGGTACGTCATTAGGCTTTGCTATCTTGAACAGATTTTTAGAAGCTCAAACAAGATATTTAAAAAAACTCCAAAGAACTTAACATTTTGTAAAATATTTGCATATCCTAAAGAGGAGTAGAGGATAATTCAGAGTGATAACCGTGTCTGTAGTTACCATCTTACATGTATTTTATGCAGTCATTTGCTGGCTGAGCACATGAAATGCTCTCAGTGATGTGCTTGTGGAACGAAGTGCTCCCTCTTTATCCTGACACCCACCCCCTGTGATTTATCAGGGGTAGTAACAGCATGAGAGTAATTACACCAACTGGCTGCCTGAGATTATGGAAGATATTTGGGGAAATAAAGTCTGTGGAGTGGTTTTGAGTGAGGAAAGTATAAAAGCCATCACTCGACAACTGGGTTGTGTTTTATAAGGACTATCTCCTCAAATGTTCTTTACATGAACCACAAGTAATGTTCCTAAACACATTTAAATAAGTTATTTTAAATTAGTTTCTGTGTATGATTTGTGAGGTGAGAATTAATAGTATTTTAATTAATAGTTCTGTGTGTTCCTGTAATTAAATTGGCCTAATCCCTCTTTGAAGAGTGATCATTTTTCTACAAAAATCAAACCAATTGATTTTATTCGATAGTACTTCGGACTCCATTCATTGGTAAGTTTCTATGGAGGATAGGTTATCAATGAAATGATTGTGGAAAGTGTGGTGCACCCAGTGCTTTTGGAAATGTATGTGTGGAAATCATCAGCTAAAAGCACTTATACATAATTTCTAATATTCAGTTCCCCTCCTTAAAGGTATTGTCTCCTCCTAAAGCATCTTGGCAGTGGCTGAGGGATTCTGAGTGTTGAAATCCTGTTTGCACCCAGGTGTGCTCTCCCTAACTTTTTATTAAATTAACTTCCCAATCCTCCTTTTTTTTTAGTCCTATTTTTAAAAAAATTTTAAATAAGTGCGTAAGACAGCATGATGTATGACTTTCTTAATTTACACCTAGGCAAATGAAGATCGCTCTTTTTCAGATTTTCTTTGGAATCTGCAGCTGGGAGGGAGCACTGTTACCTAAAGCACTGGAACGTTCCCCTTACCCCTCAGTTTCTGCTGGCTTGGTGTGTTTAGGCAGCAAATTCTTTCACCAGAACAATGGGTAAAGGGTGAGGCTGGGAGCTGTTAAATGATGCACTTTCTATACTGATTTGTTGCCACGTAATGAGACTTTTGTGCTTCCTTCATTACTGCTGGTAGCCTCTGCTTGCTAACGCTGAATGGCAGATGCGAGTGAGATGAAGTAATTCTCCCTTTGTCTTCTTGCAGGGATTTCCCATGTATGTCTTTCCACAACAGTGATGTATGACCTTCACTTTGCCACTCCTCAATATGATCATACAGTTCTTTGCGTTGGAAGAGACCTTAAAGCTCATCCAGTCCCACCCCTGCCATGGGCAAGGATAACTTCCACTATCCCAGGTTGCTCCAAGCTCAATCCAACCTGGCCTTGGACACTTCCAGGGATCCAGGGGCAGCCACAGCTTCTCTGTCCCAGGGCCTCCCCACTTTCATAGCAAAGAATTTCCTCCTAAAATCTAATCTAAATATTTCCTTTCATCCTAAATCCATTACCCTTTGTCCTGTCGCTACAAAGCATAGTAGAAACCTCTCTCCACCCTTCTTCTAAGCCCCCTTTTGGCACTGAAAAGCTGTAATAAGGTGTCCCCAGAGCCTTTTCTTCTCTAGGTTGAACAACCCTAACTCTCTCAACTGTTCTTTACAGGGGAGGTGCTCAGCCCTCTGATCATTTTTGTGGTCCCTCTGGACCAGCTGCAACAGGTCCATGTGCTCCTGTGCTGGGCCCCAGGCCTGGAAGCAGCTCTGCAGATGGAGTCTCATCTGAGTGGGGCAGAGGGGCAGAATCCCAATCCCTTTCCTGCTGCCCACACTCTGGGAATGCAGTCCAGGATACCACTGGCTTTCTGTGTGCCAGCACTCATGGCCAGGGATGTCCAATTTGCCATCCCACCAGTATCCCCAGATCCTTCTGTGCAGGGCTGCTCTCAATCCCTTCATCCCACAGTCTGTGCTGGTACCGGGGATTGCCCTGACCCAGGTGCAGCACCCTGCACTCAGTATTGCTGAACTTCACACAGTCTCAATTTGGTATCGTGCAGACAGTGTCACCTAGGATGTCAACAATGTGGCACCTCACTGCCATGGGTGAGGTGTAAAGGATGCATTGCAGAAATCTGTTATGAACATGTGTAACAAAATGAAAATATTTTGACAGAAAAGCATCAGGTTCAAAACTGAACAGAGTAAACTGACCCATCAGTCACCTCATTATTCAAAAGCTTTCATAGTCAAGTGGGGACAGCTTTCACGTGTTTGTTTTCTTTCCCAGGATTAACCAGAGCTCCACACATGGTTCAGTGAAGGTTTTAAAAGCAAATCAGAAGTTTTCCCTTAACAGGGTGCAGGTAATCTCCTGTAGATATTGATTTGTCACATAGACCTTTGTCAGGACGACAGGTATCTGCACCCTGCAGTAGGTAGATGTCTGCATCCAGGATGTCACTGCTCCTGGTCCAAAGAGTTTGGAGCTGAACCTTCTATTTCCTAGAGCCAAGCTGCCCAGCTCCCCCTGCTTTGGACAATGAGTCCAAGCATCAGAGTATGGGTGACGTGGTGGAGAGCCACACTGTGTGTGGCAAGTCACCTCCGCGCAGTCGTGGGCTCACAGAATGTGCTGAGCTGGATCATCCAGTCCCACTCCTGGCCCTGCACAGACACCTCAACAATCCCACCCTGTGCATTCCTGAGAGCACTGTCCAAACACTCCTGGAACTCTGGCAGGCTCTGTCACTGAGACCCCAGCAACGGCATTTTGGACCTCTCTCCTATTTGCCTGTTTTGAAGCAAACCCAAACAAACCACTCCTAACAGCAGAGGAGTGCAGGCCTTGCTGGTCTCCTTAAGTTCCTTCTCAGATTTCTCTCCAATGTCCAGCTGCTCCTCCAAAGTTTATTTAAAGTTGAAAGCCACGGGCAGCAGTGGAGCTCTAATTGCCTGTGCTAATGTTGTGGGGTTTGTGTCATTTATCAAGGGCATCTTTTTAGCAGCTCTTTGGAGAATCCACTGTGGGAATGTCAGGCTGCTTGTGCTGGTTCTCTGTGTGCAGGGTCTGGTGGGAGGTCTGTATGAGGGCTGTAGTTACAACACAGAGAGAAAATTTTTATAAAACCAGGGGATGGACAAAAAAAAAAGGGCAGAATTTCCTGAGGCAGACACGCAAGGGAGACGGATAGTTATTCATAGGTCCTGATATAACACTGGACGTCATAAAGTGATGCAGGGCCAAGCTCGATGAATTTGGAGCAAAATGGGGAAATAAGGCAGCAGCATATGCAGGTATTTAATCAGCACATAATCACAGAGAGGTCTTTGGAAGGAGCCCTCTGTTGGTCATCAGGCCCAGTCCCTTGCGTCACGGAAGAGTTTAACTGTGCTGAGCCGCCCCTCCGGCGAGAGAGGCCAAGGGGTCATTATGGCCAGTGAAGAGGTTTCTTGGCAGCTCCTGCACTGTCCAGCTCTTACAAAGAAAAGGACTGCGGCATAGCGTTGTTGAACTCTGGGAAGTGACAGTAAAAAATGGGATAGCTTGGGCTCCATGGTTACTGCTTCCCAGGAACTTCTGACCCAGTGTTTTCAGTGGAGAAGTAAACTTGTAATTTTGTTTTCTGAGCAGGAGTCATGGAAAATGTTCCCTGGGAGCTGAAATTCGGGGCTTTTTTTTTTCTGAGTTTTTGCTAAAGAATCTGGGGCTCAGATGCGTGGGCTAGTTTATGTTGTCCTATACATGGAACAACATAAATCATATATATATATATATTTTTATATATGTGTCACCTGTATATGTTTGTGTTCCACACACATTTAGACCTGTCAGAGTGTGACTTCTTGAGTTGCTTGTGCTTCCTTGGAGGAATTGAAAAATTACAGAAGTTTAATTAATGGAAAATTACTTTTCCAATCAAGAATTGCCCTTTTAGTACAGAGAGTTATCCAAACAGACTGTGTCTTATCCATCTGTGATCCTACATAAAGTTTGTAAAGAATTTTTGAGATTTTGAGTCCTTTCTGAACTCTTGCCTTGGGTATTTGAGATTCAAATTTCTTTTTCATGCATGTGATTTAGTAAAATCTGGAGTAGGATGATGTGCTAACTCTGCTTTTTAAGGAACAAGGACAGATCCTGTGGTTCCATGTTATAAATTTCAGCTTGAAACATTTCCTTCATTTATGTTCTGTTGTCCCTTCTTGTAGCACGTTGATGTCAAAATTCCCTTTCTTATCCCACCCAAGGGAGCTCTTGGCATCTATGAAGTTTTCGTGTGAGGACAGAGCCAGAGATGGACAAGGGACTTGGCTGACAGCCCTTGCCTGAGCACCATGGGCCTGGAGCCTGTTTTGAGGACCCAGTTTGATGTTACCCTCATGCACCTCCCAAGTTCTTGGTCTGGTCTGATCCTCTACCTGGGTTTGGTACCCCACCACCCCTTTGCATCTCCAGCCACTTTGTGCTCTCTTTGTTGCAGCACACAAAATCATTTTTGTATTCTGGTTGCTGTGTTGTGGTTCTGGTCTTCTCTGACTGAAAATGACTTCCTTGGGGTGAGCTGTTCCTCACAGAGTGACTGTTTCCGGGGTAGCTTTTCCCTTCACAAGGCTCTTAAATCTTTCTTTACCAATCCTTTTCATGGCTATTCCTATTTTCATGTCTTTAGCTCTCTTTCAAGTCTTTGCATTTCCTCAGATGCCACTACAATAATGGGCTAAGTGCTTCCTTTGGCTCACTGGCATGTCAGACTCCCAAACCCAAAAAGGTAGGAATGGACTATAAATAGGCCTTTGGTCTTTTCTGCTTTCCTTGAGCATTTCTATTGCCTCATTTGACTTTTGAAAGAGTTGCTTTGTGGAACCTGCCAGTCACTACCTGAGGAGGAGGATTCCTGCCTCGTCTGGCACAGTGTTAATGGCACCACGCACAATAGCTCTTATAATCTGGCAGATCCCAGATTTTAAGGGAAAGAGATTGTTTTCTCCATTTCCTGGGGCTTTTACTTTCTCTGTTATTTAAACTAATGCATTTCTTAAATCATATTTATGTTGGCTTCCATTCTTGTCTGATTTATGTGTTAACATGTCTGTGCTGAAGGCTCTTTCCTTTTTCCATAAGCCTCCAAGGGTTTGGATCTTTTCTTTACCAGCACTGCAGCCTAATCAAAACCATGCCTGAAAATCTTGCAGTTCTAAAAACTTCTGTAAAATAACTCATAGGCAGCTACTTTATTTTCACTGGCTGTGGAAATCTGCAGCAGTTAGATTTTAGATGTTAGAATTAATATTTGTGAACATCTCTCACAGGTTTTATTTCCTGAGCAGTGGGAATGCTGGGAGTGGCATGTTCCTCTGCTCAGAAATGTGCAGCTGCAGAATATATCAAAATATGGTATTCAGATGAGTGTTTAAAGGCTGGTTCTGAGGTAAGAGGATGATTTGAAGGTAATTTCTGAACAAAAAATCTTTTACAGATTAAATAAACGGACCTGTCAATATCTAACGGAGACTCTTCTAACTCAGCTCCTGAAGAGGTTGTAGAAATGCACATAGGAATCAGTCTTGGCACTATTTCTTCCTTTACCAACTGCATCATAAAGCATCCAGGGAAATGCTGGCAATTATTGTTTGGTCATTATCATTTTATCAGTAACAGTTGCCTGGCTAATCACTGTGAGTATTTCAACCTCAGGTTCTTTTCCACATAAGAAGATGCTCACTATCCAGCAGGAGGAAAAGGTCTGTAGGGCTTTCGTTTTCATATGTGCTTACATATTTTTTCTTATCTTTCTGTGGATATGATATTGCCAGGTTGGATGAGCTTACCAGATCTTTTGCCCAAAGAGTTTAATATAAAAATAGAAAAGCAGAAGGACATCCATGGTCAAGACTCCCATTTAGCTTGGAGTAGGACCCTTCAGTGTGATGGCATTGTCTCTTTTGGCAGTCTTTCATCTGCCACCAACTTGCTCAGGAAAACTTGGAGCCCTGCCCATCCTGAGATTTAGATATTAACAGGAGTGGCCTTTTGAAACTCCTGTGCTGTGTGTGATCCCTGCAGCTGTACCGTGTTGTTTATAAGTCAGGAGCCCGAAGCCTATGACAAGAGCAATAGGAATTTGCTTGTAAACCAGCATCTGGTCAGGACATACCAGAGGATATAGGATGTGTGTGTAACATTGGGGCTGAGTGCCCACTGAAACCCCCTGGTCTTGCCACCTAACCCCTTAGCCTCCTCTGAGAAATCCCAGGCCATGTAATCCGGGGGGGAATTAAAAGTTCACCGTCATCAGCTGTCGGTCGAGAGAGGAACGTGCTCGATGCATCACATCACCGTCTCTCATTGTCAGCAGTGATTCATGAAGTGCAACTGAACTCCAGAGTGTTCTGAGTAAAGTAAATCCATCCAGGAAAGTCTCACCAGGACACGCACGTGAATCTTTGTGTGTGAAAAAGAAGCTGAGTATGAGAGTGGGGAGGCCCTGGCACAGGCTGCCCAGAGAAGCTGTGGCTGCCTCTGGATCCCTGGAAGTGTCCAAGGCCAGGTTGGATGGGGCTTGGAGCAACCTGGGCTAGCGGAAGGTGTCCCTGCCCATGGCAGGGGGTGGAACAATATCAGCTGTGTGGTGCTTTCCAACCCAAACCATTCTGGGATTCCATGTGAAACATTTCACAGCTATGCTGGGCTGTTCCCAGTGGAGAAATCCATGGAGGTGTATGAGGAATTAATGTCACACCTTTCCTCTATTGCCATTGTAACAGGAGCAAGAGGAAAGAGTCAAGTGAAATTTCAGCTGTTTTCATAGCTACAGTCAAAGGACTTCTGAAGAGCCTGCGCAGCAGTGCCAGCACCACCTCGGACTGGATGTGCTGGGCCTACAAATGATTTACTGGAGGAACTGCAGAGACAGAGAAAACTGTGTGTGTAAACCTTTGGTTTTTATGACATAGAGTTCATTTTTATCTCAAGACAAATACCACTGAATTGTGCTGCAGAGATGTAGCCCTTTACAAGTAATGGGACTTCTCAGTAGCAGTAACAGGCAGGTGATGAGGAAACACTGTGTGGATGATGCAAGTACCTGAAAGGAGGATGAGGGAAGTGAAGGCTTAAGGTGAAATGAATGTACCTTGCTCTTTCCAGGTGTAATAAAGAATCACAGTTTTACAAGCAATTGAAAATAGACTAAACACTTTAAAAAGACATCATCTTCTTCCTCCTTTCCCTCCTTGGCAACAGGTGGAGAGAGTGATCCTGCAAGGAGCACTTGCTGTTTGCGCACTTTCAGCAGCCCCTGGGGCATGGATAACTGGCTTAAATTCCAGCAGCATGCTGGAATTTATGTTCCATGGCTGAGCAGACACATCTGGCCTGGCCTTAGCGGACCACAAAGATGGCTTAAATCTTCCTCGATGTTGTAACCCCTCTCCAAGTTAAATATATCCCACAGCTGTTACTGAAGATTGTGGTCGTTATCTTCTCCTATATTTTTTCTGCCTTTAGGGTTTGTTGTGTAGTTTCATAAAATGGAATAGGTGAAGCAGGAGCTGCTGGAAGGAGACATTTTCTCATTTTTGCTGACTTTCCGCTAATCTATCGCTGGTAAGGTTGGAGAATCTTTTCAAAAGTGGTAGATAAGGCTCTATCTAGTAATGGAAAAACCTCATTCCCATGTTCCAGTGGTTTAAGTGTTGACCCCTTCCAGACATGTATTTTGGCTTCTCTCTTCTGCAGCAAGAAAACAAGGAGGATGAAGGAGGTAGGGCTGGCTGTCTCCTCCTGCTTTGAGATTCTTTGTATACATTTGGATATTTCAGTGGGTTGCTCCAATATAAATATTTAAAGAAAAACAGCAGAAACCCCCAGCTGAAGTGCAGAGCAGCTCCAGAGCCACTTCAGAGTACATCTGCGTCAGGACAGCTCTTGACTGCAAAGGAGGAGGGTAGAGCATGTTACCAAAAGATGGGAGATAATTGTCAGGCAGAATCACAGCCCAGCCTGGCACTCCCACCCTGGTCTCTAGACAGCAGGAAAACAGGCTTAGTGTTAGACTGCAGGGGGCTGGAAGGAAAGCCACCAAACCTTCTTCCTTCCTCCCTGCTCCTCAAAACACCAGAGTGGTTTTCCCAATGTCCTGAACCCCTGTAGCCGTGCACACATGTGGGGAGTCCCTTGGAGCACAGCACGGAGTGGGAATGGAGCCCGTGCAGGGCAGGAGCACCACAGATCCAGCAGCAGCATCTCCCCAGGATTAAAAGCGTCTGAACTACTGCAAACCCTGTGGGGAAGAGCTGCTTTCCAAAGCTGCTTCCCAAAGAAAAATTAGAAACGGTCCTGTAATCCCTGTACACAAACACTGGAGCAGATATTGCCAATAATCAATAAAGGACAATGACATAACTTTATTTATTTTAAATGGTCTGGGAGGTCTTTTCCAACTATAAGGATTCTGTGATTTAATACTTACAGCCAAAGAAACTTTCTGCTTTCCTAGCTCAAGAGGCCTCGGCACAGGGGTTTAGGGATCCAGCGCAAGGAAAAATGGATATTTCTGGTTTTGTTTTTCTTCTCATTGACCTGCTATGACTTCAGCCTCTGAAATAAAAGCAACACTTGTGCTCTGAAGACATCTTTTGTTTTTGTTTTCTTTTTGAAGAAAAAGTACTTTATTCTATGAGGTTACCTGAGTGTAGGCAAAATTATCTTCAGAAAATTCACTGCAGCCGTCTCAGCTATGGATCTGTCTGGAATGCTAGATGGATTCCTGAAGACATGTTATGTACATAGAATTTTTAAAAATAAGCAGATTTAATTCTCTTTCCTCTCCCTTTTCTATTAGGCTAATTGTGAACTTCTGAACTGGAAAAAAACCACCTTTTTTCCTGCTGGAATCCCCTGATTTGATCCAATGTGTTGATTTGGCACAGCCTGGTTTTTGGTAGTGGGAAGGGCCACAGGGATAGCTTCTGGGAGAAACTTCTAGAAGCTACCACCATGTCCAACAGAGCCAGTCTCTGATGGCTCTGAAGATGGACATGCTGCTGGCCCAATTAGAGAAGTTGGTAACGCCTCTGTGATGACACGTTTAAGAAGAAAATCAAAACAGTGCGGGTGCAGTTTACTTTCCAGGGGTGGCGAGGCGCCGCTTCCGGGGGCCGTCTTGGTGTGGTCTGCAGTGAGCCTTGCCTACCTGGCTGCCCCTGGCCAGCCGCACTGTGGGTGCAAGGACACAGGTGGCAGCAGCTTCCCCTTTCCAGCGCCCCGCATGAAGAGAGGCATTAAATAGCGCCAGCGCCGCAGCGGCCGTCACTGCCCATGCCATGGCGGCAGGGCCGCTTGGCCGGCAGCGGAAATATGACAAGCGATTCCCCAATGCGAAATCTGGATGAGATCAACTTCTAGGTGCTGCGGGATCTTGCAAGAATCTTTGAATTAGTGGAACTTGTTGACGATGGTACCTACAAGCAGCAGTTTTTCTTCTAGTCAGAGAAGAGGAGGAAATGAGGACATGTGAGGAAAAACAACACGGTGTCACCAAGGTCAGTGGAAAAGAAAGAGGGCAAGGAGGTGCTTCAAGCATCAGAGTCAAGATTCCTCTGCAAGCAGTGGTGAGGACTATGGTAAAACAAACTGTCCCCTTGTAATGCATAAAGTCCACAGAGGATGCAGAGATCCACTCACAGCCTGTGGGAAAAGTGCTCACACCAGAGCGGGTGGGTGTTAGAGAAAGCTGTAGTCTAATGGGAGACCAAAATAGAGAGAGAGGGGCCTCTGCTTCCAGAGATAGAGAGAAAAAGCCCTTGCTTCCAAGCTAGAGCAGCCTATCCTTTAAAGACGAATGACCCATGCCACAACAGTTCTGGGACAACTGTTTGCTCATGGGAGGGACCCCACGGCATAACAGAAAGAACACTCCTCTCCCTGAGTGAACATAAAAAGGTCTTGGGTGATGGACTGATCAAAACCCCCATGCTCTGTCTCCCTGTGCTGTCTGTGAGAAAGAGGGAGGGGCTAGGGGCAAATAAAGGTGTTTTAAAGGCTTATTTTACTTCCTGTTATCCTCCTCTGAATCTGTTAATAATAAATTTACTTTATACCTTTAGATTTGAGCCTGTTTTGCCTTTGGAATTTTTTTCTCAACTCATGAGCCCTTCATTAACTTTTTTCTCTCTCATCTGCCCAGCTGTAGCAGAGGAGGGTGTACAAACGACTTTTGTGGGTTCCTGGTGTTTGGCCAGTATCAAACCACGACTTCCATGCTTGCTGTTATTTGTCCAGTTTATGTGCTGTATAGACTTTACAGATTAGGGCTGAGAAGAAGAGAGACATGGTTCAGCAAGGTAGCTGAAAGTTGAAAAAAGGGCTTTTTTTGAGTCAAGATAACATCTTCAATGCTTTTTTGTTCTAATGAAAACATTCAAAAGTGATTTTGACTTAACTTTTTACTACATGAAGATATATTATTGAATCTTAAAATCGCCTATGCCTTTGGATAACCTTTTGATTTTAACTTTAACAGGTTTTTAAAGATCTTGCTGTGTTTAAAGTCAAAATTTTCAGTTAAAAATGTCCAGATGGCTCCTAACTCCTTTCCCCCACCAAGCAGAAATATAAAACCAAAAGGTTTCCCCTTAGCGATAAATCAGTGCCCACCTGGCCTCTGTTCCAGGCTTGGAAGGAAAGGATTCACCATTTTCAATGCCAGCTGGGGCTGGCAATGACTCCAGAGCCTGTTATTCACTGCGTTTAACATTCAACATCACCATGAAGAGCAAAACACGTTACGCAATGCCTCAGAAGAGATCCCTGCGGTGAAGACATGACTCCATCAGCTGAGCTCTCTTCCTTTGTCCACTTATTTTCCAACTGGATTCATCATTCCAGTGTCAAAGCACCCCTTCAGCCATGGAGCCCTGGAACCTGGGATGTGTCACAGGCATTTGCTGGTGCAGATGCTGCCTTGGGTTTCTCCTCCTCCCTCATGACCCTGCTCCTCCCCCAGCGTGTCCTTCCGCATGGGGTGAGTGCACGTAGCCCCTTAACAGTGAAATAAAATGAATCATGACCTATTGTAGTTTTTGTTTTACTCATTTTGTTATTTTTCCAGGTTACTGATTCATTCAAATTTCTGAGCAAATTTCCATGGTAAGATCTAAGGTGTCAAAATATCTCCACCAATGCTTGATTATCTTGGCTGCTGTAATTTCCTTTTTGAGATGTTTTGACTGGAAACAATGATGATGGTGGACTCAAAACTAATGACTCACTTTCAGAGAATGGGGACTTATTTGAATTCTTGGAATTAGTAGGGGTATATGCAAAGTACCTCTCCACATTTTTACAAGGGTTCGTTGTGAGCAAGCCAGGTGGTGAACATGGATAGGTTTTAAGAGCATGACTTTGAATTCATTCATTTGAGAGGAGCAGTGTATCCAGGGACAGAAGAGGGTAGAAGTGTGGCCTTTACTTTAGTAGTGATTAATAAAAAGGATTGAGTTAATGAGATCATTAGTGTTTATGTATGGACCACTCAGCCCAGCTTGTTTGTCCTACTGTGGCACAGCAGGTAATTTGTTCCCTGCTCAGCAACAGTTCTAGTAAATGTTTGGCTGTTGTTCCTTCTGCTTTATAAATCACCTGGCAAATGATGTGATTACAAAAAAATATTTCTAAATATGTGGTAGCAGAAGGGTAACTGAGGGAGAGGCAGGAGGTAATCTCCCATGAAATGTTAATGCAACTACTTTTAACATTTTTGTGATCAGCTAACTGCCTCCAGAGGTGTTTCACACTTCTTAGTCCCACAGGGATGTCTTTGCTTTCTGGTTGTCTCTTGTGGCCCAATCCCTTTCTGGCTTTGCAATGTAGAGCTCAGTGACAGCTCGAGGTCCCATAGGACTTCCATGTCCAACTTTTATCTTGGCTTTAAGCACAGCTTGGTAAGCTACACCTTAATAAAACTGAATTTATCCATAAAACTTAAGTTATAAATTTCTTTTGATTTTGGACAGCACAGCTGTGACCAGGAGGGTCACAGACATCATGTAGGTTCTTTTGCAGCATCATGTTCCTCACCCGAAACTCAACCTCGGTCACTCTTTCAGGAACACCATCAGCAAAAGAAAAGATAAACTCAGGATTCTGGTTTCCCTTCTGTCATCCACTGCCTGTTCTGTATTGATGCATTTTAGGCATTTTGAGTGTAACCTGTTTGAAAAAATTGTCAGTAATTTGACAGACTGCTTCCAAAAAATAATTAACTGCCTAAACTAACCTTTGACTACCCTTCATCAAAGGCAATACATCTGAAACCAAACAGAATGGTAATTCTTCATTGCTGCTGGAGTGTTTGTGCCTGGCTCAGAAAACATGACACAGGTGTAGCAGTGTCCCTCTTTTACTTTCCAGTTTTCTGTTCTGAGGCTGGAAAATCCCCAAATTACACGACCTGTCACTTTGCCTAGGAGTCAGTACGTGGGTGATGTGTAAATGTCCTGCTGCCCCTTCCTGCCTGCAGGAAACCTTCTGGTGGCATCTCCAGGGATCTCCTGCAGGTAGCAAGCGCTGCATGGGCTCTCCAGACCGTATTGTTGCGCTGACATTTTGCCTGAGGTGAGTAATCCAGTGGGAAACATTTCTGCACTGAGTGGGCCATGCCTGGAAATGCCTGTGCTGGTGGAGTGGGTCCTACTCGCACGAGAAACCTGGATTTAATCACAGTTTTCCACAGTGTGTCTCAAATTCCTTACAACAGAGTAGGGGTTGAATAGTCTGGAATGTCAGCCAAAGGGCTGGTTGCTATTATGAAAATAAGATGAAGATAAATCCGCTTTTCCCAATAATTTCAGTCTGCATCAGATTTCATGTCTTGAGATTCTTCTGATCTGTGCTCAACTTTGCAGAAGGGAACTCGTAAAAGAGGCTTCTTGCTGGTTGTCAGATTGGTTCTCAGCTCTTCAGCCAGTATAACAAATTTAGCTGTAATTGTTCTTAAAATCCCAACACAGTCTTGGTAACTGGTGAATTTTCTAGGTGTCTGCACAGAAACTTTGAACAAGAGCCACAGAAAGGAAAATTCCTATTCTGACTAACCTGTTGCAGCTGAGGAGCAATAAAGAGGAATAATCCAATATTCTAGGAATTTGCACTAATTTACTTGATTTTGAACAATCCTTCTAATTTTAGTCCTTGTTTAAAGCAGAACACACCCTGCCAAACCATGCTCTGGTGAGGGTTTTATTTTTCCTTTCCCTTACCCTGTGATTGAATGATACGAATACAGCATGTGAGGAATTCAGTGTTCCTCTCTGTGAGTTAGAAGGGTTTATACTCCAATCTCCTCACAGAAATGTAGCAAATCCCATTTTATTATGAGACCAAATAACTCCTTTTCTTTTTTTCCTTCAGTGAGGAAAAGTTGCAAAGTGCATTTATGCTGCTCTGGCTGCAGACTTGCTGCCCAAATATTTTAATGTCTACCTTGCTATAGATATTTAATATTGTGGTCACAATTTTTTTTTCAGGTGTTAAGAGAGCCACTGTCCTGTGTCTGCTGCTCTTTGGAGTGGGTATTTATTTATTCTCTAGGTATTTGAGACACTTTACCTGGCAGATCCTTCTTGGAAAGCAGTAAATCTGCCACATCCTTTAAGGTCTGAAGACCTGTAGATACCGATTCTCCTGAGCGGGAACCTTCTCCCATCATAATCCAGATATAATTAATCCTGTCTCATTTTCCTAGCAATGTAACCTAAAATGAACCTAGCTGCTCTGTATCCTGTTAGTCCTTGCTCCAGGACTTTTTTTCCATCCTTACAGCCCCTGTAAAGACCTCCCAGGCCAGAAGCAGCTGCTGCTGAGGCCATTTAGAGCATCTTTACTTTGCCTGGACACACTATGGAGACAACAACATCCCACTTGTTTTGCTAATTTCCCGTTTGTTTGTATAATCTCCTGATAAAATTCCAGAGGAAGATTATTCATGTGCTCCCTAGGACATGCGGAAATTGGTTTTGAAGGAAGTCTGGAGAGCAATGAGATGATTTTCCTCTCAAGCCCCTGCCCCAGAGCTGTCCCTGGGTGCAGAGAGCAGCAGTTCCACTGCACCTGCTTGGGTTCAGTGTGAACCCTTTCATGCCACGTGTCCTTCCTTTGGAAAGCAGAGACAATTGAGATCCAATTTTGATTCACCTGCTCCTGATCCAGTTGTGGCTGTCTTAAATTGTAGAACATTCTTAATATTAGGTTTTTGTCTTTTTAAAATGAGTTTCTTCCAGCCCTGTAGGGTGTCTGTGTAGCGTATCAATAACATCTTGAGCATTTACCAAGTGGAACTTTCAAACTCGCTTCTTTGGTAGCACAGTTCTTCTTCATCGAGACAGATGGAATTTTGTTGGAAATATGCACTCAAAGGCTGAGTGGTTATTAGTGCTTCACTATTAGACTGAGGCTGGAAGGTTTTAATGGAGGAAATTGAGAATTAACTTCCTTTAGCAATAATTTTTCTAAAATTGTCTGAAGGACTCTTGATGTGACGCATTATAACATTTCTTAGCACAATCTGCTGAAAGAAACCCTTCATTTCGTTGTTTTACCCAGAAAGAGAAGAGGATGGTATTTAACTGTCCTAATTGAAAATCTTTCCTCTTGAATCAAGCATCTGGCAAGTTTTCCCTGGTGGGATCCCACTGGGCTGAGTACATGTGAATTCACACTCTGAGAATGCATCCACGCACTTAGGCTGGACTGTGCTCATCACTCAGCAGAAACTGATATTATCCCTTCATTTTCAAGTTGTATTTTGCATTTGGTTGCTTAAGTATTTTGGATGGACTCACACCGACCTTACTCATCAGAGGAGGTTAATCCTGACCAAGTGCTGGGGTCATGCTGATTTGCTCAGGGATGAGAAAAACTCATTTTTCACTAAGGGATAGGGAGTATTATGATCAAAATTGCAGATTTCTTCTTTCACAGTATATTCCATTTGCCACATGTTCAGAGCAAAGCCCGTTTTGCTCTGTTCAACTTATTAAAAAGAAAGTTCTTTGTGAAATTCGGTTCCTGATTTCAGGCCAATATTTTTGTGGAGTACTGAAGATAGAAATTCCTTGTTCAATTTATGGCAATCCTTTCCCTAACTTCAGCTTAAAAATGCATTTAGAATGATGCTTTTCTAGCCATGATTCTTCATAAACCAACAGCTGTTCCCTGTGCTCTGTGAAACTCTCAGAGAACTTCTCTTCTTCATGTCTTGTTCCCAGGAAGAGAAGTCTGAACACCAAAACAATCCCAAGCTGCCTTGGAAGGACACTGTAAAAGGAGAAAATATGGAAAAATACTTTGTCCATGTCTATGAGTTATGACACTGAGCTTTTGTGCCTCAAACACAGACAGCAGTATAATTGCTGACTACATATATAGTATTTTTTATACCTTATTGGGTGTTCATTTTGTGCTAAAATGAACTTTAAATTTCTTTATTTCTTTAAAATAAAGAAAATTATGTTATTTATTTAGTTTATTTATTTAGTTTATATTTATTTTATGTTGCTTACTTTTGTGGTAGGATCTCTCACACAAAGTTATGGTTTTGGAATATCAGCTTTAACTCCCTTTCAATGTAATTTTTCCCTGATGTGAGAAGTTTCGTATATGATGACTTTCTCTTTTCTTTTGTGCAGAGTTACATTCCTGGTGTGCATTCTCAGCTACTGCTGGCAGCTGGAAACACGTTCTTCTTTTCTTAACAATATATTGGTATATTAAATCCAAACAGGCAGGAAATTTCTTGAAAAGGAAAAGTAAACTGAAGCCATTACTGAGAAAGGCTGTCATTTTTAGAAGAATTCCAAGAGAAATAAAACAATAAACTGAACAGGCAACTGTGTAATTGCCATACAGAAAATAAATGGAAAAGGAAAAGAAGAAACTCTGCAGAAGCAGGAAAAAATTTAGACTTTTTAAGAAAAAGTATTTGTGTGGGCACCTTAATTCTCCACTAATAAAACAACTCTGGTTAGCTTAGAAATTTGGAGATGGTTGGAAGAGCTAAATGTAGAAAGAAGAATCAAAAGATGCAGTGATAAATCTTGAACAGTGGTGTCCTTGTGCTAAATCAACATCTAAAAATTATAATGTTAATAAAGAGCTTGACTGCACGAATTCCAGGGATTTTAATTACAAATCTATTTTTTATTGGCTCCTTGCCTGTGAACAGGAGGGGGTTGGAGCAGAGGAATTTTGTGTGCTGAATAAAATTCTGGAGCTGTTTATTCTTCAGAGGTAATATTGCCCCAAAGGTTTTTTATGGCTATTTTTAGGTGCTTGCAGTTCATTTTGGGAGACAGACACTGCATTACAAAAGCACTATTAATAGAGATATTCCTTCATTTCTTAGTTCGTGTGTGGTTTGAGCTGACATCAATTATAATGATTTTATGAGGGTTTTTTTCCTCATGAAACAGATGTAATTGTTCAGGGGAAGATTAAATCTTGGGCAGGTCCTTTTGCAAAGGAGAAGTTGCTTTCAGGACTTTCCCCTGAAGAACTTTTAAGTTCCATTGGGGTGAACTTCTGCTTTGGAAATGCAACAGTAAAGTGGATGGAACTAAGTCAGTAAGTCGAGGGCAGAATTGCTGCTTTCAGGTGGATGTTTAGAAGATAAATACAACGTAAGACCTTCCACAGGACAAATTTATTTCAATAGACTTTTACAATTTCTACTTCGTTGTCTTAATTCCTCTGTTTTGTCACCTTTGGACTTCAGGAAAATCTTAAAATGCCTCTTGTGCTTCTGTTCCCTGTTCTCCACCTTTATAAAACAGGAGTAAAATATTGGCTCGTAAGAAACTTTGAATTTTCAGTTGTAAAAGGTGTTGGAGTGCATCTTTTTCAAAAGTTTCTTTTCCATACATTCATTAAAGTTTCTCTTTCACCTCAAAAAAAAAATTCGAACAAGCAAACAACACTTGAAGCTAACTCAGTGTTACATTTGGCTTTTTATAAAAACCTCCACTGAAGCTGCTTCCTGATTTCAGCTGAAGAGCCAGATAGAATTTTTCTGTGTATTTTCCCCTTATTTCCTGCAGGAGCCAGCTCTGCTCAGCCTGGTGCCTCCCTTCTCCCTCCTGTGGATGAGTCTGGGTCCACTCCCTGTCATCTCTGTTCCCCTTACATTTAAAACCTGGAGATTTACAATGTAGGACAGGTGTTGGCTTGGGAGCATCTTCTTTGGCCATAAACACCCAACCAAAAGGCCTCCTTTCCTCTCTGTCGTCCCCCAAACCACAACACAATTCTCATGATTTTATTTGATGGCAATATCTTGCTCCGTTTGGGGAATTATGGAGACAGTTGCAGAGCTGATCATATGTTCCTTTCTAGTGAGCTATTCCATTCTCAGAATTAATTTCTCTTATTCATTCATATTCATGTTCTTTTATGCCAGCTCTTATATGTCACTGAAGTCACCTCTTCCGCACCAATCGATGGGGCTGGGAGCTCATTGCATTTCACCAAGCCCAAATATTTGCCTGGCTATTAATTACAGCCCAATTTGCAATCAGTACACGAATAAAGGCACAAGATACTTTACAGTAAAATAAGGACCTTAAAGAAACTGCCACTCCTACGGGATAATTTATCCCTCAGGAAAGGCTGCAGTATGGGGAGAATCCCTGGGCACGGCCATGGTGCTAATTAGCAATTTGAGCTCTGACCTGAGGGTGGGAACACTCAGGTTTTGTTCTCTCAGGCTTGTCAGTTGTGTACGCTGTATTTCAGATGCAGGATGTGACTGAGCCTTTATAAATAAAAGGTCATAAAAATACAGCAGAGAAGCTTCCTTGTGCCCAATCTCTTGCAAATTTTTGGTTGTGAAAGATTTCATCTTCCATCTAAGGATGCAACAAACACTTTTGGAATTTTCCTGTGTTCTGTAGGCTTGAATATCAAATCTGTGTCCTAAGCATGTGCTCTAGATTTTGAATCATTCCTGCTTTTGATATGGCTCTGCCTGTGCTGGGGGCAAAGGATTAAAGAAAAGCCGGGTGAGCAGTCCTTTGGTTGCAGTCCTTACATGGACAATTTATGCCCTTACATTTACAATTTATACAGGAAGTATAAATTCTTGCTTCACAGAATACTTAATTATTGAAACATTTTGGAATAGCTCCTACAGCAAACTTGGAATAGTCTGCCAGGAGAATACCTGGAAGCCAGCTGGTGCTAGGAGCAATAACTCTGGGGGTCAGCTATTTTGACCATAAATACTAAGAACTGTTTGGGGTTTTTTTGTTTCCAAGATTCACACATTTTGGTGAAAAGACTGCTTTTGATAAGTTGCTCTTCTAATGGAACTGCTGGGAAATTTTAAAAACGCCCCAGTTATTTACATGTGTAGATTTATGAATTTTTGCTGGAACTTCAAATTTGTAGGAAGATTTTGGCTGAAGTTGTGTAGGATAGCAGAGGTGTCAGAGGTGTTCTCTTCAGTGGCCTAAATAAGTGTGACAGACAGCAGCAAAGTAAGGCTGTAAGGCAACGTAAGTTCCTGTGTTCCAACACCACATATTTATTCAATCTCAATTAATAGCTCTTCGATCTTTTGTGCTCCTTCAAAAATGCCATTGACACCAGCTGCTCATGAGAGGGGAAAGTTGTAAAAATTTTTCCTTCAGCTGTGTTTTCCACGTCTGGGGACTGAATTTGGTGCTGTGTTTTGTAATTTTTTTCCTGAAAAGCTCTTTTTTAAGCTTTAAAGGGAACAGAAATGTTGGAAAATTCCAAAGCTTTTTATTTTATGACTTTTGTGCATTGTCAAAAAGAGGCTGGTGAAGCCTCCAGTGTGAGGAAAGGTTTCCTCATTAGTGTTAACACTTAATTACAGTGATTTTCTGCCAGGGGCACTGAGGAGCCCAGAAAACAGTGAACCATGATCAGAAATGGTGAGGTGTGCCTGAGAGTCCTTCTCCTCCCTGGGCCTCCTCTCTCAAAGTAAAAGGGTCTGATTGATGCCAGGGACTGAAAAAAGCCCCCCAGCATTCAGTGAAAAGGGACTCTGAGCAAGATGGAATGGGAAATGACCCTTGTAGGGCTGGTCACAAGGCCTTGTGTGGGGAGGAGGGGGAAAAGCTCTGCAGGAGTTGGGGAACACCTGTAAAACTTCAGCACAGACACACCTTGTCATTTCTGTCTCCATAACAGCTCAGAAATGTGAGGCTGAGCTCCATCATGATCCCAACAAAGCACAGATGTTGCAGGAAGTGAGGTGGGGTCTTATCCCCATTCCTGTTCTCTGGTTCTCATTCAGTGTATGGACAATAAAAAACGGTCTGAGGCAGAACTTCACTTCCATGCACTTCAATGGATTGGACCAAAGATTTGAATGGGGAATCCTTTTCTGGGCTCTCTGGCTGGAGGAGAACTCTGTCTTAACTTCATGCCTTAACTTGCTGCAGGAGAAAAGTGAAGATGATAATGATGAATATTTTGCACAGTGATTAAAGTCTTAAGAAGTATCTCGAAAGAGCAAATTGAGTTTTCCAAATTGAAATTTTGAATGGTTTTAGCAAAATACTGGTGCTATTTTCACCCCTTAAAATTAATTTTTATTAATTAATTTTTCAATTTTAAATTTTAAGTTTTTCATATTAAACTTTTTTTTTTTTCAGATAGCTGGTGAGGCCACGCCTGTAGCCTGCAATCCGTGTGTTTCCAGCTGAGATTGTGCAGTACTGAAATACCAAGGGAAGGTGTTTTCCTCTTGAAGTGGTGCTAGAAAATTCCCTCTTTGTGTAGTTTTTCCAGTCACTCTGCCACCAGAGCTTCATTTGGCTTTGTTGTGAGGGGTTCAGTAGGGTGACTGGGTTGCAGAGGACATCCCAGGAGATCTGGATGGCTTCTCCTATGATTGCATGATGGGAGAAGGAGGAAATCCAGAGCTTCAGGGAAGGTTTTGTGAGGTGCAGAAATGCAGTTCCTGTGCACAGAGCTCAGTGAGGGTTCTGGCATCGCTGTGAATGCACATCCCACGCTGTGCAGGGCCCCGGAGAACTCGCTGACCTGGTCTGAGGGAAGTTGTAAACACCAGCTTTGGCAGAGGAGATAGTTGGGCTGGATTTCCAGGGTGGTGCTGGGCCAGACTGGGTTTTTCCTTTCCCGAATTAGAGGCTGAACGTGCTGCTGGGAATTGAGCAGAGGCAGGGAGAGGCTCCCAGGCACTGCACAGGCAGCACCTGGGGAGCAGGACAGGCTCTACCCAGCCCTGCTCCTCACAGGTCCTGCACTGAGAGGAAAACCCCTCACCCTGCTCGTGGTCTGGTTTTGGCACTCAGTGTGTGGGTGCTGGCTCTGCCCTGGCACTCAGTGAGCTTTGGAAAGAGACTTTCCCTCCTTACGCACATTTCCTGCAGCAATGCTGCCCTGGAGAGGGGATCTACTGCAGAGCTTGCTGAGAGGTGTGCAAGTAATGCACGCTGAATTTGGGGTTAAAAAGAAGTGCGGTTATTCAGTTATCTGTGAGGAGGAAAGAGAAGGGTGTGAAACGGTGACACAATAAATTGGTATTGCCGTGGCTGTATGTGACTGAGTGCGTGTATGAAGTGCCTCTATTGGTGACGTGACCCAGCCATGACCATTTCTTAGAGCTGCTTTGCAAGCCAGAGTGGTCTGTGTCACCATCATCCTTTCTGTGGCTGGAGAGAGTAAATCAACAGGAAATAGGATCATTCTGCTGCTTTTTCAAAGGTTTTCTTTCTAGAGTTTGGCAAGCTGCACAGCGAGGAAGTTTACTCTCTAGTCACGCTAGCTCTCGCTCTGGACTTTCTTAATTTATGCAAGAGATTGTTTTGCCTCATCCAGAGTGATTCATGAATGGCATTCTGGTGTTCTAGACAGTCAGCGTGTTGGGAAGCTCTAAGCGAAAGGCTCCCTGCCTTCCAAGGAAATGGATCCCAGATTCTGCAGAAACACTTTTGAGCAAGGAGGGAAAGCAGAGAAAGCTCCAAACAGAAAGTATTTGCGTGTGCTTTCCTGCTTATTTGGGGACATGAGCAGTGCTGCAGGGAGGAGTCAGCTGCAGTCTGAGGCACAGCTACCTTCTACACAGGCCTGTGAGACACGTGGATCTTCTTTCATCCACATTTCCTGCCCAGGTAGACTTCCAGCACCTAGCTGGAGCTGGTCCTGGAAATCTGTTCCAAAGGCACAAGCAAGGAGGAGCAAATGCAGAATTAGGTCACCATAGCAGCAAGTCCCCTCTTTTGCTACAGATTCTAGAATCATCTAGAAACAGGGATTTCTGAAGCTTCCTGGTGTGTTCCAGGGCTGGTTTTCTTGGTTTCATGAATGTGTGTTCAGGCTGCACAGGGGGAACATATGAGACAGTTCAAGAGCTGGTGCGTCCTCAGTGAGAGAAAGGCAGGAGATGAGGTGGAGATGAAGTATGGACAGGAAAGAAGAAGAGGGGGCAGGTGAAACATCACACCCAGAATTGGGTAGTGTCTGTGGAAGAATACATCTTTCCAGTCTCTCTCCAAAGCCTTATGGGGCTGGTGCAGTCTGAGGCATTTTTTTCCCTAAAAAGTTATCTACACGACTTCTCTTCTGTATCCACTATATAAAAAGGATCCACCTTCACCTCATTTCTAGGAAACTGGCTTGAAGTTTCTGTCTCCTCTGATCAGTTTGTGCTACTTGGCGGAGTGTGAATGGTCCTACAGAGAAGCTAACAAAAAATAAAGTAGAAAACTTCTCATCCCGTTGCCAGCCTTTCCAGGTCTCTAGACTGGTTAATGCGTGGCAGCTGCTGGTTTGTCTGCTTGCCTTGGTCTTTCTGTGTCCTGCAGGCAACCTGAGGTCAAAACCATCTGGGTGGGATGAGGTAAACCATCCTAGGAATTATTCAGTCTGAGCCTCGAGGGCCAGGGGGAATGGGCTGTTTGGAAAATACAATTTCCCTGCTAAGAATGAGAAAATGTGGTTTTTCCTTACCCACTTGGTATGCTGTAATGTGGGCTATTCCTGCCCAGGCAGAGGTGCAGATGACAGAACGTTTTCCCAGCCATCCCCTCAGAGTCCAGCCCGTGGTTTGAGGGAACAGCCGCTGCCCCATGCGGAGAAACCCGCGAGCGCCCAGCCCAGAGGTGCCACGGCACGTCCGTCTGTCCTGCGCGTTCCCACCTTCCCCAAGCCAGGCGTGGCCACAGGGATCCTGGGGAAAGTGCCTCCTGGGGGGTGACGGCGTGCTGGGCACAGAGGGGGTACCGGTGGTGTCAGGGGGCCACAGCAGTCACAGTGGAGTGTTTATTTCTCATGCTGAATTGCCCACACCCTGTGCCCACTTGGGCTGGCATTAAACCATCTCAACCCCAAAAATAACGACGGAGATGTTTCTTTTTTCATTATGGATACCTTCCCTTCTGCTTCTGTCTCATTTTCTTTGCTAAAAGCATCTCATCTATGTGTGATTCGTATCTGCTGTACAAACGATTGCACATTAATCATTGCCAAATTTCTGCACATAAAAGAGGAAGAAATGGGATAGATTTAAATGGCAAACTTCACCCAGAATATGATCTGAAACTAAAATATCTTTCCTAATGCCTTATTTGCATTTTCCCAGGTCTGTTGTTGCTGGAGCACCTGGGTGGGATGATGTTTGTCCACCAAACATGGGAAATGCTGAACCCTGGCAGGGGATGGGTATTTCTGAACAGGATTTCCTGGTTTGTTCAGGTTGACCAGGAAGAACTGTGTAGGCTCAGAGAAGCACTAGAAATGGGCTAAAATAGGGCAATGCATAAAAGATCTTTGATACGTGGAAGAAAGTGAAGAAACTGATACTGTACTGGTTTTCACAAACCTGTTCCACTCCTCTGCCATCCCTTTCCAGAAAAGAGCCATTTGTGACTGAAATGTGGTAACAGATGCCTTTTTTCCCCTCTTACTATTTCAGACAAGCTTCAGAAACACCAAAGCCCAGCTCAGACATCTATTTATATCCTCCAAAGTCTGGCATTGTCTTTGTGCTGCACATCCAAAGGGCTGCATGCCTCTGCCCTGTCTGGTCCAGGAGGTGTAACAAAACCAGGGAGCCACAAGGAACACAAAGGTAAATGTAAGAAACTTAGTTACAAGTGTGAGTGGCCTCACACTTCTCTGCGAAGCTGCCTTGATTAATTTTTAACATTGCTTTTTTTTTGTTTTGTTTTGGTTTTTTTCCCCATGAAATTGCAATTTTTGTGCAATTTTTCCCTGGGGAGAATCTTTGCAAAGGAAAAAGAGGTTTTAGATAACTCCCATGTAAGACTGAAAAGGTCAACTTCAATTTATTCATTCTCCATGTTCACGTTTTATTTTCTGTATGATTAGTTGGTAACAGCAATTAAATTTT
This sequence comes from Callaeas wilsoni, assembly GCA_013398955.1. NCBI lineage: Eukaryota > Metazoa > Chordata > Aves > Passeriformes > Callaeidae > Callaeas > Callaeas wilsoni. The sequence goes on along the minus strand of VWPU01005621.1, from coordinate 59,630 downwards.
ATTTTTCTCATTATTATGACCATGTCTTTTAATAGTCCTCTTTTTACTGAGGTAGGTTTTGCAAAGAAAGGCAGCTGATTGCACAGACTGGAGCATCTTTGCTGCCTGAAGAGATTTCTTTGTCTCTTTGGCTGATCTGGCCCATCAGACACCGCTCAGGATGCATCACTGAGTAAAAATAATAAGATGTTGAAACACAGAGCACATCAAACTCCATAATGCCTGTATTTATTGGGTCCCTTTGTTATTCTGAATTGGAGAGAGCAAAAAAAATGTGTCTTTTTCTGGAAGAAATGAGTAGTTATCCAGTAATTCCAGCAGAGGAGAGCCAGCATGGGATGAGAGGTGCCATAATTCTAAGAGGCTGAAGAGTAACTCTGCAATCTGAGTTTCAGAATATTAATTCTGCTAAATAAAAGCCCTTTTCAATGGGCTATCCCTGTTCTTCTGATCAACATTACTGGTGTAAGTGATGGAGAGATTGAGCAACATCACAATGGAGGTGCCAATGGGGAACATAGAAAAAGTCGGGTAAAGCTCTGGTTAAAACCAGACTTTAACTAAATCTGTGGAACAGACTTAAATAAATCTGTGGACTAACTTTCAGCCAGAAGGCTGACAGTACAGCTGAAATTTAGCCCTTCAGCTATAATCTCCAGAGTCTCATACCAAATGGAATGGGTTTAATCGGAGCAATATCCTGTGCTGTTCCCTCCGGGAGAAGGGACTGACAAAGCAGAAAAAGGCTGTGGCAGATCAGCTGTGCTTCAGATGGAGGATTTTGAGGGAAAAAACCCCTGAATAAAGCTCTTCTGAAACAGCTCTGCCTGTGGAAAATATGTGGAGTTCCTCTTTGTTTAACCTTTATTTAACCCTGGCATTTTCAACTCCAAAGGAGTTTTGTATGGAACACAGATTTTTTTGAGTTTTATCTCCCCTCCTAAGATCTCCTAAATGGTGTAACGTTGTTATGGTCCAGAGAAAATGCAAACGTTATTTCCATCCATCCATCCATCCATCCATCCATCCATCCATCCATCCATCCATCCATCCATCCACATCTTCGTATGGTGTCCCTGGGAGAGAACTGGTGTGTAGGTCTCTGTGGGTCTGGTGTCATTCCATGCTACAACTTGGGGGTTGAGGAATGGAGAGGAAGGGGCGTTTGCAGAGCAGTTGTAAGGCTAGGAAAGCAACTGGATTTTGGGGGTTTGGGGAGGTTTTGTAGCACAAATCTTGTCACGTACCCTGGAATTGCCCCTGGCTTCTCCGGAAGGCTGAGCTGCTCTGGAAATCTCTCTAAGAAACCCTTCTCAGAACTTAGGCACTAAGACTTTTCCATTGCTCAGGAAATTCACCTTTTCCACCGAATCTCTGTGCTCATCTCAAGCAGGCTGGAGAGCTTCGTGTTTCTTTGTCTTTTGCCTGAGTCCTTGTCCATGTCTTCCTGAGCTAAGTGGCAGCACTTGGCTTCTGGAGAACAGAAACTGGGGCAAACTTTTTTCAGTGATGCTCAGCTCTTGTAAATATGTCCTCAAAAACATCTTCAGAAAGTGCCTCAAAAATTGAAGAACCCTGTGGTCACACCTGGTGGGGGGGGAGGAAGGGCAGTGACTCTGCAGGTGAGATCCAGCCCTGCTCCCAGGGAATGTGCACCGTCCGTCTCTGGGAGCAGCCAGGAGAGGATGGGAAGTTTTCCTTCAAGACGAAATGTGTGCATGGGCAGAGAGGAGCCAGCGTGGCTCCTGAGGGATCCTCCAGGCTGGAGCATGTGGAGTGTTCATGTAGGAATATAAAAAAAACCCCTATTCTTCAACAATATGCAATTGTCAGCAACTGGAAAGTGCATTTACTTCCCTTGGCACGTAGAAGAGAAGAGACAAAGATTCCTATCCCTGTTCCCAATGAAAAGGCACAGTGACCTCCCAATAAGCCAATTGAGCATCTCAACATGGACATGGCACTGTTGTGGGTGTGCTGCCCTTTTGGGGGCAGCTCCCCAGCCCCCGGAGCTGGACAGGCACCTGGACACATGCAGGCACCTGGATGCATGCAGGCAGCTGGACACATGCAGGAATGTCCATGGAGAGCATCCAAACCTTGCCTTGTTTTGAGAGACAAAATCCCTTTGCTCCAGCTTTGTTCTCCTCCAGCAGCTGTTTCTTTGGGGGCAATCCAGGGCCCCTGATCTTGCTCTCCTTTGCCTGCCCTTAGCATACAGTGCTGATTTAGATTTATGACTGACATTGACTAATTAACATGGTGATTTAATTGGAGGTCAGATTTTCCCCTTCCCTTCTGAAGTCTACCTAGTCCAAATGCTGCATCATGCTGTCTTAAAAAGTTGGGGGTTTTTTAGGCCAGTTTTTATCTTGGCCTCCACACAACCAGCTACCTGAATTTTCCAGCATTCTGTTTATTTCCCTGATTTCAGGGGTCGTCAGTGCTCCAAAATGTTTTTCTTGAATATATCTGAATGTAACACTGAAGTAAAGAAAACTAAAATATTTATTAACCTTCTAAAGAATCTTTTGGTATTCCAGATTGACCTATCTGATTCTCCTTATGAAGCACAAATTGAATCCATTTTTTTAAGTATTCAAGTGTTTAGCTAAGTAAGACTAAATATTTAAATATGAGTGTTCTGCCCAGTGCTGCCTTGCAGGTTTAAAATGGAGTTGTTCCCTCAGCTGTTTCATGAAGCTAAACAAAACTTGAGCTTCAAAGTGATTTGTGCATCTGATTTTTAAAAAATAGCTGCTGAAATAGTGAAAGAATAAGTGAAAGACTATTTTTTTGGTGTTTTTTTTTGTTCGAAAAAGAATTTATTTTTCTGCTGATGTATTTTCTTTTTCTTTTTCTTTTTTTCTCTAAATGGACCTCTAAAGAAGACAAATGTGGTTGTTTGGTGGATCCAAGCCCAAACACTCTTGGGCAAATTCTGCACAGGCACTGGACTCTCCTTTACTGCATATCAGTCTGCCCAGTCCTGTTCTCTCCGCATGATGCAGAAAATAAGAGAGGCTAAAAACTTGTGTCAGCTGTACAAGCCAAAATCTCAGTTCAGATGAGAGACAGGCCTGTGGAGCCTTCCTTTTGTGGTTGTGCCTTACGGTGAGGCCAAACTTTTGAACCTGAAATTCTTAGCAAGCTTCTGGATGCTTCAGAGAGGTTTCCTGAGTGAAGATCAGAAAAACCCAAGAAAGGCAAAAAAAAATAGGTGTAAAGGCAGAGGAAGATGTGGCCAGAGTCAGGCATGTGCCTGGAGACACCAACTCCATGGATCAGATCAGATCAGAGAATATTCTGATGGTGCAGAAGAGCAGGAAAACGCCCTGGCTGACCAGAGGAGAAAGATGACACACAGAGGAAAAATTTGGAAAATATTCCTCCTTTGTCTGGTCATGGTAAGAGCTGCCAGTGTCTGTTCCAGTGCAGCTCAGCACATTCCTCGTCTCGGTCACTTTGCTCCTGGACCTTTGCTGTGGTTGGAGCCTCAGCCATCCGGGAGCAGGAGGAGTCTCAGGGGTGCAGAGGGCCATGGCAAAAGAGGGTGTTTAGACAAGCTCCTTGCTGCCCTCAGGAAAAGGCAGCAGGGACCCAAGGTAGCGGGGGAATAGGAACTCATAGGGAAAGCAGTTGAGCACTGGTGACCACCCGCTCTCCTCATGTGGAAGTGTCAAAGCTTCCCTGGAAGGGCTCTCAGCAGCCTGACCCAGCTGTGGGGTGTTCAGAAACACCCCGCTGGGGCCCACCAAGGCCTCCGTCTCATTCAGGAGGTCCCACCAGCCTTGATGTTTCCATGGATGTCATTTTGTGCCTCTGTAGTCGAGGAGAACAACCCTGATCATGGCTTTGGATGTTTCCTCCAGCTAAAGCCACTACACACATGGGATTTATTGAGGTTCCTGCCAGAGCTGCAGCCCTCCATTTATGCCATTTATCAAGTGGAGCTTTTGGAGTACCTGTTCCAGCAGGATGCTCAGGATGGCAGCTGCCAGCCTGGGACGTGAGCAGGTGAGGGATAAGGAAGACATGCTCCTGCAGTGCTTCAAAGGCAGTTTGATTTTTATGGAATATGAACCTGCTGCCTTCAACTTTTATGAGCCCATTAGAAGCACAGGGTGAGTTCAGGCTTTGAAGACAAGTCATCTGGTAAAACTGCTCGTGAGACTAAGGCACAGTAAATAATCCTGCAGCAAAGCATATTATTAACTTTATTGTTCCTGGTGCTCTTTTTTTAAACATTTCTTAAATGGAAACATTTTGTCTCCTGAAGTTTTGTCTTGGCTGAAATGCAATTCTTTGCTATTTTATGATTTAGGCATACCAACATTGATGAATTTTAATAGACAGACAAAATAAAATTAAAAATATGTTTGTGGGTGCAGCCAATACTTTCAGAAAAAGAAAGATTTTTATAGGGTGCTGTGGATGCTGAAATGCTGTTAGCAGGGAAATTTTCTCTTCTTGCATTCATTCTGTGAGAACTTTTCCTTTGCTGTGTAAGCTATGTAAACGATAGGGTTTTTGTAAATAGCATTCACATCTGTTATCTTCTGACCTTGTGTACATTATATTAGGAAAAAACATTTCTAAGTGGGTGTCTGAGACTTTGACCAATCACCCTAGGAGAAGTGTGAACACTGTTCAATCGCTTTATGGAACTAGAATATATAAATGGTATTGTAAATTTAATAAATAATTCATTTCTTGCTCTGGACTCCTGCCTCGCTGCATCTCTGAACCCCTGCTTGGAAGCCCACAGGGTGCTGTGATAAATAACGCAGATGGGTATTTAACTTAATAAACACCGGATACTGAGAGGGATGGAAATACCTTTAAAAGGTGAATTTAAAAGTTAATAAATGTATTCACAGGGAATGTGGGGTGGTCTCAGCTGGGGCTTCCTCACCCCTGTCCATGGCCCCAGACTGCCATTTAGGCTCAGCCATGGAGCTCCAGGCCCAGTTTGAGTTTGATCTCAGGGCTGCCAATTGATTGAGACACAAAGATTCATGGGTTTCTGGGAAATGGTTGGAGAGAAAGAAGGATTATGAAGCCCAGTTGTGGCACTGTCAAACCCCTTCCCTGGCACTGCTGGCTGATTTTCTGCGTTGCTCCCAAAGCAGCTCCTGGGCAGATTTCTGGTGCTGGGCTGGGGGTTGGCTGGCGGATAAGGCCCTTCATGTTTGGGGTGCTCAGGATGTGGTGGCTGAGGGATCCTAACGAGCTCTGGCTCAGTTAAAGTGGAAAGGAAATTGGCAAGAATGAGCAATATCTGGAGAACTTTGATCACCAAAGAAAGATGGAAAAACAGATTAGTTTATACACAGCTTTTAAGGTATTTTGAACCAAAAACGTTTTCAATGGATATGGAAGATCCTAAGTCCTGTAACTATAGTCCTTCTTCTCTACGCTCTATTTTATGGTCTTTAGACGTAGTTTTAAGTTGTGTTTTATGGGGGACAGGCTTCTGGATCCTGGAGGAAAGAAGCATATCCTGTAGTTGGGAAAGGTCTCTGGGAGGGATTAAGGGAATGAGCTGTTCCTTCCTGGCCACAGGCAACAGAGCGAGAAGCTGTGGGTTTAATTTCCAATAGGAAACTCCATTGTCAGTCTCTGATGGAAGCAAAGCATGGGTCTGAGGGTGTGGTATCTCTGAGGTTTTTAAAAATAGGTTGGACCAGCATCTGTCAAATTATTTGGGTCAAATTAATTATGGCTTGGGGCTGTGGGAGGGAGCACGTCGAGACTCCTTGGGGCTGAGCGTCACTGAGGGAATAAGTACCATTCCCTTTCCTTGGATGTCTTCTCCTCACTTCCAACCAGGGCAGCCTTTGCCAGATCCTTGCTCTCCTGCATGCATAAAAATTTGGCAGATTCCACCTATTTTGGGTATTTTATTTCATCTGTTCTTGTCCCTCATCAAAAGCCCTTTTATTAGCAACCACAAGCCCTATGATAGGACATTTCTCTATGATTATGGTTGCAATAGGATAAACTCCCTGCCTTCTAAATGCAATTTTTTTTATTTTAAAGTGCACAATGAGTTTTTTAAATACTTGAACCAAATAATGGGAATTAATGGGTATGGAGTTCATGGAGAACTCTCTCTCCACAACTCCCTGACAGGAAGGTGCATCCAAATGGGGGTTGGGATCTGTTCCCAGGGAATAATGGACAGGATGAGAGGAAAGGGCCTCAAACTGTGCCAGGGGAGAGTCAGGTTGGACATCAGGAGAAAATTTTTCATGGAAAGGGTGGTCAGGCCTTGGAAGGGGCTGCCCAGGGAGGTGTTGGAGTGCCCATCCCTGGAAGTGTCCAAGGAAGGCCTGGACGTGGCACTCAGTGCTCTGGGCTGGTGACACGGTGGGGATCGGGCACAGCTTGGACTCAATGGGCTTGGAGGGCTTTTCCACCCTTAATAATTTTATGGTCCTGTGACTCCTCTCCCTATGCAAGCCCTAAGGATCTTTGTGAGAACAGAAGAGGCAGTGAACATCAGAGCCCCCAGCCTGGGGGCCCCATCTTCGTTAAGGGAATTAGCAAATACCTGGGTACTCAGGTGAGCTTTATAGATCTGAGCACCCTCAGCTTAGCAGAAAACTGTTGTCTTAAGGGGAAATGTACCTAAGAGAAAGTTGTCATCCCTTTGGTTTGGGGAAGGCAGAGCCGGAGTGGTTTGGGGAAGGCGAAGAAGGGATGGTTTGAGGAAGGCAGAAAAGGAATGTCGTACGTGCGCTGCTGCCTGTGGGGGAACTCTGTGACTGCAGCAACTCTGGGCTGATGCAGGAAGCAGCTGGGGCTGGCCAGTTCCACCCTACAGCTCACCCATGATGTGTTGGGCTGGTTTTCTTGACGACGGAGGTGATAAAATAGGGGTTCTCCCCTGGATTCCTCTGGCTGAGGGTGCTTTGGTCATCGAGTCATGTGTGAGCATCTGTGGGCAAAATGAGTAGAAGAAACTTCCTATAAAGCTGGCAGCATCCAGCCCCCAGCAGAGAGGCTGAACTCTCTAAAACTCATGCTAGAAAACCCATTTTTAAGTCTGCATGCATTTTTTTAAGGGAATAAAAACTAAAAGGGAAAGGGAGTGGGGGAAAACCAGAAAAAAAAGTGTGTCTCTTGGAGCTTGAGTTTGTGGAAAAATAAAGGGAAAGGGAGAAGGAAATAAATTACTTTGAAGAGGTACAGATGGGAGCATTGACACAAGTGTGCTTTGGTTTCAGCAGGGCTGTAATTTGAGCAAAGAACAGAGCTGGGAAAGTTGGACTAACCCTGAAGTCTGGAAGAGCAGCACCTTCCTGTGACTGCTTATTCTTATTGTCAAAGTGGACCCAAGACAAGCTGACTTTCCTCAGCTGACTTCCCTCCAAAACAGTGCTAGAATTGAGTTTTTCTGGACGTGGATAATTTCTGTTTTTTGGCTATTTGTATCATACTTAATTTTCCTTTCTTCCCCTGGAGAGGGAAGCAGTGAAAGGCTGTGAAATACAATACAGCTCTTAGCTGAACTGATGATTCCAACATGGATTGTAATGATTCAAGCACTAGCAATTAATTTTGTACAATTAACCCATTTAGTTAATTATTCAGAGCAAAATTAGAACATGACTTTGCTGTCTGTTCACTGACACCATTTCCCAGTTACCAGCCAAAGCCTCGTACGTGCCCAGATGTGAAATCTCAGCCCTGGCCACTGGGCAGATTTGGGCTGGTGCGGGCTGAGCGCCTGAGACAGCAGCCCTTTGGGGGCTGATGTGCTCAATACAGACAAAACCGACTTCAATGGGTTTGATCTCTGTGTGGAGCTGTGTGTTTGCCCCAGCTGCACGCAGGGAAGGGTGGGAGCTGCCGGCGCTCTCTCTGCACTGCCCAGTGGGATCCATCCTGGATCCCGTACACGGCTCTGCCTTTCTTGGTGTCGTGGCCTGGACTCAGCTCTCAGCTGGTGCTTCCTGGTGACACAGGTGTCCTCACATCCAAAGATCCTGCTGAATAGCTCAGGAGGGAAGGGATAGGCATAAGCCTGCAAGAAGAGCTTTATTCCTGGCTTTCTGCGTGTGGCACTACAGTTTATTCCCTTACTGCCGGGAATCAGCCTTTAACAGGAGAAAACCACCCTCCTTTTGTGTCAGTGTGCAGGAGCTTCTGCTCAACAGTCTGCACTCTCCTCAGCAGCATTTCCAACCACAATCATGAAACTTTGCATTGGGGCACAAAGGAGCTGAAAGAAAGAACTCTGTCACTTCTCACTGGAGACTTGCTTTCATCTCCTGGGAGGCCTCCTCTAAAGCAGGCAGTGGCTAAAACAAACAACAAGCTCTGGTGTCTTCTTGCTGCCCTGTTAAGTACATTGCAGTGAAGAAACTCAATTTTATAATGAAGTGAAGCGATCCCTCACATCCCCTCGAGCAGTGGCTGCAGGAGGTTTGCCTGGCTGAGCTGGAGTTCCTCAACCACTTGCACATCCGAGTGTCCATGAGATTAGAAACTCGGCCATTCTCTTCCATGCAAACCTTGAGCCCTTTGGAAAATACATTATTTTCAAATACAGACTAGGAAATAATAAAACTTCCTCCCACCCCATGTTGCTTCTCTTCTTCTTCATTTTGAAGGGGGTGCTCAGCTGTGGGGCCTCAGAGCCCTGTGCTGGGCCTTAGAGCAGTTCACTGAAATTAACCGTTTTCAATTGGATTCAAAATAGGATACTTTGATTACTGAGAAAATGAGGAGAATGCTGAACCCTTATCACTGCTGACTGGACTAGGAATTTAGAGGAAATTATTCAACCAGCCTTGGTCTTGAAAAGGATCTGCTCCTCCAGCAGTTTTGTGATCAGAGGAAGGTGATGGTGGGTGCTGGGTGGCCCAGCTCGTATATTTTGGTGATTTTAACATATGTGATTATTGCAGAATTGAGTAAATTTTATGCTTCCTAGACATCTTAATTTGAAGTAATTAAGATAGTCAATATTGCTGGAAATCAACCGCAGCTTGTGCATGCTGGTGTAGAAAAGAGGAATTTGGTATTTGCCTCAGAAATCTGGAGGATGATTAATCCACCACTGGTAACCAACACGTGGCACAAATGGAATTAACCCTGGATTTTGAACAGGCTATTCAGTGATGCTGGAATGACAACATCTGCACATCAGCACATCTCCTGCAGCCTTAAGAGGGGCAAGACTTCACAGGTTTGGGGTGAGATCACAGTTGGAGAGAATGAATTTAGTCTAAATTTAGCCATCTGAAAGAAAGTCTTGTCTAAACGGGGCTGGTGCCACACATCACGAACATCTGTCAGTGCGTGCGATGACTCACCTGGGAGCACATCCACCTCTTATCTACAGCCCAAGGATGGAGCCTAGCTGACCAAACTGGTGAACTTTGGCACTGATAAGGTTTAGGGAGCTGACTCACACCCACAGCGTTTGCTGAGTGCATTTCTTCCACGTGTTTGGTATCTCCAGGTGCCACATCTGCTGCCAGGGACTTGATCTGAGGTCTCTGCAAAGCCTCTCTAGGGCAGGAGTTACGGAGCTGCACTTTTATTGATTTAAGGCAGCCTGGAATAAATAAACTTGGCTTACTGGAACAAAAACATCTGTTTTGATCAAGGCTTGAACTTCTCTTTCTCCCCACAGAAATCTCTCTCCCTATCTCTGGGACTCCTTCAGGTGAGGAGCTCAGTGCTTCTAATTCCAGACTGGTGGAAACCCTGTGCTCTTTGCCTCTTTGGCCAGAGGACATGCAGGAAAGCAGCTGTCTTGAGATGGTTCTGTTTGAAACTGCGGGAAGAAAGGAGAAAGGGACAGCAGGAAAAGCACATGTTGAATATCCAGGAAGATGCTGGGAATGCATTGCCCATGCGTCTGGGAAACAGGGACACAGACTTTTCTCATTTCACATGTGGGCTGGAACTCCAGAGTCAGGCTCAACATCTGACTCTTGAGCCGTTCCTCTTCTGTGGGCTCAGGGTGACTCTGTGGTGGGTTAAATGAGCTCTCTCTTCTCCCTACCATTTGAGCTGCTTTTTCATTAACTTTCTCTGCAGGCAACACTGCTCGAGGCACCCAGCTAGCCCAAGGTGCTTTGTGTTTAATGGTTTCTAGTGCACACACATAAATTAATTATTAATTAATAATTAATTAATAGCTAATTAACGATTTTCTGCTGCTCTGATCCCTCCTCATGCCAGCTGTGGCCAGTGGAGAACATCCCTCCACTACTTTGGGATGATGCTCCTGTGGGATGCTGTAGGGAAGCTCCACATGCAGCTCATGGCACCAGCTTGGTCTCATTCTATGGCTCTGCATTCCCAGCACGTGGATCACACCTCGTGCAGGTTGCTGGATGCGTGTTGTAGGTGGAGTCTGCAACCATAGGCTAGGAATAAAAATGGAATGAGTTTTTATGTGGAAAAATACGACGTTTTGGGTACTTTTGGTGGGACTGTGGAGTGAGGGAAGGTCCTTTTGCAATCTGGTCGGCCTGCAGGGACTGTCTCGTGATTCTCTAAATCACGTGTTTCCCTGGTAGCTCGGAAGCAAAGCCATTGAATTACCGTCAAATGAGTAAATCTGAACTTTGTCAGCTTGGTACAGCCTAGGTTTCTATAGTGATTGTATTTTTTAAAGGGTTTGGACAGGTTTTCCTGTGTTCTTAGACCCCAAAGCTTCTGCACCTGTACAAGGAAAAGAGCTTGTTTCTATAGACCTGCTCTAGACTACATTGAGGCAGCCTCAACAGTTTGAAGCTTTTTGTTTTTTTTCTTTTCCTTTGTGTACTTTTTAGAGTTAGGTTGAGTGGGTTGGATTCCTCTATCCTGGTAGCTACAGAAAATAAAATTAAAATCTATTTCTGGATCTACCCAAATCAGCTCCTCTTGCACCAGCTTGTTTTGGTCTGTAATTATATTTAAGTACTTGCTTTAAAATTAACCCAAAACCACAAATAAAGCAGACTCTATAACTTCTATCTTCAGCTCGGGAGGGGGGAGATAGAATCCCCCAAATGAAACAGAAACTTACAGTATAACAGTTTGAAACACTAAAGTGCATTTTCAGCTCCCAAATTTCCCCTTCTGTGTATGTTATTAAGGTATTTAATTTGATGAGCATAGAAAAATAGTTTCCTCCTTCTGTGTGCTGCGTATTCCATGAACTTTTGTGTTTCTTTTGTCTGAGCTCTTCTGTATAAAGTTAGGGTTGTCAGGGAAATATAAAATGGTAAATGGTGCTTGACCTCAGATTCTTCTAGGAGGGGAAGTTGATTTATTTGTCTGAAGTTATTATTAGACTAGCTGGAAATATTTAAGGAGAAATTGTGGATTTTTAAAAAAAATGTTCCTCCAATTACAAGAAATAATTGGAAATTTCTCATGTTCCTTGTGCCTGTTTCACCGTCTGTCTTGCTCCCATTTACCCCTTGGTTTAATTGGCAAAATCACTCTCAGGAAACAGAACATGCCAGCACTATGGTAGAAAAAGGTGTTTTCATTAAGAAAATCCCCAACCTTCTATTTTGCAACAAGACAATCCTAAAACTGTGACATGCAATGGAAAATTTCTAGAAGGAGTTGACCTGTAATTCTCCTCCTTGCTGTATTTTTATTATCACTTTGAAGTTGAATGAGACACCTTAAATAATTTGTACATAATTTTATAATTATTTGTTTCCACAGCTCTCTAAAATCCCAGGAAGAGGAAAGTAGAGATATAGCACTCACCAGGCTGCAAAATTGGGTTTTGATGTTGGCTTTTGGCATGGTTTAGCTATACTCGATTGAAGTTATGCTTGTGGGTGTAAAGTGTAAAATCATCTATCAGTACAAATATTTTTTGACCTGGGTTACATCAGTTCTTGGTCAGATTTGCATCCATTCAACTTGTTAAATAAATACAGGTGAGAAGCTTGACCCTGCCCTGAGTTACAGAAGGGAAGGTGAAATGTAAAGAAGGTTATAGTTCACATTGGTTTGCTGCTTTCCCATGACAGATTTGAGGTAATATTAAAGAGCATTTTAGCATCTGCTGGCATCTAGGGTTATTCCACTGTGTTTTTTATTTAAATACATGATAAACAGTGAAGCAAACCTCTCTGTTTCACTTTTCTTAGGGCAGGCAGGTCTTAATCCTCCATAAAGTTCAGTGTCTGTGAGTCAGGCACAGTCAGATACAGCAGGAATGTGACACACAACTTGCTAATCAATTGTTGCATTAAGAAAAAAAATAATCTTTTGTTTATTTGTTTCCTTGGAGTTTTCTTTAGATTTCCTGGGGCTTTTGCATGTTTTCCTTAGTGTCAGAGTTCTGGGTTATGTTTTAAAAGTTTGTGTCTTCTGAGAGGATTTGAAAAGAAACCATATCCCGGTTTCTCTTTCTTATCCATCAGAAATACAAGCTGGGCTGCTCCCAGCTGCCTTTTGGATTCTGCAGGGCTGTTCAACACAGATTTCCTATCGCAGGGCATGCAGCTCCCTCCTCTCTGATTTTGGTTTTCATTCAGCACAAGGCAATTGTGGAAACAAACCCTTTTATCTGGATCTTCAGAAGTGGCATGTTCACTTTCAGATTTTGGAAGAAAAGCTAGAAAAATTTTGAAGACTGCAGTTGAAGAAAGAAGGAAGGCATCCAGGATGATCTCAACCAAAGAAATCCATTATGGAGAAGGGAGACATGATGTTGAGCTCCCCACACCCAAAAGAATTCAGGAAAATATGTAATTTCTGATGAACTCATGGCAGGTTTTGGTATAAACCTGCCTGGTTACCTGCCCTTGGGAAAGGGAGCCACTGGGAATCCCAGTGACCAGAGCAGGTTTTAGGAAAGCTGTCTTGGTGATAACTGGGAGGCTGGGAACCATCCTGCCTTCCAGTCTGACCAGCTGGATGTCCAGTTCTCAGAAGAGAGCCAGAACTGGACAGGTTAGAGCGCCCAGTTCTCAGAAAAGAGCACGAACTGGACAAGTCAGAGTGCCCAGTTCTTGGATGAGAGCCAGAACTGGGCCAATCAGGGTGTCCAGCTGCCAGAATAGAGCTCATGGTTGTGTCTGAAAATAATTGTGTGGTCTTGTTCCCATCTACGGCTTTCCAAGACCAGAAAGCCCCTGGAATTTTGGTGCAGGAAGCTTGGTATGGATTTGGACAATGAAAGTGTGTGACCAGTCAGTATCTATGTAGGTGTGACAGGTGTTTCATGTTCCATGAGCCTTTTCCATGCTTTCCCCACCCAAACAACCTTGTGGATTTGAGGCTTTTCCAGGCTGAGGCAGGAAAGAGCACTCAGGGGTGGGATCTTTGGACCTTTCCATATTTGCATTTTCAGCATCCCAGAAGCCACTGGCTACACTTTGAGTCACTGTTTAAATCCAGGACAGGCTGAACAATACCGGGCTGAGGAGGTGCCGTTGGGACAGCTGGAGAATCCTGTCTGGATTAACAGCAGGGTGATTGTTGGATGTCTCAGAAGCACTGGAGTTTTTCCCTCAGCACACACGGCTCATAGAGTATGTGAATCAAATCACATAATTAGACAGGTCTGTTGCTCTGGCCACTGGGAAATTGGACCATTCTCCTGATATTTATAGTATCTCTTCCAGCACAATGGGAGATGTCAGTATCTGCAGCTGGAGGACGGGAGTTGCAGGGTAAATCTCAAGGGTGAGTGTGGACCCTACACCTGATCATTCTACCCCCACACCAACATTGTGAAAGGGAGTACAGGACTTCAGTTGCTCAGTCCCACTGAGAAAAATTATTGACCATGAATACCACTCAGAGCACTTTAGGTCTGCAAATAATTTTACTGTAAGTATTGGGGTTTTTCCATATGGTTTTGGGATTTCCATATGTCTCCATGCTTTCATGTTTGAGCTTTACAATGAAGGACTGAATTGAAAAGATTATTTTTAAATAATTACTAATAGTCAACTAGACCTATGTGCATAAAAATCTTAGCTCTACAAGTAATTGCAATGAAGTATAAATTCATTGATAGCTGCTGTTTGTAGAAGCACCAAAAAAAGGAAGCTTTTTCTCTTCTCTGAGAGGGTAAAAATGAGTAGAAATAGGTTTGACCTGTGAGAGCACCTGCTTGAGGGCCAGAGGCTGTTTCAGATGTACAGTGATAAAAGCAGACAACCCAGACTGCTGGTGGGTTTGGAAAGTAAAAGTCATGAAAAGGTGACTTTCCTCCTCCCATGCTTCCAGTCTTGGAAGGAAGGTGAATGTCTGGTCCAGGAGGTGTGAAAACCTGTGCTGCACTTGTTGTGGAGGACTGGCAGTGCAATGGTCCCATTCCACAGTTGGAAGTACATTTCATTCCATGTTGTGCTTCATAAATATGTAAATGCTCTTTTGCTTTGGTTAGTTCATATTCTCTAACTTTGCCTTCAAGCTCCCTATTTCAAATTGTTTCAAACTGAAGAGGGAACCCAAAGACTGTTCATTTGTTTAATAACTTCCTTCTCCAGCCAGTGTAGTGTCAGAAACAGGGAGCTCTTGATGGTTGAAATCCATATTTGGCTGTAAAATTTTGAGCCAAACTCTTCATTAACGTGTTTAATGAGTTGTCACTTGATGTATGTGCGTATTTGAGTCCGCTCCATGCTCAGATTGGAGGTTAAAATCCTACATGTCAGACATCACAGCCAAAAAACCTCTGCTGTAAAAACCCACAATAATTCAACATGTCATAGAATCCAGACTAGTCTGAGTTGGAAAGGATCTAAAAACTCAGCCAGTCCCACCCCCTGCCATGGGCAGGGACACCTTCCACTGTCCCACGTAGTTCCAAGCCCCATCCAACCTGGCCTGGGACACTTCCAGGGATCCAGACGCAGCCACAGCTTCTCTGGGCACCCTGTGCCAGGGCCTCACCACCCTCACAGGGAACAATTCCTTTCCAATATCCCATCTAACCCTGCCCTCTGGCAGTGGGAAGCCATTCCCCTTGTTCTGTCACTAAGATATCCTTGCAGTCTTCTCTTCTCCAGACTGGACACCCCCAGCTCTCCCAGCCTGGCTCCAGAGCAGAAGGGCTCCAGCCCTCAGATCATATCTTGATGTTGAAAATTCTCAATCTAGTTTTTAATCTGAATGTTACCAGGAGGGCAGCAGCCCAAACACCACACCACAGCATAACTTCTGTTTCAGAGTTCAGTCTCAGTGAAGGTTTTTAAAGGCCTTTCTAATGAAGAGACCTTCTTCTTATTGGAAAATATTTGGATGAAGTACTGCAGCAGTTCCCAACAATTATCCTCCATATGCGGACAGTGGTTTTCCCCTTCTGCTTGCCAACACATCATCCAAGATGTATCCATGTCCCCATCATAGTATTTATGGCAAACTTCCGGGAGTTTGGGGTTAAACTTGAGGGTCGTGACATCAATATCTTACTTGAGGTTTTGTTGTAATTATCATGCACAAGAATTTTTCTCCTGTGGAAAGTGTTTGCAAATTAGGGAGAAAAGGGTGGAACTTCATGTTCCCAGTGAGGACTGTTCCTGTGCTGCCCGTACAAGGAGATGAGCAGTATTGGAGATTCCCGTTCCTAGTGGGAGAGGAAGGATATAAGCACATCTCCTCTTGGTCACTTCCCCTGAGCCAGTGCCAAAGGCTTCATGTTGATTGATGCACAAAAAGCACCACTTCAGCTGCATCAGCCTTTGGGGGACAGTTCTCTGAAGCACAGAAAATTTCCAGGGTGCATCCAAAGTCTCAGCACAGCGGCTCCTGCTGTGGCCAGCTGGGCCATGGGGTGACCACCTGGGAGACAAGCTCAGCCATGCCAGAGGTGTCCATCAGGCTTGTCCTTGGGACATGCTTTATCTTGGTGATCTCTCAAACACAACGTAAAGAAGATTTTTCTGGAAAGTCTCACCCACCAAATAACCTTTGTAACATGTAATAGTGTTCACTTTTCCAGGAAATATGCGATAATTTCAACTTTAAGGATCCTGTAGGAAGTTGATCTGAGGATTTGTGTCAAAAACAGCCTCTCCAGGTGAGTCTCCCAATGCCCCATGTTAGTCTGTGGCTTTTTCCGCCAGGATCCATCTAGGATGTCCTCCTGGAGGCCTCTCTGTTTGTTAGACAAGGATGCTGTGACATGGACCATTTGTAAGTCCGATTCAGAGAGTCACGGAATAATAGAATATCCTGAGTGGGAAGGGACCCACCAGGATCATGGATCCAGCTCCTGGGCCTACACAGATGCCCCAACAATCCCACCCTCTGCATCCCTGAGAGCATTGTCCAAACACTCCTGGAGCTCTGTCAGCCTTGGGGCCGTGCCCATTCCCTGGGGAGCCTGTTCAGTGCCCCACCACTCTCCGGGGGAAGAACCTTTCCCTGATATCCAGCCTGATCTTGCCCTGGCCCAGCTCCAGCCATTCCCTGGGTCCTGTCCCTGTCACAGGGATCGGAGACCAGAGCTGCCCCTCGGGAGGAGCTGCAGGCCCCAGTGAGCTCAGCCCTGTCTCCTCTCTCCAGGCTGGTTGGTGTTGGTGCCGGTGCTGTTCCCTCTGTCTCACCGTGGTGCTCCCTGCCCAGCAAAGCCTGACAGCCCCCACACTCCTGACCCCTCTCCCCATACAGCAGGTTGAAGGGTGAATGAAAACAGCTGTTTCCTGTTCTCACTGGGAGTCAGGAAGGCTTGGAACACCCAGGCAGCCCAGGAAGTGCCCCTGTGAGTGTGTAGGCACAGACCAGTGCTGGGAATAGCAGTGATGGTGCACTGGCAGCGTGTGCGAGGTTCACATGTCTTGCATCAGCCCCTTGGCTGGCTAAAAAATCCCTCTCCAGGAAATTCAGGGGTTCCCCTTTTTCCTAGTCACTGCTTGCACGCAGCCAGTCTGTTCAGGAACTGTTTATATTTCCCCGAAATAACAAAAATACTACCTCTAACTTCCATTTGAAGAGAGCAGAGATGATGTATGGACCTTCCACTCTTCTAAAATCCCATTAAAATCTACATCAGCTGGGTGATTTTGGGAAGCTTTCCTTTGCCTGACACAGGAAATGGGCAGGTATTTACTGCTGCTTCCCATAACCTGCTGGATGAAGAGGGTATGTTAACTCCGTGCAATGGCAAACCATGGTATATAACACAGTGGGAGGGCTGGGGGACTTTAAACCCTGTTGGTCATCCAGCGATTTCCTTTCAGAGGGTTGGTTTGCTCCTTTATATCCAGATTCACAGTTGAGGATATTTAAAAATTGGTCCTCACCTGCATTAAGAAACAGGGAAGATTTTCATAATAAACCCAGTCTATTCCAGTTCTTTCTACATAAAGCATTAGAAAAATTGAAGTGACACAGCCTTGGTCAATCATTAATATATTTGTCAAGAACCAACAAACAAATATGTACAAAAACTGCTCAAAAGGTCCAAATCACTTGCATTTCCCTACACTGTCTGCTCGGTTAAAGACAGAGCTAGGGAGAATGGTATATCGCACTTTTACTGGTGTGTAGAACTCGCTGTGCAAGTTTGACATGATGATATGAATAACTTGATTGAAATGCAGATATTAGGGAAGGAGAGCCTTTAATGCCTCTAGGAACAACCTTATCCACTGACCTTACTGAATCATATGAAGGGAGAGATTTGGGGTTTATGAAACCCATTCATGTATCTTATCAAAGTCTCAGAAAAGCCAAATAAGTGCGATCGCCGGGTTCAGAACAATGAGTTCATCAACAGGGAAACACTTCCAGCACTTTATAGAAAGGATCTGAGAGGAAAGGCAGAGTGAGGGGTGTGATACAAACCAGTTAAGTGAATAGCTTGTTCTCTTGAGTAACTTGAGCTTGATAACATCCCCATGTGGGCTTGATATGAGGGCTTGTAAGCCGTGGTGGGGTTGGAATAATGTTTCATCAAGTTCTTCTGGTCTGTCTGTTCTGAGTTTATGACCTCAGTCAAGTGAGCTTTTCCTAGCAAAGAAAGACTGCAAGAGTTTCTAGGCCTCCATGATACTTGTGGGTGTAGTGTGGGCAGCCCCTCACAAAATGTGTCTGCAGCGGGTGATGGAGCTCAGCGAGCGCAAACACTATTCCAACACCTGTTGGAGCCAACCTGATGTCTCAGACACCCAATGTCACTCTTTGGGACAGATTCCTCCAGGCTTTTACTTCTGTTGGTCAAAAATGCCTCTGTTGTTGGCTGCTGAGGTGGATCACATGAACTTTCCACACAGACATTGCTGCAGCAATCCAGTGACTGCAATTCCTTCCCTCTCATGTTGCTGTCAGGGATCTACATACAGGTGCCAGAGTTTAGCATGGTGTGCAGAAAATCTGGATTCCCCAAGCATTGAACCAAAATACTTTTCTCTCCATGGATTTAGCTATTGCAAAGCCGATTTCTATCAGCAAATCATGAGGGCTAAAGGAGCAGAGCACCCTGGAAGTTACCATTGGACATGGTGAGACCAGGTAATGTCCCTGCCAAGGGACCTTTGGAAATGATCAACATGAGGCTGCTCCTTCTGCTCTTGGAGACCAGAGGAATTTTTTGGATTGCAATTTCAGCATTTCCTTTTCTCTATGAGCTTTAAGGGGCTTTAAGGTTTTCCCAGATCCTTTTCCTGTACAAAGCTAGTTATAGCAATGGAAATGTGGGTCACTGTTTGGATCAGAGCTGAAAAGTAGGATCTGACCTTTATATAGCTATTTTTTCCCTCAACTGCACAGAAAATGGATGCGCAATTAACAGACCACTAATAACTGCGTGACCAGCACTGGGTATTTCAGCATAGGTTAACACATCCAACCAGTGACTATGTTTGGTCATGGGAAAGGGCTGTAAATCCGCGAAAACCGGTGTTTCATTCATGGAAGCTGAAAGGATGGATGGTGCGTAACTCCCTGTAAGTCACCGGTTGTGTAAGCGTGAGGAAGCTGCTGGCGTGGTCAGCCTGAGGATCCTGCTCCTGGATCATGTATCCTGCAGAGAAATGGCTTTGCACAAGTGCAGGAAGTCAGCTGTGTCTAAGATTGGTGACACACGGTGAGTGCTGAGTGATGGATGCACAGGGCACCTTGTCCCTGCCGTGGGGTCACAGGATCACTCTGCCTGGAGGTGACCTCGGGAGGTCCCTGTCCAACCCCCCTCAAAGCAGGTCAGCTCTGGGTCAGACCAGGTCACTCAGGCTGCCACCAGCTGGGTCTTGAGTGCCTCCATGGATGGAGCCGGCCCTGGGAGCACACTGTACCTTCCTCCTGCCTGGAATGAGCACTGAGGCTCAGCCCTCATGCCCAAATGGCCACTGTAATGCCCAATCCTGATCAGTTCCTGAGCTGATAATCCTGCTCAGCCTGGGGAGCCTCAAATCCATCTGAGGTCTGGGTCTTGAACCCATCTGAGCCCTGAGCCTCAAATCCACTGTTGTTGCTCTGCTTGTCTCTTAGGCAGAGCGAGTAGATTCCAACAAAACTAAAACTACACTAAAATGTTCTATGTTTGAATAGCAATAGCAAGAAACCCCTCCAAGATAATTCCAGCCAGGCCCCAGTAAGTGCACAGATGGTTGGGAGTTGAGGTGAGAAGAGTGCCAGGATCTGCTTTGTGGATGTGGCTTCCCTCTCTGTGCCAGGCAATAGGAACTATAGGAACTTTTCCTTCTTGAGACAATACTCCTTTTTCCCCCTGAATTTCTTTTCAAGACTCTGAACAGTTTGTTTTAAGGAGGCTGCACATTCAGAGGCTGCATTGCATAATTCCTAAAGTCCTTGCTAAAGCCTTAAAGGAAAACCACTTGAATTAAATATTTTTCCCCTTGCCCCAGGCAGGATGTGAAAGAAAACAGATTCCTTAAACTATGGATGGCCAAAGTATTTTTATTTACTTTTTTAATGGCTGGTTTAATTGTCGTCAGTGACTGGTCAAGGGATTAAATGAAATCCACCTGTTTGCAATGCTGCTTGTGGAATTATTATGTATGAAGAATGTTTTTATGCACATTATAAACAAAATGGGGGTGATTTACACCAACTACTGTAACAGGAAGCATTACAGAATGAAATGAATTGCAACATAACACGCAATGGCTGAAGGCAACAAAATTAAAGTAAAATTCATACTTCTCATTGCAACTTTTTATAGTGCTATCATTGCTTAAGAAAATTGTGAAACAGTGGGAGAAGTTTCAGGTCTGTTTGAATCTTTTGAATGTGTTCAAACTGACTGAGGAGAAATTTAGGTTCAATACAGGGAAGGAATTGTTCCCTGTGAGGGTAGTGAGGCCCTAGCACAGGGTGCCCAGAGAAGCTGTGGCTTCCCCTAAACCCCTGGAAGTGTCCAAGGCCGGAGTGGACGGGGCTTGGAGCAACCTGGGCTAGTGGAAGGTGTTCCTGCCCATGGCAGGGGTGGAACTGCATGAGTCTTTTTAGGTCACTTCCAACCCAAATCATTCTGGGACTCCATGATATGATTTACTTTCCCCATCCTCCTTTATCTTTTTGCAGAGAACAGACCCTGGGAGCAACATTTGCCTTGCCCGTCCCCTGGGCCCTTTCCTAATCTCCATGAGCTTTCAAAGATGACGGACAAGTCTTGCAAGGACACCAGCCAGCACTCTGGGCACCAGTGGATGCTACCCATTAGGTCCCATGGACTTTATGGGAGAAGGTTTCTTGAGAGACTCTGACTCAATTCCCTTGCAGCACTGGTGGATCCTCTCCTCCTTGAGCCCCATCTCTAAACTCTGGAGCCTGGGGACCTTCCTGCTGAACAGTGAGGCAAAGTAGACAGAGTCCCTCATTCCCACCCGCATCAACAGTCACTAAATCTTCTGCCCCACTCAGGCACATTTTCCTTGTCCAGCTTTACTGCCCATGTAGGTTTAGAAACTCTTCTTGCTGCCCTTGACCCAGTCTCTTGAGCTGTGACTTTCCTGATGTGTCCCTGCATGCCTGGGACATGTGTCCCAGTCAGTTCCTTTGCAGACTGTCCCTGCTCCCAGGTCTGTGTGCTCCCTCCTCTGCCTGGACCTCAGTGTAGACCAGGCTGCCGTGAACTTCCACATCCCCAGACCAGACTTCCTAGTTTTGTGAGCGCTTGCTTTCAGTTTTGAACAGAGAAAATGTTTCAAGGCAGAGATTTACTTCTCTGTTTAGACCTAAAAGCACATTGTGAGCACTTGAATTTCTGCTTTCTCATTGTACTGGGGGAGCACCATGTCTTCAGGTTCTCACCTGGCTATTAACCCTGTCAAATAATCAAGATGGTATTTGGATGAATGTTGTCTTGTAAGTGGCGCTATTGAATCAGGAGTTGCCAAGTGAGAGTATTTAGAGCTGCCGTGAATGTTTATAGAAGTGAAAGAGCCTAAGAAACTTTGCTTACATACGAAAAAAAAAATTAAAACTGTTTATTCTAGAAGGCAGAGTTTAACTCTGATCTGATTATATGATGCTGTTGGTATTCTGCAGGCCTGGGCAGAACCCTGGACATTTTTGCTGTGACCATGGTGACATTTACATGCCAGGTTTAAGGGGAAATTAGTGACATGGAGTCATTTATTTGTATACATTCTCATCCAATGGATTAATCCATGTTTACATACTTACTGTGTGAGCCACCTGGTAAACACCGAAACCTGAGGAGAGCACAAGATACTGGTCCATGGCTTTGCAGAGTTCCTTTTCAAAGTAAACAGGCCTGTGCTGCTGCTTGGAACCCAACAGTTTGATTTCCATTGTATGGAAATGAAGCCTGGCCAACAAGGAGGTGCTCAGGCACTGAACAGATTAAAGGATTAAATAATTTTCTGTGCTTTGTTACCTTCTGTCCCTAGAGGGAGGCACTTCCTATAAATATTTGGTTCTAGTTCCTACAGTTTTTGAGTACGTGGCACTTGGACAGATGATTAATATGTTTTCATATACTTCTAGGCACGTATTTATTAGCTCCTCAGATACAGAGAATTGAATTAGTTAATTATTAATTGAGAAGCTGTGGCTGCCCCATCCCTGGAAGCATTCAAGGCCATGTTGGACAGGATTTTGAGCAACCTGGTATCCCTGCCCATGGCAGAGGGTGGAACTAGAAGACCTTTAAGGTCATTCCAGCTCAAACCAGTCTGGGATTCTGTGATTTGTGAGTGAGCACATGAGTGCGAACAGGAATTTAAATTAAGTAATTTTTTTTGTAACAAGTCTTGTTATGAGAGAGTGTAGAGCTGCATCACTGGTACATGACCAAAGCAAGAAGATGATGAAATCCATCAACAGCTGCTGAAATCCATCCCAGACGCCCTTATTTCTCATTATTCCTGACGTTGGCATTTATGAAAGCTCTTTTCAGAGAACTTCTACTCTACGTGAACTCTTGAAAGCCTATTTTTCTTTGAATTGCAACAAACCCACGCTGAAAATACTGGAATTCCCTGCAAATTGGAAGAGCTGTTGTTGACGTGCCATGTGTGGCAGGTTTTTTTCTCGGCCGTGCAACAGGAATGAGTCAGTAGTGTGGACAGCAACAGAGAAACAAAAGCAAGTGATGTGAAAGACCTTACTTCACTGGTGTGTGTGTGTGTGTGTGGTGGGGTGTTGGTCATTTTTCCAACTCAGGAACCAGTAATTTGTTTCAAAGGTTTTCTCTCTTTCATGCCCTTGATGGAGATGACTCAGATGAGAAATTCTCTGAAATTTCCCTTGGCAGGTTATTGCACAGTTTTATAGCCTGCCACCATGAACAATACTTTTGTGAACATGTTAAGCCCTTAAAAATACGGATTTGTGAAAGTTTTGTGTGAGCTAATGCGGGTTCTATAATAATGTGGTGCCATAAATGGAATTTCCTTGGAATGTGGTCTTGGGGCTGTTCTCATCCAGGGAGGGGCTGTTTGGACAGAAGCAGACAAATGTCCTTGCAGAAGGAAAGCCCTGCATGCCACTGGTGTGATGACGGTATCAGTGCTCACATGCCTGCCTTGGAAAAAGCTTTTAGGAGAGCAGAGTAGCTGAGGCTGCAGACACTTAAATTTGTTTGTCCTCTACCTATGGCAGCAATTCTTATTTGCAGGATTTTGCTAGTGCCCCCAGCTCAGGCCAGTAGTGTAAGGGTGACCATACTGACTTGCATTTATTTATTGTTACTAATCAATGAATGGCCCTTCTTCCATTAATCAATTAATTATTACATCTATTTACACTTTGGGCTTTGCCATTACACCAAAACGTCGTGCAGCTTTACAAGTTGTGTGGAAAATATCAACCTTTTGTTTTAGAATTGCATCAGGTGAGCTGAGTAGGCCTCAAGCTGGGTCAGCAGAAGCAGTGACTCCTCCAGTGCCAGTCATCTTCCAAATGCCACCTGCTCATATCTGCGTCATGGGTGAAGCTCTGGGCTGACTCCAGAGGTGACCTGCTTTGAGCTGCAGGTTGGACCAGAGACTTACTGAGGTCCCTTCCAGACTGGATTTTCCTAGAAGCCAGTTTCTCCCACCAGCTCTCTTCCAAAAAAATATATATAATACATAATATAATATAATGTAATCACAGAATGGCAGATTTCCCACTAACTTTATTATCACAAATATTCTGGGTTGGAAGGGACCCACAAGGATCATCAAATCCAACTCTTCAGTGAATGGCCCTACATAGATCTACCCCAAAAACCTGGTGTTATCAGCACCATGCTCTGACCAACTGAGCTAATCTAATCTAATCTAATCTAATCTGTATATCTGTCTCAGGTGCTGACATGACTTTGTCCATGGCACATGTCTTCCACACAGATCTTTTGTCTACCTCTGCAGGTTGGCCAGCAGCCAACATCGAGATTGGGTTTCTTCAGGCAACAACCTGAGTTTTTGTCATATTTCTACTGGGCATGCAAGGCAAAACTGATTAGGAAAATTAATTCTGTTGCCAAAACTTTGCCCTGAAGGATTGTTCTGTCCTGAGAGCATTTCTTCACGTAGACAGTGCTCATGAAGACAAGGAACCTGGAGAACTGCACACATGTCCTAGTGCCTGGGAGTAAATTACCACAGGTCTCTAATGGCTTCTCCTGATGATCCTGAAAGGAATTTTTCCCCTCTATCATCAGTTTCAAAAGTAAGCCAGTCCTTGGTATTTCCTTTAGGGATTTAAGCTCTTGGAGAAGCAGTTACCGATTACTTCATTTCAGCATGTGGGATGAAATGAACAGATGAAATGAACACACAGATGCCACACTAATACCAGTGAAATAAGGTTTTCCATCAGGAATGAGAGCAGGAATATTTGAATGGGTTTCAGGCTTTGAATCCAGACTTGCCTTGTGCTAAAATTGCTTACGCACACCTAAGCTGTCTGCTGGACAGCACTGCTGTCTGCTTTGGTCAAAGAAAGATTTGGGGTTGATGATTCACAGCAGGCAGAGAAATCAGTTGTGAAGGTGAAGCTTCTCTTAATTCAGGCTGTTGATGTACGCAATCCATTGAATCAAAAAGGTCAGGAGCAGTGGATGACACTTACATGTGTAATTACATTATACACATAATCCACTGCTCTCAGAAACCTTTCAGGTGGCATTGTTAGAGTCTTTTGTTTGGATTTAAATAGAGTTTATAACATGTCCATGCTCTACATGATATATAGTGCTACTGCACTCCTCATTTACAGTACTTCAGGTGGGGTGGTAATGGGTAAAAGTATAGCAGATAAATCACTTTTTGCCAGGCAGCTACGATAAGCTGGGGTCACTAAAGGCTTTGTTTTTCTCAGACGGAAGGAAAAAGCCTTGCTTAGAGTCCAAGCTGGATCTGCGTGTGCTGCGCTAGCACCACGTCACACCGAGCAGAGCAACACATGCAAAACCCACCTGTCTGCATCCCTGCCTTTCCCAGGAACTCACACTTTCTTCACCAACCAGTGCCAGGCAATGCCAGAGTCCAGGAATTTAAAAAAAACACAAAAACAAAACAGAAGAAATCATTGGTGCTGCTCCAAAGTGCTGGAACAAGAGTGGTGTTACACCACTCCTCTGGAGCTGGACAAAGAGGGATGGGGCTGTGAGAAGCTTTCCAAGTACTGTGATCCAACTCCTGGCTCTTAAAGCCTTTCACAAGGTCTTTCTGACCCCTGTCTCGAAGCATTTTGGCTGCGAACCGGAGCGATTTCACTTTATTGGGATTCTCTCAGTACTTCTGGCTTGCAATGAGGTGATTATGCTCTTCTTCTTTATTCGCTCCATAAAACGTTTCACTCTGGGTACTTTCTTCCTGTATGAGTGACAGCATGAGAGGATGTAAACAGTTTCTGCCTTCATAATTTTTATGGTTTTTTGGTTATTCTATACATTCAAATCTCTCTAAAAGCCAGGAAAGTTACAATTCCACATTATCTAGAATCATAGAATTGCAGAATATCCTGAGTTGGAAGGGACCCAAATGGCTCATAGAATTCCAGCTTTGATGTAATTTGATGTAATGTAAAGAGGAACCATGAAATTTTCATTGTATTCTATCACTACTAAATGCCCCAGTCCATATTTCTCCCTCCTCTGCTTTAGTGTAAATCACAGATGATTTAGGCAGCCATTGGGAACTTTACAGTTTCAGACAATTTTGGAAGATTTTCCAAAAATCGAAAGGTGTAAAACATCCAGATTGGTCTGAATCATCCTCTGTAGGTGCACAGCTTTGTCCACTGACTACACTGGGGAGAAAAGGCTCTTTTTTTGTCTTCTGAGTCACAGCTCTGTTGTACTTGCAAAGCAGACGGAGAAGAATCAGACAGGAGGTAGGCTGTGGGTTTGCCTCCTTCCTCAGGGGGAAAAAATTCCTGGGATTTGTCAAAGAGAGCTGTGCTGGCCCTGACAAACAAATCTCTTTGGGAGAGCCATCAGAATGAAGGGCTCTTCCGTAAAAGGGAAAGGAAAAGAAAATAAAGAGCAGGGAAGAGCTGGAAAGCAGAGGCAGTGAAGGGAGGGCGGGAAGCTCCCTGGTGGCCCTGCAGATGTGCCGGCAAGCCAGCCCAAGGGGGCTGTCCTTGGAGGCAGCTGGAGCTCCGTGGGGGCAGCTGGAGCTCTTGGCGGACAGTTGAATGTCCACGTCATATCTGCCAGCCCTTTCTGCCCCCTGCTCATCCCTGATGACCTTGCCCAGCTGGGAGTGTGGACATGGTGCAATGCCCACTGCTGACTGTTCCTACTC
The DNA here is from genome assembly GCA_013398955.1 of Callaeas wilsoni. Lineage (NCBI taxonomy): Eukaryota > Metazoa > Chordata > Aves > Passeriformes > Callaeidae > Callaeas > Callaeas wilsoni. The sequence continues at coordinate 33,477 of VWPU01005621.1, read as the reverse complement.
AGTGACTGTTTGCCCACTCTCATACCCCTCTGCTGTTTATCCCTTCCCAAAACCTTCCCCTTTCTCCATTGCCCTCCTTCCTTTGCTCTCAGCATCTCCTTTTCTCTCTTCTTCCTATGCTTTCTCTTCATCACTCCTGTTCCTCTTCCTCCTTTGCTCCAACTTCAACTCTATCTCCTCGTGATATTTTTTTTCCTGCACCAGGAAAGCCAATACACTTTGGATGCTTTGTTTCTCTGCAGAGCTGTGTCTTTCTGAAAAGGAAGCCCTTCACATGAGGGTCTGTTTTGCTACTTTTTGTTTCTGGACCACATGAGTTGCTGCCCATGGAGGCCTCTGGGCACCATGAGAATATAAATAATGATAATTAATGGAGCACTGCATACATGGAAGAGGTAGAGGAACTGATGACACAGGGCTGATGTTTGAGACCATTAAGGAAAGGCTGCTGAGATGTTTCTCCTGCAGTTGTGGAGCAGTTTGCAATGCAATGCCCTTTCCCATATCCTTCTTTTAGAACATCCCCACTCCAGAGGATGCATATCTAGGGTTCATCCCCACACTGTGGTGATGGATCTTGAGCTCAACCAAGTGAGCTCGTGGAGCTCTTCCAAGGGCACTGAGCCAAGCAGTGAATGCTGGCAATTAAAATGTGTGTCTGCTCTGCACAGCCTTTCCAGGAAACTTCTCCAGGTCTTTGTGCTTGCAGAGAGCTCTGCTAGAGGAGAGGAGAGTGAGAAAACACTGGAGATGGCAGGAGGGAGCAGGGAGCTCTTCTGCCCTCATCCAGGAGATGCCTCCCTTGTCCAGGGGACAAGGAGCAGTAGTTAAACCCCAAATAATTGTCTTGGAGCAGTAGTTAAACCCCAAATAATTCAATTTAAAGCTCCACAGCAGTTGGACTTCCAGTCTTCCTGCCAGGACACCTGAGGTCAGTCCTGCTGACTCTAGGCAGCAGCAGGGCTCTTATCTGTGCTTCTCCTCCTCTTCTCTGGTGTCCATGAATGCTCAACTTGGTATCTTGTAGGGGTGTCCTTTGAGAGGCGCACAGAAGATGCCCGGGGTTTCCTCACACTTGGGACATGCTGGGGTGACCCTCCCACTGTGATGTTCCCAGCACCCACAGCCCTGTGGTGGGAGCCCCAAGGACCATGGCATCACACAAAGGGCTGGGTTTTGTTAATATTCCCGGTGTCTCATAACTCCGAGATCTTTTCTGATCCCACAGGCAGCCTGAGTCTCCCTATCCTGTCAGACCACAGACTGCCCCGTTCCCTGTGCGGGGACCACTCTGTGACTGGGTTCTGCTCAGTGACTCAAGGGTTGGGTCTGCGATTGCCTGCATCCCCCCAGCATTCCAGGGCTCTGTTCTGCACCAGGCTCTGGGAAGGAGGGGAGGAGGGAACCGTGGTGCCACAGCAGAGCCCACACCCCTCACGTCCTGCCCTCCTCAAGTGCGTCAGGTACGCCACGTAGGGCTTCAAAGTATGAATGGGTTGGTGTCTCTATCTTCACATGCCTTCACAGGCTGATATCAGTGTCAGAACAAACAAACAGGTAGGGTTTTTCCCACTCAATTTAAATAAATTTGGATTTCTTCCCAGAGGCACTTTTGCTGTGCTCTAGCATGACTTTTTGTGCTTGACAATGGCTCCTCTTTGCATAAAGGGGGAATTTTAAAACCTTTCTCCTTGTCTCAGTTCATTTGAGAGCAGCATTAAATATCATAATTTTCCTTAGGCTTTCAAACCCCAAACAGCATATATATACCATGTTAAACATCTTTTTTTCTATGATAATTGAAGAAATATGATCCAAGTGGTGCAATCATATTTTGGCCTTTTGTTTCCTTTTAGAGCATTGTGGTCCTGGGAATACACTGTCCAGGCGATGCTCTCTCTGCCAACTGGGCCAAAGAGCTCTGCTCCAGGACTAGTGGTAGGCAGGAGAAGACCTGTCATCCTACAGAAATGTTCCTATTTTATGATGGAAGAGAAATGGAAACTTAAAGTAGTGGGCTTTTTAAATGAAAGAAAAGAATTGATGGGGAAAGAGTGACCCCGCAACAGTGATTTTATTGGGAGTTAACGTACTTACCTGGAGGATTGAGGCACCACAAAAGCTCATCCCAAACACCAGCCCAAGAGCCTCCAAGAGAGGTTAAACCTCTGCTCTCTCTGGCAGGTGGAGGGGAGGGGGAAGGCCTCGGCTGTGTTTTGACCAACATATTCGTTGCTAGACCTGAGAAACACTTCCCAAGGACACTTCAGTTGAACTTGGCTACTCTCCAAAGTATTACACTTCAACAAAGGACAGATTTGTCAGAAAATTTCCATGGGCTCAAGCTGAGAGGTTTCCTTGCTTCCCAGGACACAAAGGAGATGGAAATGAACTCCTGTTTGCTATGGCGGGGCGGGGGCAAAAGGGGATTCCAGCTCTGGGTGAATGCAGCTCCACACGTCTGCTCCTTACTCATCCTGAGTCCACTCTAGATGCGTAATGTTGTGGAACAAAATTAACTTCCCCTTAAAGATGCTTTTGTTGGAGATCAGGAAAAGTCCAGGGCCCAGCTTGAGTCCAAAGGAGTTTCCGCAGGGGGTTGGAACAAGAAGATCCAAATCATTCCATGCTCCTTTCACTTTGTGTTTAGGGATGGGAAGGTTAAGAATTTGGCTAGCCATGCAGGGACATTGTAAGGAGACCGTAAATGTTTTTTTACAAAAAAGAGAAAATGAATTTGAGAGTAAAATCCCACATTACTTTTCTCAATGCTGCATTCAGCCAGGGCAACCTCAGCACTGCCCTCCCATTAATTTTTCCTATTGTGTTCCCGTTATAATTTATGTATTTATTTATTTATTTATTTTAAAATTGGCTTCATTGTACTTTTCTGATTTCTGATATCATTGTGAAGTAGGGCTGAAGCTGTTTATTGCCTGACTTGCAGCTCTTTATCTCAATAGGTCTGTATTTTCTTCAAACTTTACTTTTATTCATTGCAACATCTCTATGTTATATTCTATTCTAAATCAAAAATGTTCTTTTTCTTATAATGTTCTTGCTAAAGTATTAAACATATATTCTTGTTTAAATATGAAACAAGAAGCCTAAAAGAGACCTTATCATAGTCTGCAGAGGAGTATTGTACATTATGAGGATCAAAACTTGGAAGATGTTTATTATAACTTTTAATAATGGATTTGGAGACACGCTCCAGCTCTTATCTAAAAAGCAATAAACACAAAGCAGCTCTCCCTTTTCCCTGGGGATGGTCCCCATAGTCCTCCTTTAAAAATAGGTCTGAGGAGAGAACTGGAAAAGTGTTGTCTGGGGAAAAAAAAAAAAAAGTGGGCTCCAAGTCCAAGTTTTCACATTTTCAAGCTTTTAGATAGATTTTAGATTGGTAAAATGTAGCTCAATAAAATTACAAAGCAAAATTTGCAGAAAAATTGACTTCTATGAACTTGTTTTATGAGTAAATGCACTTTATTTCTTATCATCTTGGAGTCTGTGCCCTGTCAGGGTTGTGAGAGGCAGAGAGGGGAAATGAGGAGGGGGCTTGTTAGGGGACTCAAAGTGTGCAGTCATTAAATTATTTTTGATTAAACATCACCAGTGGAGTAAGAAGAACTTGATTTGAGGAGGATCGAGCATGGCTGTGAACTGGAAGGTGGGGCTGGCTTTGTGCAAGTCAGACAATGATGGATTGCTCTGTCAAAGTGTGTGCATTTATGGCCCTTTAATAATAATGAATCTTATTCATAACCTCCCATGTTGCCTACCCATTTAGGTGCTGATTCATGAGTAATGTAGCTTCTTTTTTAAAGGAAGGATCTTCCTGTGAAAATGGAGCTAGAGGCAAATAAATAAAAATTTTATTAGTCACTCAAGATAATTTACTTGACTTCCAGTTCCCCCAGTAAATTTTGTAGTTACTGAGGATGAGCAAACAGATTTAATGTGATGGGCAACAATCTTTCTCTCAATGTATTTTTTTCTCAGACAAACTATTATGAAATCATTCCTCAGTCCGTGTTCTGGTTCCTGGTCTCTATGTGAAGAGGATAAAAAATTTTAAAAATAATTAAAATTCTATTTTGGAGTTTGGTCTCATAGTATCTGTCTGAAATCAGAAGTGACAGAAATCTCATGGGAACCTTTTCTAGAGAGCTTCCCTGTCCATTTTTGCAATGTCAGGAAATGCAGACAAGCTCTTGAGTTTTTCAGAAGTTAGTTCTAAACCTGATACACAGCTGCAGAAGAGTTTTTCAGATTGGTTCAGAGCACAGAGTATCCTAAGGTGCTGGTTTGTGTCGAATCACACCTGCACATTTTCAGTCTATACAAATTCCACAGGGAAAGGGTTTTGCACCTCTCTTGCCATTGCATTCGCTGAAGGAAGGTGGGAAGTGCAAATGATGTTTACAACAGCCCAGTGTCATGCAAATCGTGTGCAACTTCACCAATGCCACCTCGAACGTGCCAGCTGAAGGCACCGGCGACTTGGCTGTTGAATAAACAAATAATAAGGAAAACAGTGGTAAATGTTCACTTATTTGCAAAGAAGGTTTAAAGGGAGTTATGAGAAATATTTGCAACAAAGGGTGAATGAGGAAGTGACTTCAAAGAGGAAATCAACTTCCTAAAAAATTAGGAACCCTGGGGATTTTTATTCTCAATTCACATGAGAAATGGTATTATTTTTGCTGCTGCTTTTAAAAACATGGCTGTGAAATGCTATTGCTCTTGGCTTGCTGTGAACTGTTGCCTTCCCTAATTTTTCTTCTATTTAAAGTGATATTTTAACTGAAAAGCCTTACACATTTGGTACTTCCTTCCTAAGTGATCCAGAACACTTGCCTGAAATCTGAGGGCGGTGTGAACTTCACTGTCAGACAGAAAATCTCCAGAGATGCTTTCAGGAGTGCCCAGGAGTTGCAGAAACCAAACCCTGGGCTCTGCTGAAGCAGACTCACTTTTCAAAGTCTCATCTCTTCTTGAGCGTTCTGATATTTGTTCTGCAGTTATGGGAGACATTAATTTCATGGATGGTGTTCATATGCCCCCCAAATTTTCCTCAAAATGAGATAAGCATCCTTTTTTTTTCTTCAGACTGAGGAAAAGCACATGGAAGCTTCAGTTCAGTGTTTTATCCATGTTCACCTACTGAGCTGGATATTCAATTTATAATAGAATGAAAACCACTCCTGATACAGAGTGAAGACTATATAGAACATCCAAGGTTTCTTACTATACAATAATGCCACCTTCCCTTTGGAATGATGCTAAATCCTTTTCTTGATTTATAAAAGGTCTTCCTCTTCATGGTCAGGTTGGGAAATCTTTTTTCCCCATCCAGGCTGGGTCAGTTGTGATGACAAACATTGAAACACTTGACCTAGCAAGCAGTGAATAGATGGTTCACTGTCCTACTGCCAGAAACACATCCTGAGTTTGCCTGAAATTCTACCAATTCATTGGACACTCAGAAAATTCAGTCTATTTCTAATTTTAAAATTTTTTCTTTTTTTCTGCTTTCACTGAAATTCTCCATGTTATAAAAATCCCAGCCCTAATTTAGTTGGAATGGTCTCTCCTTCCCTGCCTTTCTGGACGTAATAGCTCTGGATGTGATGGCATCACCACATGGAACATCCCCGCCTTGTGTAAGAGCTGCTATTTCACCTGTGCGCCAGCTCAGCCAGGATTTGCTTTAATGAGTACCTACCACTGCTACTTAGAAACTCTGCCACTATTTGTTAGGCAGGATTAATTAATCTTGTCTAGGCAACAGGCTGGAAAGCCACAACTACGGGGACACTGAGCTGTGTCAGTTCTTAGGGCAGGGTTTTGGAGCTGCTGGAGAACAGCTGTGTTTCGTTGCTCTGTCATGGCTCACTGGAGAGTTTCAGTGCTTAAAACCATATTGAAAGCATTTGCTGGGTTTTTACCCCAAAGTCCTGCTGCTTCTTGTGGTCGTGGTTTCACCTCCCACTTCTAAAGACCTGCCAGCATAAATTCAGGGATATCCCTGCCAGCATAAATTCAGGGATATCCCTGCCAGCATAAATTCAGGGATAGCCCTGCTAGCTGAAGCCTGTGTAGCTTGCACAGTGTTCCCCTGATGAATGCCTATGCAATAATTTATTTGGTAGATCTTCTAAAGGGGAAAGGAAGATGAGACCATTTGGAGAACAGGCCTTCCCATCCCCACAGCTGCTCAGGGTCCTGGGCACTGCTTTCACTCTTTTAGCAATTTTGGGGTGTGTGTGTCTCCATGTGTGTGTGTGTTTGAAAGGTTTCAGGTGCTCCCAGAGGAAAGTCGACCGCAAATGCAGCGCTTTTGGGGCAAATGAATGGGCGTTAAAGTTCCCTGTCAGCAGGGCAGGTTTGGACAGGGATGCTCGCACACACCTACATCCACACGGAGTGAGCCTGGGCTACACCTGGTTACTGTGAGAAAATAAAATACAGAGCAGGAATGTGGCTCCCACAGAGCCTTGGAAGGATTTTAGGGTTTGTCCTGAGACAGAAGCACGAGCTGCTACTTTGATCTTGGGGGGTATATTCCAACATTACTGATTCTGTGATTCTGTTAAGTAAAGATTTGAGGCACTTGCAAGCAGGATACTCCTGGTTGCACGACACTTTGTGTTTTGCCAGTGCCCTTCTGGTAAGTGTTAAGTAATTTAACATTAAAAAATTATATATATATATATTAGGGCTGCAACTGGTTAGAAGATGCAAAGTATTTTCAAGTCTTTATACATGTGCCCTGCTATGGGCTAGACAGATTCATAGAATCCCAGACTGGCTGGGGTTGGAAGAGACCTTAAAGACTATCTCTACTCCCCTGCCTGTTCCAGGTGTGCAGGTTGCTCCAAGTCCCATCCAGCCTGGCCTTAGACACTTCCAGGGATGGGGCATTGATTCAGAGATCCTCTGATCTCTGTGGGTATCTGCAGTGTGTTGATTTGAAAGCAGATGCTTTGAACATTATTTGCCTTCTTCCCTCAGGTTTAGGGTTTCCCTGCCTTGCTTTCTCTCCAATGGGGAATACCTGCTGGATGAAAAGTAACCAGCATGAGTCAAATCTGGAGTTCTCTGTACCCTGCCCTCTCCCAGTGGCAAACTGGTGAGATCTCACCGGCTTTAACAAGTTCCCTCTCCCAAAGGTGTTCAGCTCCCAACTTGCCCAGGCCACCCCTGGCTCTGCTTTCTCGAGCTTTGGCTGGAAGTGAACGCTGAGATTTTCAGTGTGGACTCAGGATTTTCAGACAAGAAAATTGCAGAATGGAAAATTTGGTTGGGTTCGATTTTGGTTGTGATTTGGTTGTGACACTGTGATCAGTGTCTTGCCAATATTAATGAAAATATCTGGACTTACTCTATAAGTAAAGACAGAAGTCACAAGGTTTATGCTAATAGTAAAAACCAAAAGGATCAGAGGAAAGAATTACAAATTGAATCCAATTCTGTTGCTCCTCAGTATGTTATTCGCAAACTGAAATCCCAGATTAAAGGAAGAGGAGCACTCAGCTCTTCCCAAGGAGAGTTTTTTCCCTATGATATTCCTTTGGGTTATTGCTGCAGTTCTGCCTCGTATGGCTCTTTTCATGCCTTTTAGCAAAGGGGATAGGATGTCTCAGTTCACCTCCTTTTCCATATTTAGAGCATAGAGCTACAATCTGCTCTTTTCTGTCCTATATATGCATTCCTACAACATTCAGGTGTTTTCCCTCCTGGTCTTCCAAAGGAAACAGCACAGATTTGCCATAAGCTTTCCCGAGCTGTTCACCTATTTCATCGACTGTGCATAGGCAGGGAACACGCGACCGATCCATTCCCTCTCTCTAGCCAAGCCACCTGTTGACTTTCTGGACTGATGCTGAAAACCAAAGGATTATTTTCTTGTGGCCACTTGTTACAGGAAGGTCTCCTGGAATCTGGAAAGGCAGCTGCCTTGGGAGCTCAGTGCAAAGGTCAGCTCAGCTCAGCTCAGGCGCAGAACCCAATCCGGTCAGGTGCCCGCAGGGCTCCGACTCAGAGCGCGTAAGGAATTCCTACGCAGTGGGCAGAGAGCGAGTGACGCTGGGGAAAGCCCTGGGCAGGGATGGGAGGTGACCTGCTCCCAAAGCACGGAGCTCTCGTGAGCCTGGATGGACCTCCTGCTGAGCCCCCCTCCTTTATCACACTGCCTTGGGTGAAACAATTCCCTCAACCCAGGCTGGGGAGCAAGAATTTGGCAGGGCAGGTTTCCTCTGGGGAACATTCTTGTCTTTTGTGTCATCGGGCCATGCCCCTGCTCAGAGGGAAGGAGGAGCTCCTCCTCGATCAAACTATCTCAGCCATCGTGCTCGAATCCATCTGGGCTGGCCCTTCCCTAATTAGGGCAGCAGTCACCCAATGCACCTTCTCCATGGATGACCCTGCAGCCGCCTGATCGCTGCCCATCCTCTCCCACTGAAACCACTGCCCTTGTCTTCACTCCTCCCTTGCTCAGCTTCCCCCTAAAACAGGGATGTGGCAATTCACTTGTGGGGACAAGGAGCTGACTGGGTGTCAAAGGAAAAAAGCCCCACATATGGTCTGCGCCTGCCCCCATTCACCCACAGCCTGGAAAGGCACTGAAGTGATGCTTTTGCAAGGGTCCTCAGGTTGTTGCATTTTTGGGGCTGAAGATGGTCACTGAAGCAGTGAGGACTGAGTGTTGAGGATAATTGCTGGAGATGTTTAGGTGCCTGGGTACAGGAGGAATGCAAAAGAACTGCACATCTGTGAAGATGGAAACAAGCTCCAAAGCAGAGTCAGAACTGTCACACTTTCAGGGCTGGACAGTTGTTGGGAATATTGACCTGTGGGACACTGGGATGAGCTTGGACCAAAGAGGACTTTGGGTAGCTGGAAGGAAGGTGACCCTGAGTGAAGGACTTGTGGCTCTGGGGTTGGTCTCCAGGCAGAGACTGTGAGAGGGCACCAATATTGGGATGGCAGAGTACTGGGGACAGTCAGCAGTGGGATGATTGTGAGGGACTGAGGTGACATTTGGCCAGAGGCTGGTGCAAGCGGTGAGTGACAGGTAGTACAGTGATCCCCTGGGATGTCTCCTTCCCAGCTTCTCCTCGTTTCTCACCAGAGGTGAAAATATGGGGAAGAGGCTGGGTGGTCTCAAAGGTGCTCACTGCAAGAGGGACACATTGTTTAAGCTCCTGCTCTGGCTTTTAGGAAGCACAGCCCTGCTCTCGTCCAGTGGTCACTTGCATCCCAAAGCAGTTTCCCCTTCTGGAGAATGTCAAGCATGAAAGGAAATAGTTCTGGACTGCTCTAGCCTGGGAAAAGGGAAGAGGGGAAGGGAAGTTGGTTATACCAAGGTGGTGCTGTGCAACTCCAATATTGTACTTTCCCTTTGAAGCTGCCAGGGCAGCGCTGGCATCTCTGCTGTAGATAAGAGGAGCTGGCTCCTCTAGGGATGGAACAGTGAAATCCCTTTTCACTTGAGGTCAAAGGGAAAAAAATTACTCCATTTGGGCAATTTAAGCTGCAGGCATCTTGAGTTTGACACATCAAGAGAATTTAGTGCTGCTGGTAATTCCCTGTAATTCTCCATGTAATCAATTAAAGAACTGTTCCATCCTAAATACTGCTGAAGGAAAACACAAACAAAAGAGGCCATAAAGGTAATGTTTTCAATTTATTTATATAAACAATTGCATTTTAACAACATTGTTGTCCTACAAAAATAAAGTGAAAAACAATTCACAGAATTTTAAATAAATAATCTCAAACATCCACATTTACTGGCTACAGAGTATAAAACACAGAGTGCACAGGAATCCTTGCTGAAGCAGCCTGTAACTTAACTCAGGTGGAGTGGTCTGAGGAATTCCTCCGTACCTACCCCAAAATGACTCGATATGTCCAGACTTGCCTCCCTTTGACTCTCAGGCAAACCCTGTTCCTGGGTTAGTGGCAGAAGGGTGCTCTGAAGGGTGCCCAGAGCTGGATCTGATGGACAATTGCATGAGGAACAAGTGTCCAAGCAGTGTTCACTCATTAGCACATACAGTACTGACCACCTTTGGATACAAGGGGAGAGGTTTTCCCTTCTTCATGCTTCAAACAGAAAAAGGAACTCAAATGCCCTTCTTGCTCCCACAGCATTCATACCAAGGACCACCCCAGACCAGCCACTGGTATTGATGCCTGCAGGAGAGCTTGGTTCTGCTGTTTATGGCCACAATTACAGACCTACCCAGCATGAGGCACGGCTGGCTCTACACAAATCCATGGAAACAGAAGCCACAGACAAACTACACTGCTGCCAGAGCTGGTACAATGCACAAGCCTCTACAAGCGCTTAAGAGTTCAGATGAAATAGAAAACTCAAGTCCTTTTCCACAAGTAGTCAAGGAATTTTGGGCAGGGGCACAGAATACCCGGTTGCTGCTCTATTCCAGTCTGAAGTGACATTTTCTTTTTCCCTATAGTTCCCCAGCTCTTTTTATGGGAAGATCATCTTCTACATTTCCTCTCTAGAAATTAAAAAAAGATACCCTTACATGCAAAGTCTGAAGTGCTGGTACAAGATCCTGTGTAACCTATGTGCCCAGATGAGACTAGATATTTTACTGCTGGATCAGGACAAATATGTCTAAGAGATTTTGTACTGGCAGTTTTAAAGAAGCTTAAGCCATTTACTTAAAATGCCTCTGTTTATAAATTATAAATAAAACATTATCCCTCCTTCTTCCCCCCAATAAATAGAAGTACAAATTGCATGTACAGCTTGAGCACGCAGGCAGAGCTACCTTCTGTGCCTGGAAAAGCTGCAGAATCTCTTCTGTGTTCAGTTCTCTGTGTATTTACAGAGCTGCTCAGTTTACAGCCCCTCTGTTTTTGGGAGCACAAAGCCACAGCCACACCCTAACTCCAGCTATACTGTCCTATCCTTAGAGTAACAGACATTAGAATTACATTATCAAGTAGACCAGAGAACTACAGCTATGAAAAGAATCCCAGTGCCTTGGGCTAAGTTTAAGACCTCCCCAAAGTTACATAATAAAAACATCCCTATCCAAATGCAAGCAGCCTTGTCTTGCAGCCTGCTAGTCAGTTAATGCTAAGCTCAGTATCTCATTCTCACTCCCTTACACAACTAATACATCTGTCACACTTCCTTCAAAAAGAAGTAGAATCCAGGAAAAGTACTATTTTCTTTAAATATTTAAAACATTAGAAATGTTTTTTTTTAAAGTTGTAAAAAATTTACTTTAAATATTTAAAACATTAAAAACGTTGTTTTAAAAAGTTGTAAAAAAAATTTACTTTAAACACTTAAAACATTTTTTTAAATAGTTGTAAAAAAATTTACTTTCATCTAAATCCAGAAGTGGATTTGTACATAAGAGACATTAAGTTATGATACAAAGTGCCCTATCTGCAATGAGGGAGGAGGTAGTATCAACAACAAATGCAATGCATTTTCTGCCCTTACATAAAGAAGTGAGTCTCAAGTATTTGTTTTTTTGTTAATTTTTGAGTGCTCATATGAAATCCACAATCTCTTTTGGCAGTTTTCATTAAGCCAGATTTTTTCTTGTACTTTTATGTCAATAGCTGCTTTCAATTTGCTGAGAAAAAAAGTTGTTTTTGTAGTGTTATGTGACTTATGAAAACTGCCAGACTGAATCACCATCATTCCCCTTCATCAAGTATTAAAACAATAGTAAAAAGAAGGTGGAACATTTATCCACTTTGGAATACATCGTTCTGTTACAGAAGATTTTAAACAAGGGATTCACCACTGTCAAGCTCAAACACAGAAAATCCCTTTTGTAAATGGAAGCCTTACCTCAGTAAGGAATTTAAGGCAACCCCCACAATGAAGATGCTCAAGTTGTTTTTTTAAATACTAAGTCATAAATAGAATAAATAACACAGTTAAATAAATAAATAGATCGATAGCTGGATTTCTACAGCTCGGCAGAGCGCTCTTTCAGCAGGAGCGTGGGGTTGATATCTTCCATGGCAGTTTTTGAGGTACTAACGTTAATCGTGGCCTCGGTGGGCTCGGGAGGCAGGATGTGGAAGGCAGTGAAGGGACAGCCCTTCACGTTGTTGCAGATGAGCTTCTGCAGGGAGGCCGTGTTGATGATGTCGAAGCCCACCTTGCCCCCGAAGGTGCTGGGCTTCCAGTACTCGGGGGAGCAGATGGCGTTGCCCATCAGCCCCTTCAGGGAGAACGGCGCCCCGATCTCCACCATGGTCTCGCCGAAGATGGCCCCAGGCCGGGGCTTCTCCACCAGCAGGCCTGGGTACAGCTCCATGGCATCGATGTCCCCATACAGCTCCTCCAGCTCTGCTGCCATCTCTTTTTCTCCTGCAACGAGTAAAAACTGTAAGTGGAAAAATCCCATATTTCGTGCAAGACTGTCCTGTTCAAGCCCTGTAATGACACTGCAGGACTCTATGGGCATTTTAAGACAATGTCTCTCATTTGCTGGGAAGGATGAGGACTGTTACCTGTAAGCTCTTCGAAGGATCGGAACGGTTTCAGCATGAAGCGTTTCCTGTACTCGTTCAAGGACTGGTACCTCATCTGCCTGCTCTGGTCAATGGAGGCCTTTGCCACTTTCTGTACTGCAGCAGGAACGTTCTTCCCACCAGCAACCTGTTCATGAAAGAGGAAAAGCTGTGAGATCTCCATCTCCTGATATGAGTCACGAGGAAGTTATGCCTTTCCAGTGATTAGTTTTAAATAGCTTTATCCCATTCCCTTGTCCCACCCCCAGCTCATGCCTCTGTCGGTTCACCATCAACTTCAGGAAGGACCTACCCTGCCAGCACTTTGCTTGGAGAAAGATTTGACCATATGGGACAGGCCATGCTCCAGCATGATGGAGTTGTTGTAGAGGAACTGCTGGAAGGTGTACTCCTGGTCGTGGATGTGGAAGGTGTCGGGCAGCAGCGGGTGCCAGTGGTACAGGGTATTGAACTCGGCTGCGATGCGGTTCTGGTACTGGAACCTCTGGTTGAACAGCAGCTCGGGGTCAAACTTCAGCTTGAAGTGGTACCCACTCAGGTGCTGCACGTAGTCCTCTATAACGATCTTGATTGTCTCTCCTGTTGGACAAAAGAACAGGAGAGAATGTTGGCACTGCTTCTCCTCAGTGGCAGGGAAAACACCATTTCTGAACTGTTCTAAAATATACTACAGTGATGAGGACAACAAACACTTTTCTGTAATCTCTCCTAGAAAGCAATTAATGTATTTTATGTGACTAAGGGGTGGAACAGTACTTCAGATCCCAAGAGTTCTGGGCTGTGGGTAGTGAAGTGTTTTCTACAGCCTGTTTTCCCCCTCTCAAGACACAATTCCTTGCATCCTCCACAGAACAGCACACACCAGTATTTACACTGTGTTCAGTTACACAACATCTCTAGGATAGAGGGAGGGGAAAATGAAGAAAGTTGATGTTCGAAAGCAAATCTCAGCTTCTGAACTACATAATACAATTGTCTTGGTTTATGATTTCAGTTGAGGCAAGGTTTTTTCCATTTTAGAGCACATCACTATTTACATAAGATGAAATACCACTGGGCACACAACTAGACAGGAGAACTATGCAGAGTTACATTTTACATAACCTTCTGAACTTTAGACTTAATCACAGCCTTTCTTTTAAAGCATACCTGAGCTGACCCAACCCTAGCAGAAAAAAACCCAAAACCCTTGATCAGGGAGCCTGAGGTCATCCAGGCTTTCTCTGAGAAAGGAACCTGAGCTTCCTGTCTTTTCAGTGCTTTCAGTTCTGCTTCCCTCAGATAAGGGAATTGAGTGTCCCTGAGTTTTGTTTAGTTCTGCCCTTAGCAGAGCTGGGGGGGAACCTGCACCTCAACACAACTCCAGTAACAGGCCATGAAGGAGCCACTCACACCCCAATTTACGGGATAGCTTTCCCCTCACTCCAGCCATGCAGGCTGGAGCTGGAGCTGCACACAGCAGCAGTGGCTCTCACCTATCAGTATGAGCCGGGTGGTCTGGAAGAGCTGCTCGTCGTCCCATTCGGGGTGCTGCTGCTTGAGCACGTCGCAGACGCGGTTGTGCTCGCGCAGCCAGATCGTGGCATACATCATCAGCCCCGGCACCAGCCCGAACACCTCCTGCCCCACGGAGAACTGCAGGTGCTCGGGCACGTGGGGTGGGTACAGCATCTCTGCCTGTGTGTCCCTCACCGTCGGTGGGTACATTTCTCCATTGATCATCTGTGCAAGCGGGAAACAACAGGAGTTGTGAGCTACGATAGTTTAGTTAAGTTCTGCTGACTCTCTCAGATCTGACTCATATGTTTGATCACCTACACCATTCACACAGCACTAATTTAGGAAATCTATGCCATCCAGTAAGAAGGTAGGAATTCTGAGCTAAGACATACCTGGTATTTTAGTTTTCCATCCTTTCGAAGCCTCAGTTTAAGTTGTCTCTCCAGAGTCTCTCCATAAATGTGGTTCAAGTCAACCTATAAAATAAAAGCATTTGGGACATGAAGCCAACCTGCATTTTTTGCTATTTTAGGATAAGTCCCACTTCTATGGATACCAATAGGAGTTCATCCCCTAGATGTTTACCTTTTAATTATATTACTGCTACCTTATAAGTATCATGCACGGATATTTAAGATGAAGCCAAATTATTTCCTGGCAACTGGAGCCATCTCTGCGTAAGAGGAGGTTCTTACAATGGCAATTTAAAAGGACTCTGTTTAAAGTGTCAGCAACTTTCTATTATGCAGACAGCTTTCTATATATACACACACAATTTGTAACTTCGGTTTGAACGTACAAGTGACACTTATAGTGAAGAACTCTTTGTCCAAAGGCTGCCTATCTTGTAGGTAAAGATCATAAATCCAAGTCTGCTTTTGAAGTTCTTTTTAAACTAAGGCTATTTGCAGTACATAAGCAATACTTTAGTGCTGGATACAAATCTTTGGAACTGACAGAGTCCAGAGAAGTTTTGGATACTCACTACTTCTAACATGCTTTGGGTGAAAGCAGATTTTTGGGAATAATAAGAGATCACTGGGCAGGTATTTTAAATATACCAGGTATTTTAATAAACCAGAACACATGGTTCTGACCCGGGAAGAGATGCTGCCAAGCACTGGAATTTGGCCTGAGGAGCAGTTGCAGAAGGGGTAATCCCATGGGATTGTGGCACAGTGTGTGCACAGGTGTTTGTGTCCCCTGGCAACCTGCGGATGCCATTCCGGCCATTCCAGCTGCTCAGCAGCTCCCAAAGAGCAGGAGCCGTGTCCCCAGCCGTGACCGTACCCCGTGGCCGAGCGCTCTGGTGAAGGCAGGGCCCCTCTTGTGGTCCGTCTTGAAGAACTGATGGGTGAAGTGCTGGGCAAAGAACGTGAACATCACGTTCGTGCCTTGCGGGTCGGGAATGAACTTTCTCCTCAGCAAAAACTTCTCCACGATCAGCTTTGAATCCGGGAGCTCTTTCTTACCTGTGGGAGAAACAGGTAAGTTTACTCAAAAAGAAACAGTAAGATACTCAAGACAACCCTTTATGCAATACTGAAGTTTATTCCTAACAAAAAGGCTTAAGACTTTCAGTGGAATATTGAATGACAGCAGCATACAAACAAGGGGAATTACCTACTTTTCTATGCTCACCTTCTTGATTTTATTAGAAATTTCTAAATTCCCTGCTTTTAGCATGTAACTCATTAGCAAGAACCAGAATAACGTCTTTTAGATCTTTAAACAATATATTCAAAACATGGTTATTCTTAAAGTCAACTACACTGAAAAAAGGCTACAGACAAGCAGGTCTCATAGGAACTTCTACTTATTTTTTCCTCTTAGAAAAGACCAAGCAATCATTATGTGTCTGGTTTATTCCTCACCTTTAACACCCATTGGTGTTGGGCAGTCAAGTCCTACTGGTGGAAGACTTCTCGTGTAGTAGGAAAGATTGGAATAAGCTTCCCAGCTCTTGTAACCGTAGTCACTATTGTAAGTTGGTGGGCTGTCAATCAAGTGTGATCTTGCTGAAAGACAAATATTCAGTTATTTTTAACTGTACATTTTAGTCTCAAAAAGTAAATCACAAAGCGAGATCTTTTGCATATATTTGGCAGCAGTTATAAAATCCAGACATAGCTGTTACTGATGTTAAATATGATTACAGTTATTGAATAACAAGACTGGATCCTGGCTGATCAGCTGGATCACACTATTAACATGAGCAACTGGGCGCTAAGTTCAGGTCAGCAAAATCCCGGACTCTTGCAGAAAGCAGAATTAAGTTGCACTTCAGCATGTTTCATACAAGCCTGCATCATGCAGAAGTCTTAAATTTGGTGTTTTATCTTTAGTGCAATTTAGGCTGCTTGGTTTGTAGACACATCGATTTAGTGCAGTATTCTGGAGTAAGCTTTAAGAGGATTGGAAGAGGAAATTCACACTTACATGTTAATACATATCTCATAATAACGTCCCGTAAGAAGGGAATGTTGTTGATGATATTCCAGGCTCCTTGGAAGTGGGTGAGGATGTAGTGGACAGTGCTCGGTGACGGTTTCAGTGCTAGCCTCAGCCACGTGAAGAATTCCGCTGTGAGTGACAATGGGAAGGTTATTATTAATCATCTTATGGAGGATAACCTGCAATGCTGGAATTGGATTATGCGTTTCATTTCCACGGAGAGGGGTGTGGGATACTCACGTGTGGTGCAGTTCTGCCCGTAGTAGCCTGTCCTGGTGCAGTCGCACTCGTAGCGATCGGGCCCAGCGGTCATGCAGACGCCTCTGTTCTGGCAGGGGTTCGAGCAGCAGGGGTTGGCTGCGGGGGAACCAGAGCTCGGGTTAGCATCTCTGCAATACACTCCCACTTTCCCAGGACTTTATACAACGAACGAGAGTGCCCTGGAGTTTAACGCTGATCAGGAAGGCATCACAGCGACCATCCATCCACGGTAACCTCTGGGCTACCAAGGAGCGGCTTCCAAAAGCGCAAGAATTCGCCTCTTGTCTGCTGCCAGCAATAACCCCCCTCAGAAGGGGAGATCATCCCTCACAGGCCAGCGGGGCTTGGCACCCACACGCACCAGAGAAACGGCAAGAGCGTGAGGAGCACGGAAAGCAGAAAGGCAAAGCGTGCGTTCCTCCGGAGCGCGGGCGGACTCACCGGCGCGGCCGGCGGCCAGGAGCGCGGCCAGCAGGGCCAGGGGCAGCAGCGGCATGGCGGGGCTAGGCTGGGCTGGGCTGGCGGGGCTGGCTCGGCAGCTCGCACTGCCGGCCCCTGCCGCACATCCCGTATTTATAGCAGTGCCGAGCGGAGCCCGGCTGAGTCACTGGCCGGAAGCACGAACCCAGCGGGGAATTTCTCTTCTCTTCCCGCCCCGGCCCGCCCCGGCCCGGCCCCGCTCGGCCAGGTGTGAGGGACGGCCTGTCACCGGCTGAGGGGACGGCACGGCACGGCACGGCACGGCACGGGGCTGGCACCGTGGCACGCCGAGCTGCTGCCGGCGCGGGGTTCCGCTGATTGACAATTTACGATTTATTTCATTCGTTAAGCGCGAGGTCGGGCAGGCTGCAGAGCACTCGCGCTGCAAAGCGCCACGCACAGCGGGAAGGAAGGAATGCTGGAGGGAATTTAGTTTTCGTTTAGTTCTAGGGAATTTAGTGTGTCTGACAAGACCAAATCCTGTTATTAGGCATTTTTGAACAAACGGTGGCTTTTTCCCAGCACTTTTCCTTTAAATTCACCACCACCACCCCCTCCCCCCGTACTCCCTCGTATAGTTGCACTGTAAACAAATTTTCCCTCATTTCTTTGAGAATACTTTATCTTTTGGTCATAGATTATTTTTTATTAATCAGAAGGCTTTGCTACTATTTTTAGTCCCTATTGCGTGAGGAACGACAATGAAAGCAGGAGGATGTCATGCGGTTGTGCAACCGTGCAGTTTGGAGCTGCACTTTCGCCCTCGAGGTCAGCATTAAACACTAAAAACCCACAGCAGCTTCAACAAAGCTTGTGAGGCTGATGGTGTTTGAATTGCAAATCAGTGACTGGATAGAAAGTGGATTCAGGCCGATTTAAACATAATCTTATTTTTGGACCCAAAGTGTATTGTGGTCAGTGAGTAATTTGTGTACATCAGTAGTGGGTCTTCCTGGATGTTTTAGGACTGGTACACAAAGGACTGCAGAATAAAGAGAAGGCAGATAATATTTCTTTATACACTTGCATGCAGAAACCACAGGCTGGGTCATACACTCAAGCAAAGGATGGCTGTCAGCAGCCTGTTCCCAGCTGAACCGGGGGCCGCTGGAGGCTGTGGCCACAGCCACATCTTGCTCACTCTTATCAAGTGTAAAAAAGGAGATATTTTGTTCCTGCATAAGCCAAATCAATTAATTATGGAACGCTGGTTATCCAGTGGATCAGGCTATAGTATGCACAGCACCATAGATCAAGGGTCTACAAACATTTTCATACATTTCATATGTCCATCTCACACTGATTTTGTCCCATCTCACAAAGCTTTTGTGGATGCTGTCACATGATAAAACTTTACTGCGAGCAGCAGGCGAGTGAGACATTGTATTTTAATAACGTGCATAGGAAAATGTTTCTAGAGCGTAGAACCAGCAACATTAAGGGAAAATTGAAGGAATTGTGTGCAGCCAGACAATCACCCCTAAAATGATAATACGAAGGTAACTGTGCTATGATTTAGAGGACCCTGGAGATATAGATAACTGATGATGCTTAAAGTTTTCAATTATTATTTTTAATTAACCAATATGTAAACCAAGAAACAGGGCAGAACTCCAGCCTTTGGAGAAGATGTTTCCCCTTGGGAAGCAGTACTTCTGCAGCTGGAAAACCAGTCAGCACTTCCCACCTTCCACCCAACTGTGCATACAGTGTGACGTGAGCTCTCTTGAGTCTGATTCTGGCTGGAGAAGGTCACTTGTGTGCCTGTCAGCTGCAGTAGAATTGAAGAGATTCTTCAGCTTTCCAAAATAATGAAAAATCAGGGAGGTACAATAGTGCTGCTTCTCTAAAGGCTGCCCTTCTCCACTTGTTGCTTTGGGATTATCTTGGGTAAGGAACTGGTTATATGTTGGAAAGGGAATTTTTCTTAGAAACGGAAGTTTGCTGTGGTAGGATTCACCACCAGGTGGAGATTTTATGCATCAACTAAGTGCTCTTTTCGTTTTTAGCACATAAACCATCTTTGCTAAGAATTATTGTTATTTTTCTTTCTGTTATGTGGAGTACCCTTTGATCCAGGTGAAAGCAGCCTGTGGAACAGAGAACCTTCGTCAACCTCAGCCTTTTTGCATTCGCTGACATTTCTGGAGGAGGCAATTCCCTGAAGCTGTTCCTGTTTCTATTTTAGGTTTAACTGCATAAATTTGCACCTTTCCAAGGCAAGGGTTCAGGACAGAGGATGCAGTGACCTGTAAGGATTGACATGCTTCAGTAATGCCACCAAAAGAAGGGGAGATGGAGTGTCAGCAGGGAAAACATTGTCTCTTGGCACTGGTGGCGCTCCATTTCAGCTGAACCCAGCTGAACTGGCACTGAATTTATCGTTGAGCCTTTTTTATGTGTTTGAAATATTTTCCCTCCCTTTGTGACTGTGGCAATCTCATGTTTTATAGCACAGTAGTTCCCTGGGATGTGAATCGGTTTCATTTGTCCTGTGCCTTTTTCCTGCTCTTTTATGGCAGAAGGAGCTCAATCTGAAGTTTGCTGTCAGTTTGGATACATTGCTCCTGAAGCAAGCACACTCTGAGGCTGATCAGACACAGATACGATAACAATCCTGGATGTTCCGAAAATGTTCTTGAGAACTGAAGGACCTCTGGGGGACGTTGGTGTCTTTAAGCTCCTGTTTGTGCCTTTTGCAGTATTATAACTCTTAACAGAAGGGTTTGATTATGAAATTGCTTTGTGCTTTCATGGGATCACCCTCGCCAGGCAACTGGGCTGCACTTCTCTGTCTCTTCCTGCTGTGTCCTCACAGAGCACTCTGGTCACTCGGGTCTCAGTCTCATTGGCACCCTGGGCTGTGCTGGAAAACAAAAGTGCTCATTACCTGGTTTGGAGACAAGGGACACTTGCTTTTTCTCCCCAAGAAAATCACAGTAAAAAGATGCCTTGTTTATGGGCTTTCCAGGCTACCGCAATTTTGGAATTGTTCGGAACACAAATCAATTCCAGGCAAAACTACGTATGAATATAGAGGATGTGAGAGCTGGGAGCTGGCCTGCCTCACCCTCAGGAGAAATCCCATGGACAGTGATTGGCAAGGAATGTTTGTGCATGGGCTGGGGCTGCTGGCACACACCTGTTCCAGGGGGACCGGCAGCGGGAGGGTGAGCTGGGAGCTCACCTCAGGGGGATACCTGTGGACATCAGTCATTGTGTAGGGAAATGAAGCATACCTTGTTATCCAAATCAGCTTCAGTTGGGGTTGTTTTTACTCCTGGAATTATATTTTTAAAAATGTACAAAAAAATAGGTGGGTGACACAAAAATCTACATCTGACTTAGGCAAAACCTGAGCAAGTTTGAGCTCCCCCTTTTTTTTCCCTTTTTAGAGCAGCTTCCCTTTGGACTTCAGCTGCTGGAAAACAACATAAATCTGCAGCTTGTGTTTTATTTGCAAACCAGTAAGAGTTTTGAGGAATGCTTTCCAATATGATTGTATTTTATCATTAACATCTGCATAGAGTAAACCCTACTCAACAAACCCTTTCCAAGCCTCTGTGTTTAATAACGTCTCTGAGTTCTTGGTTTAATTCCCTGTCATTCTGGACAGACTCAGTTACGAGTCAAAAGCTGTAATGAAACAGGTGAGAAGAGTGACTTTACATCAGATTTACCTGCAGAGATGAGATGTGAAATGAGACACCTGTACAGTGCTGTGTGGTGCCCAGGTTTCTCCCAGGCCTGTTTGCTTTGCAAATTCTTTGCCAGGTACCTGTATGATATTATAACTACAGGGCAGCTGCACACTGCTTGGGATGTGATACACATCAGTTTGTTACCAAAAAAGAAACACAAGAACTGCTCCTTTTTGCTCAGCTTAAAAGTGGATCTCCACCTGAGCCAAAGCAAGGCTGAACTCTTTCCTTGGGAGGTGCCCAGACATTGAATCCCCATGATTTTAAATGAAAGGGAATGAATGAAGCCCCTGCAGAAATGACTTTCAGAACTGCGTTTTGTTTGTTCACATGAAGTGGATTAGATGATTCCTTTCCTCATTGGCTCTCTTGGAAGTCACAACTTCAGTCCTGCCTGACTAGTTCCTGACAAACAAGACCTAAATGACTTAAACTCAGCTCAAAGCTCTCTAGGATGAGCTTTTTCCAAGGAATGTAGATGAATGGAGGATGAAGCACAACATTTTTATCCTATATGGTAGTTTGAGGCAGAGGCTGACTTGAAATTTCATCCTAGCTACAATCTGTCCCATTTTTTTTTGGGTCACAAGACTTTTTATTCCTTTTTATGGTGAATTTAAAGGGGAAGACCATAAACATGAACTGTTAGATAAACATAAGATGTTAGCAGCCACAGTCTGGATTAGACTTGTGGATTTTTTTTAACTTTTTTTAAAAATTCCAAATAATTTTTCAGAGACTTTGGATACACTCATCTGTGGGAGTTTTTTTTCCTATATAAGCTGTACCTATTAAAATGGAAAATATTTTTCATTGTTCCTTGACTGAAGAAAAGGATGTTTTCTTTAGTGGCAATTGTTATTGGCAATTGCTACCGAAGTTAAGCTAGTTAAGCTGTGAACTTCCCCGGTCCCGTGATCCTGAGATTTTTTTGCAGAGCCCCTGTTTTTCCCCACGCAGCCTCCATGTGCTCTGTGTTTCCCATGTGGACATTTGATCACAGGGAGCTCTGAAATACGTCATGAGATTTGTAACTGCCTTACATAAAGAAACGTCAGCTGACATTTTATCTGCTTTTGGTCACCGGCTGCAACTCGCATTAAGGTAATTGCTTCTGCTGTGCCATTTTTAGTAACCATTGTATATCGAAATGCTATCTTTCTGTGGGAAACCTGCACAGAAAACCCTCCTTAGAGAGATTTCCAAATACTTCCCTCGTCAGTGCAGATGCTGGAGTTTTCTTTTAGCAACTTCCTGCTTAACTTTTAGTGAAATCTGTCATCCAGCCTCACACTCTTTTGTTGTGCAAATACAATCATCTGGAATTTTCCTTTGCTTCCAGCACATGGACATTAAACTGGATAAGGGAAACTGAAGTACGTTTTGCTGGGTGGAAAATTGTTTCAGTGTAATGCTTCCTTACATAAAACACCTTTGGATACTAAAGTTTATTTAGCTTTATTCATTAACCCCATTTTTCATTCAATTTAAAGAAAGGAAACATTACTTCTGCAAATAAGAATTTTTTTTTCTACAAGAGCATTTACCAGATCAGTTTACAACAGTGCAAAACCTGCTGTTCCACCCAGTAAGCTCTGCTCCGCAGGGTTTTGTAAGGTTGTTTGTGAATTCATGGTTTCATGGAATCACAGAATCCCAGAATGGTCTGGGTTGGAAGGGACCTTAAAGCCCCTGCAGTTCCACCCCCTGCCATGGGCAGGGACACCTTCCACTATTCCAGGCTGCTCCAAGCCCCATCCAGTCTGGCCTGGGACACTGCCAGGGATCCAGGGGCAGCCACAGCCTCAGCACCCTGTGCCAGGGCCTCCCCACCCTCACAGGGACCAATTCCTTCCCAACAGCCCATCTAACCCTGCCCTCTGGCAGTGGGAAGCCATTCCCTGTGTCCTGTCACTCCATCCCTTGTTCCAAGTCCCCTCTCCTGGAGCCCCTTTAGGCACTGGAAGGGGCTCCAAGGTCTCCCCAGAGCAATGACATGCAGTGAGTTGAGAAGGGGGAAGCTCCACTCTGCAGCTCCTTGTTGTGACCCTTCCCTCGGTGCCCACAGGGAAGGTGCCACCAAGGTACCCCTGGGCTCTTCCCTGGGGCCTAGAGGGGATTCAAATATTGATACTGAGACACTGAGTTCCTTGAAACTGACTCTAGCTCTTACCAGCTGGAGGCTGGAGGAGTCATCTGGTGTCAGCCAGAGAAGAATGTTCCATGACACTCCCATGGCAGCCCTTGGGATGGACAGTGCCTGCACAAATTATGGCTGTGGCTTGCACCAGGGTGGGGAGGCTCCTGGAGCAGGCTCTGCCCACTGCAGCATACCCAAACTCCTAAGGCTGCTCTCGACTCATCTTTGCTTCCAGAATTAAATTGGGACTGTTTTCCAATGGCTTGTCACTTTGCCACACTTCCGACATATCCTTACAACTGAAAAAAAAAAAAAATAGGAAGAAATTAAGAAATAAAAGGGATGAAATGATATTGAATGAGCTGGTTACTAATGTGGGAAGAGGACTCAGTGACCAGATTAAAACTGTGCCCCATGATCCTTTTCCATAACGGGCCTCCAGAAACTCAAATTATTTGTAGTTACCAATGGGAATTGGAAGCACTTGAAGAAATACTGTGAGTTAAACTGCTCAGGTCAGAACAAGATCAAGACAATGTACATCTCAGGAGAGACAAACTGGAGAAATTCCTGCTTTATTCAAAGTGAAATTAGATGATTGGGAAGGAGACATCACATCATATTGTGTCTTGCCAAGACATATGACTCTAAGCAAAGGCAAATCATCTGGAAATTGTTCAAATGCTTTTCTGCTTTTTGAGACGGCCAATTATGCAATGGCATAAAAACCTTGCCAGCTCACTGGGCTTAAAATGCAGCCTCCGAGGGAAACTGTGCCCTGGAGATGCTCATCAGGAGATAAAGCCTCGCTGGCTTTGACTCCTCTCCCTAGAATATGCAGTTAGGGAAAATGTGTAATGATCAAAATTACAGAAATAGAAAATAATTAAGCCCTGCAGTGGCTGTAAGAGATCAGACCCACAGCCCAGAGAGTTTATATCTGCCAGGAAAAACATCCCATGTCTCTTTTCAGTGCTGGAGCTGTGTCAGTCATCCCTCTTCGGGAACGCCATCTGTTTATCGTTTCCATTTGGATGTGTTGGGGAACCTGAAGCCAGCCAGGTGCACCTTGTGCCTGCAGAAACAGCCTTTACAAAGAGCAGAACTGGGGATCACAGGATCCTTAAGGCTGGAAAAGCCCTTGGAGACCATCAAGTCCAACCATGATTCCCAAGGGGATATGTTCTCACACGAGAGTGTTTGTTCCAGGAACTGAAGTGTCCAGGTTAGGGACTAACTCATGTCTAGCTGAATTACTGTTTTTGCAAGTTAAGTGTGTGAATTTATGGTTCTTATTATTGTTCTTCACAGAACTCATCCTATATCATGAATTTTGATGGTGTTTCTTTGTGGAGCAGTTGTAAATTTGGTTTAATATCGACATGTCTTTCTTCCACTATTATTCTGTTTATCCAGAGGCAGTCCCGACTATACTTTGGGATGTATTTCTCATCCTGACCCCCAGTATAGAGAAGATAAATCATACAAGCCCCAACAGAAAACAATCAGCTTGGCTGGTTCAGTGGTTTCCAGCAGCTGTGGAAACTCTGTGCTGGTGCCTCTCTGTGCGCTGCTTGGAGGGAATTCATTAAGTAAATGAAGGCTTTGCAGCGTTCTGGCGGTGTGTGTTATTTTGGGGTTTCATTTCAGATGGCATTTTTCCAGGAATTGTTTTGGAGAGAGTTGCCAGCAACCTAGGGCCAGTGGGCTGGAGGCCAGGTTTGGGTGGAAATAGCAGGGTTTATGTCACCAGCACAGAGCTCTGTCTGGGCAGCTAATTTTGGGCTCGTGCTTCTTTGAGGCATCGGCAGTTCCTGCGTGTGACTGGTTCCAGCCATCACAAAGGCTGTCACAGCCTTGGGACAGGCCATCAGTGGTGCCCAGGCCAGCAGCTGGTGGCAGGGCTGGTGGGAATCACAATTCCCTGCTGTTCCAGGGTGCTGGTGGGAATCACAATTCCCTGCTGTTCCAGGGTGCTTTTCTGTGCCTGCAGCTCTGTAAGGGTTCCAGCTCTTCCTGGGAAGAGAACACCTGACTCTCTGCAACGCCTGGGTTTCCTCTTGACTCGATTTCTGTGGGAAGGGCCAGAGCTGCCATGCAAATAGCTCCTTGTAGCTCCTCTCACCACAAACACACTCCTCCACCCTCTCTCCTGGACTGGGATCATCCGGGGTCGGGCCGATGTGGGGTGGCTGGGAATGGAAGTGTGGATGTGGCAAGAGAGACCTCATGAACTTCCACTGGCTGAACTTGTGTGAAAGGCTGGAGATCCTGCCCAGATCCATCAAATATGGATTGTTCCACACAGAATAATTCTGAAGTGTTGCAACTTAGCTGCTGGGGGTTTTAAATGTTTATAGACTTTCCAGAGGGTAGGAAAGAGGGGAAATATTTATGTGTAGATAATTTCTGTTATACTTGAGCAGTAGGAATGCTGGGCCCCTTGCCCAAGGCTCCTTGCTCCCTGCTCTGCTGCACTAATGAATGTAAATGAATAAAGGCAGGACCGTGAGCAATGCTGAGCACGGGGAAAAAGCCCCCAGCAAATGCAAAGCACAGCAGGAATCACCAGGTAACCAGGTTACATCCTTTTCTGTGTGCTGCACGCACTGGGCATGCAATATTTTCATATCAGGTGATCTGCTACCTGCTCCCAAACAAGTCTCTGCAGCCCCATGGAGATTTACATTGCAATTATTTGGATGCTCTACTTATCCTTGGGCTGGAATATTTTAGAGATTGCCAATTACCCGGAAGTCCTCCTCAGCACAAGGCAGTGCATGATCAGTGTGAAATAAAGAACTTAGGCACAGCATCAGAATCTGGACAGTTAAAATGTTTGTGGTGGACAGGAGTGAGACAAGCTTGTCTGCAGAACTCCTCAGAACCAATGGTTTCATAAACTGCTGGATAACACTTATCTAACTAACTTGGAACCACTTCCTATGCAAAAAACCCTATACGATTTCAGGCTTGCAGTCATCAAAAATTGTGTTGATTGAGATAAAATTTCATTCCATACCCTAGGGCTGTTTGGATTTCATCCAGGTGAACATTTCAAAACATCGCCTTCCCAGGTGTTCTGATTCCAACTTAATTAGGAAGGTGATTTTAATTTTACTCTTTCTCAACTGTTTTTTTGTTCTGATGCTTAACCAAAATATTAAGAAAATCTTCACTTCCTGTGCATTAAAAACAGGCTTTTCCACCTAATATAGCTCTGTCCTTATCTTAAGGTGAATCTTTTTCTCTCACTTTGAATTTCACATTTGATATAGCCATTTTTAACCTTCTTTTTAAATTACCCATATCTGGAATCAGTCCTGATTTTGGGATGGAGTGCTCATCCCTGAGCTCTAATCCCTGTTGTGCCTGGGATCAGGCATTCATGAACAAGAGCACTGCTAGAGAACATGTCTTTAAATACAGTCAGCCCTGGCATATCTATATCCATTTCCAGGTCTGGAATAGTATATTTGAATCTTGAGGCAAACAATGTATTCCACATTTGCATAATTTTTGTTTAAAATAGAATGTTTTTTCCTGAGGATATGCAAAGTGCTTTGTTTTGACAAGAGCTGAAATTATTTTAGTCCAGCCTGGTAAAAGGACTCACCCCTCTGCCCTTTCCATGCACTGGAGTGGAGTAGAAGTGTGGCTTTCTAGAGAGGTTTTAGAATCACAGAATCATTCAGGTTGGAAAAGACCTCCAGGATCATCCAGTCCAACCTGTGACCGACGACCACAGCTAGACCCGAGCACTCAGCCCAACGAACCCTTGTCAGCCAGACCAGAGCCCTGAGTGCCACATCCAGTCATTCCTTGAACACCTCCGGGGATGGGGACTGGGCAGCCCCTTCCAGTGCCTGCCCACCCACAATTCTGGGTTAGTAAACATGCTGGGTACTCTGGCTAGGGGGAAATGCATATAAAAACCTCTGAGGGGAAAAAAAACAAAAGGAAAAAGCCTTCATTTTGCTACCCTCAGAACTGAAAGGTAATAATTAACATGAAGGTAATCAATGCTAACAGAAATAAATAGTTTGTTTAGTTACTGAATAAAGTGCCATTAGGCAAATGAGATGACAAATTTGAATTGACGTGCATCCTAAAATAATCCATACAAATTTTGCAGGAGCGATAGCCACTGCTGTCATTCTTTGAGGTCACACCTCCTCCTTTTGTCCATATGATGTAACGTGGGCTGGGAGCTGTGTGAGCCTTGTTTGCCTTCCTGTTACAGGAGCTGTTCAGCTCCCTGAGGTTGTCAGAAAGCCCTGAAACCTCCTGAAAATTTTACGGGAGATTACAGGGAGCTGCAAGCTCTGGAACACCAGGCTATCCCTGTGTTGCTGGGATTGTGTGTTCAGCTTAGAGACTGGATTTAAGGAATAATGGGCATGGCTAGGTGATCATTTTTGGCTTCATGTTGTTCTTTTGTTTGACCAGAGAATAAAGGTGAAAACTTAGCAAGACCAAAAATGATCATCTGTCTTTAGGTTCTCACTCCCATTGTCTTCCCACTTTGTTATCCAAAAGGAAAAATGTTGGTTTTCAAAATATTTACCAACTGAAAATGCCCAGCAAGTTGCTTTTGCTGGGTGTGGACACATATATGATTCAGTCCATTTTTAGAACCCCAGAATCCCAGAACGATTTAGGTTGGAAAGGACCTTAAAGCCCATCTAGTTCCACCCCCTGCCCCTTCCACTATCCCAGGTTGCTCCAAGCCCCTTTCAGCCTGACGTTGGACACTTCTAGGCATGGGGAGTCCACAACCTTTTCCTCATGTTGGTGAGAGTGTGCAAGCCATGGATAGTGATGTACATTACGTGCCCTGTTCTGTCTCCTCTCCCTGACTCTGACCTCAGCATTCTCCTGGCCAGGTTTCCAGTATTTATGTTTTATGAACTTTACTAGATAAATATGTGTAAGGCATAATAAAATTTATTTAAGCATAGAAAATTGTAAATAAGAAAAAAAATTAAACAGATCAACATTTTGTGGAGAGAACACAAAAGTTATCCACATATCTGGTGAAATAGTGACTCTTTTTGGGCTGTCTCCTTACAACTTTAAAAATGGGAAAGGTGGAGCCAAAATAAGGTTGGGCTTATGAAGGATTTTGGTTTAATCCTGTCTGGTGAATATCTACATTGCAAGTGGCACAGCCTTGTGCCCATCCTTTAAAGCACAGAATTATGATGAGGAAAAGAGGACTCTGATCTACTCAGCTCTCAAGAGCCACGCATCTCTGTAAGGATGAAAAAATAGGAATTACTACAAGTGGGACCCTACTGGAAAAGCTTTAGGAATAGTTGAACCTGGAAAGAATTGAAAGGGAAGTTGTTGGGGGTTTAAGCTGCTGACACAAGCCCCAGAACAAAGATCATTCAGGTGTGTGCATTGTGTTACAGATTTTCCTGTGATGCTTCTGCTGCTCTTCCAACACGTGACCCGCCTCGTTCAGAGAAGGGTGAGGACCCATCTATGTATTTCCAGACACCAACCATAGATATTTATGTTGTCCCTTAGGCTCAGAGATAATTACTTAAGGAGATGTGTATTCTTAAGAGCAAACCTATTGCTGTCTTTGCTATTAATGGCATTATGGGTCCTATCAATGTTCTCAAATCTTCACCTAATCGCAGTCTCAAAGCTTCTGTATTTGTGACCAAGTTTCTCATATCTTCTGACAGAACATGGGGACTATTAAGGGTTTTTATTTAAAAGAAAGCATAATATTAGGAAGTGAGTAATTATTTGTTTTGCATGTTTCTACTTTGTCACAAATTTCCATGTTTACCATTTTATGTGAGGCACTGCATTATCACCTTAAGCTTTATCCAAGATATCTCTGGAGAAATAAACAAGTGAACTAGTTCTTCCAGATCTAGAAGAGGAAGGATGACTTTGAGATTAAAATTAGGCTTTTGCCATTAGCTTCATGTACAGCCTGGTGACAATTGTTCAAGTTCCTGTGCCAAACCCCCAAGTGTAAGACTAGAGGAACAGGACTGGTTTGTCACCTCTGCCTTGTCCCCTGGGCAGGGGCACACTTTGGAATTCCTGCTGAATTCACCATACCTGAGATGCAGGGGCAGTGGGAGCCTGTGTCACAAAGTGCAAATAATCTCGCCAACAAGATAGACTGAGTGTGGGCTTCCAAGCAGGGGGTCAGAGATGCAGCGAGGCAGGAGTCCAGAGCAAGGAATGAATTATTTATTAAATTTACAATACCATTTATATATTCTAGTTCTATAAAGCAATTGAACAGTGCTTACACTTCTCCTAGGGTGATTTGTCAAAGGCTCAGACACCCACTTAGAAATGTTTTTTCCTAATATAATGTACACAAGGTCAGAAGATACCAGATATGAATGCTATTTACAAAAACCCTATCTATTGTTTACATAGCTTACACAGCAAAGGAAAAGTTCTCACAGAATGAATGCAAGAAGAGAAAATTTCCCTGCTAACAGCATTTCAGCATCCACAGATTGAGGGTTGTGACTGCAAACTCTGGTCACAAGGTGTGATCATTGGATTGGTCCTCCTGATGCATTTCAATGAAGAGAAATTTTCAGGTCACTCCATGCATGCTGAGGAGGGGTCTGCAAGCGAATTGTCTTTTACCTGTGGAAATACTGTACTCATGTTTGTTTGGGTACACTCATGCTCAGCCCCAGCTTATTGGCTTTCCAGACACGAATCCATGACCCTCTCCTTCTAGGATGACTCTTTCCCATGCGCTCTCAGTTGCTTGGCATGCTGTTGGCTGAGTATGACCTCAGTTTTCTCAAAGCTAGCCTATTTACAGCTGAAGTTTTAGGATCCTGATCCCATTTATTGATCCCTAGCCGTCCACCGAATGTCTTGCTCCCAGCAAATGTTTTAGCTGTATCTTGTACCTCTTTTAGCAAAAACCACCACACAGTGGCATTTGTGTCTTAGGTTTGTGTCTGTCACTATCCAAAAGATCCAATTTCCCAGTCCTTCCAGCAAGCAGAGACACAGAATTGGCTGAGCAGAATCCCAGCTGTGAGTTGTCAAGATAAATTGGCAGATAAATAATCTGAGAAGAGCAGAGAATTAGAACTGATAATCCAGTCAAATTGTCTTTTCACAGAGGAAAGAGCTGGGCAGGTCCTGTGAAAATACCCAAGAAATGCAGCTTTTGGTTAACATTAGCAAGGTGAAATTAAATCTGAAATCAACAAGGATGCAGGGACATCTTTGCTGTACAGAAGAGCATCTGGCTGCCAGAGAGTGATGAGCATCCTGATGGGAAGCATCATTCCTAAATCTTCTAGCTTTCTTGGCAGCAATTTTTACCCTAAGGGTAGAGAGGCCCTGGCCCAGGTTGCCCAGAGAAGCTGTGGCTGCCCCTGGATCCCTGGAAGTGTCCAAGGCCAGGTTGGATGGGGCTTGGAGCAACCTGGGCTAGTGGAAGTTGTCCCTGTCCATGGCAGGGGTGGAACTGCATGGTTTGTAAGGTCCCCTCCAACCCAAACCATTCTAGGATTCTGTGAATTTGTTAAACCTGAGCATGTCCAGTTGTATAGAGGAAACTTCAGCTGATGAATGTTTCTTCTTTGGTATCTTTTGCCTTTCTTGGTTGGCAGTAATGGCTATTACTCCACTGTGATGTAGGTTGTGTTTGCCTTGCTTTTTGAGCCTGTTTGTGGCTCATACCATCCTGGACAGATACATTTATATGGATACAGAGTGTGTGGGAGTATATTTATATATGTGGCACATCCAGCTACATAAACCTTTATTTACAGGGTTTTCTGAGAGCCCACTGTGAACAATTCACTTGGTATGTTTGAAGCTCTAGATTTAATTCCAGTCTGGCTAAGAAATCTATAGCATGTGCTTTTGGAGAGGTCTTACTGTAGATAAAATTTTAGATAAAATGTGGATAAAATCTTACTTAACCACTATAGGAACTTGCAGTCTACTTGATTTGGATGTAGATTATTTCAAGCCCCTAACCCAAGTGGATAACATGGATGCAGAGGCTTT
Organism: Callaeas wilsoni; assembly: GCA_013398955.1. Taxonomy (NCBI): domain Eukaryota; kingdom Metazoa; phylum Chordata; class Aves; order Passeriformes; family Callaeidae; genus Callaeas; species Callaeas wilsoni. The sequence continues at coordinate 2,370 of VWPU01005621.1, read as the reverse complement.
GTGTGGTGCTGATGGGTTCAGAATTTCACCATGCTCTGTGCACGCCATTTGCACCAGGGGCCTGTTGCACTCAAAGAAGGTAAAATTAACCATGGCAGATGGAATTCCTGGTCTTTCTTCTCACCCTTTGCTCCCGCATTCCCATCCAATCACTTCAGGCTGTGGATGGGGAAAAGACACGGATATTTCTCTAATTTAGGAAGGGAATTGAAGACTATTTGTGTGCCAGGCACAATCCTAGGGATTGCATAACTGCAGTAAAAACATGGAGCTGTTCTGGCACTGTCAGAGTTGGCACGGAGGAGGAGCAGAGTCCTTTGCTAGAACAAACAGTTCCCAAGTCAGCCTCAGTGCAGGGATCTCCTCCTTGGGATCCTTTCAGTTCCGTGGAGCTTTTACCACTGTGCTGAGTTTCAACTGGAAATAATTTCCATCAGGGAAGGAGTAGTTAGTTTTTCCTACCTAATCTTTCCTTGCTAATGGCCCTCTGTGTCTGCTGGACTACTTGGGATTTTCTGAGCATTATTAACCTGGATTTATGACCTGAACTCAGTTAGAACTGCAAGCACTGGGACCTTCAAGAATGTTAGAATTACTGCGCAGTTCTTAGAAACACTAAAGCATCTGGATGTTTTACACTGAAGAATGAAAATTTCAAAAAGAAAAGGTCTGGATCCAAGATATGTTTTTAAGACTTCAAAAGTGAATCTCACTTTCAAAACTTCAGGTGTTGTTTTGTTCGAGTTTGGATTAAAAATTACTCTTTATACCCAGGAACAGTAATGTGCCCCTTCAAAATTCCAGCATCCCTTCCTAGGAGAGTTTTACAAAACTACTGGCTGAAGGGATGACAGCTTAGTATGAAACAGAGTTTGAGTGCAGCATTGTCAAAAGGGAGAAAAATGAAATTCTCCCATCTCAAGTGCAAAACTCCTTGAAGTTTCCAGCAGGCTGATAATAGGTTGATCAGCAGTAAATCAAAGATGCTCAATAATTATGGTTTCCTTACAGAGGTAACTTCCCAGTTATTAGGAAGTTAACCCAGTATGATTTTGAGGTTGGTCCCATCCCGTACCAGAGTGGGATGTAATGGTTTTTACTGCAGTTCCACCTAGATCCTGTCATTCGCTTCTGAGTAGAGAAGAGCTGGAAGAAGTTCAGATCCAGAAATAAACCAGGTAAGTGCCTGGAAGGCTGGAGTTCTGAGAGGGTAATAAAATAGGTAAATATACAGGACAACTTGGCTCCATGACAGTTCACCTTCTATGGACATACTAGTCGGGGAAAGAAGAGTTTCAGGTGTCTTTAAAAATAGCAGGTGAAGTAATGGAGGAAGTATTCATCTGGATACAGGGGAGGGAATCCTTAGAAAATAATGTCTTGCAGATCATCCCATTCTCTCTCCGAGAAGTGATGGAAGCCTTGGAGGGTGCTGAGCAGCACATGAGGAATGGGGAGAGGGTGGCCTGGTAGCAAGAAGCAAAGCAGGCACAAACTGCTTTGTGAGAGGCAGGAGAGAGCAAAAAACCCTGTCGTGTTCTCTCCTCCTCCCAGCCACGCTGGGCCAGTCCCCCCAGCGCTGTGCGGGGAGTGGCTGCTGGAGGACAGCATCCTGCTGAGCAGCCAGCGCTGTTCCGTGTGCCAGAGCCTCTCCAAGCACAGCTGCTCTGAGGGTTTTATCTCAGCGCCTGAGAATCCCTCCAGCCCTGCCTGGAACATACATTCCATCCCAATGACAGTGGGATTTTAGGTAGCAGGACACTTTAATTGCCTTTTCTCATGTGATCGGTAGCAGAGAGCTGTGATATGAGAGCCTGAGTTTGGGGCTGGCCTGGGAGCAGAGGGGGATGTGTCCATCCAGAGTAGCCAGAGCAAGGAATGTCCATTGCCAACAGTGACACCAACTAACTGTGGAGTCATGCCCTGACAGAAGCCAGGCTGGGAGAGGGAGTGTTCACCTGGAGAAGAGAACGCTCTAGGGAGACCTCACAGAACCCTCCTGCCCCTAAAGGGGCATCAGGAGAGCTGGAGAGAGACTTGGGACAAGGAATGGAGGGGCAGGACAAGAGGCTTCCCACTGCCAGAGGGCAGGGTTAGATGGGGTATTGGAAAGGAATTGTTCCCTGTAAGGGTGGGGAGGCCCTGAGAAGCTGTGGCTGCCCCATCCCTGGAAGTGTCCAAGGCCAGGCTGGATGGGGCTTGGAGCAACCTGGGATGCTGGAAGGTGGCCCGGCCCATAGCAGGGGGTGGAACTGTATGAACTTTTAGATCCCTTCCAACCCAAACCATTCCATGATTCTGTATATTCCATAAATGATAACATTCCATGTCTGTTCTTTACTGATGGGTGTTGGGGGTTAGGTTCTTTCC